>JAPFBE010000042.1:94323-577561 GCA_034336665.1 Luscinia megarhynchos | reverse complement strand
AAAATCTTCCAAATCCCCCTGAAACAGCCCCAAAATCCCCGCAAAATTCACCTGAAATTTCCTAAATCCCCTCAAACTCCCCAAATCCTCCCAAAAATCCCCCCAAATCTCCCCAAACCTCCCCAAATTCACCCCAAAATCCATCAAATTAACCTCAAAATCCCCTAAATTTGGCTCAAATTCACCCCAAAATCCCCCAAATTCACCCTGAAATCCCCAAAATCCCCCGACTCACCCCTAACTCCCACCAAATCTCCCCAAATTCCCTGAATTTGACCCAAATTACCCCAAAATCTCCCCCAAAACCCCCAAAATTCCCCAAATTCACCCCCAAAAATCCCTGAAATTCTCCCTGAAATCCTCAAAATTCCCCAAATTCCCTGAAATCCCCCAAACTTCCCTTCAAATCCCCAGAATTTGACCCAAAAATCCCCAAAATCCCCCCAAAACCCCCCAAATTTCTCCCCAAATCCCCCAAATTTCTGCAAAATTCCCCAAAATCCCTTTTAAACTGCCCAAAATCCCGCCAAATCTCCCCCAAAGTTTTTGAATTTGACCCAAATTCACCCCAAAATCCTCCCAAAACCCCCCAAATTCACGCCAAAATCCCTTCAAATTCCCCGAATTCCCCCAAATTTCCCTCCAAATCCCCTGAATTTGCCCCAAAATCCCCAAATTCAACCCAAACCCCCAAATCCACCCCAAATCCCCCAAATCCACCCTAAAATCCCCCAAATCCACCCCAAAATCCCTCAGAATCCCCCCCAAATTTTCCCAAAATTCCCCAAATTTGGCACCTCATGGCGTTCTTGAGCAGCTCGGGCAGCACGTAGTCCAGGGGCAGCGGGATGAAGGGGAAGCGCGCGGCCACGTGCCCGTTGATGCGCACGCGGGGGGCGTTCCCGTACTGGTGCTCACAGAGACGCCTGCACAGGTGAGACACACCTGGGTGACGTCATCAGTGTGACATCACCTGTGTGACATCACCTGTGTCACGCCCTGTCACTCAGTGTCACCCCTGTCCCGTGCTCGTTGATGCGCACGCGGGGGGTGTTCCCGTGCTGGTGCTCACACAGGCGCCTGGGACAGGTGAGACAGGTGAGACACACCTGGGTGATGTCATCAGTGTCATGTGTGTCACCTGTGTCACACCTGTGTCACCTGTCACTCAGTGTCATCCCAGTCCAATGACCGTTGACACGCCCTGGTGCTCACAGACACACCTGGGACAGGTGAGACACACCTGGGTGACATCATCAGTGTGACATCACCTGTGTCACCCCCTGTCACTCAGTGTCACAGTGTCACCCCCATCCCGTACCATTGATGTGCACTGGTGCTCACAGACACACCTGGACAGGTGAGACACACCTGGGTGACGTCACCAGCGTGACATCAACTGTGTGACATCACCTGTGTCACCCCCTGTCACTCAGTGTCACCCCCATCCCGTACCATTGATGTCCACTGGTGCTCACAGACACACCTGGGACAGGTGAGACACACGTGGCTGATGTCATCAGTGTCACCTGTGTCACACCTGTGTCACCTCACCTGGCAGCCACAGTCACCTACTATCCTCTGTGTGCCCCCCAGGTGTGCCCAGGTGTATCCAGGTGTGCCCAGCTGTATCCCAGGTGCCTCCAGCTGTGCCCAGGTGTATCCAGGTGTATCCCAGGTGTGCCCAGGTGTGCCTCACCTGGCAAAATCCACCCACTTCTCGATGAGTTTCTTGGGGCTCAGGCGGGTGCAGATGATGCCGACGAAATCCGGCTGGAATTTGGGGGGAAAAACGGGAAAAGGTGAGAAAAAACCGGGAAAAATGGGGTTCCTGTAGAACCTACAGGTACCTGGCACACCTGTACAGGTGATCCATAGGGATCTACAGGTGCCTGGCACACCTGTACAGGTGATCCATAGGGATCCACAGGTGCCTGGCACACCTGTACAGGTGTTCCACAGGGAACCACAGGTGCCTGACACACCTGTACAGGTGATCCACAGGGATCTACAGGTGCCTGGCACACCTGTACAGGTGATCCATAGGCTTCTATAGGTACCTGGCACACCTGTACAGGAAATCCATAGGGATCCACAGGTGCCTGGCACACCTGTACAGGTGTTCCACAGGGAACCACAGGTGCCTGACACACCTGTACAGGTGATCCATAGGGATCTACAGGTGCCTGGCACACCTGTACAGGTGATCCATAGGGATCTACAGGTACCTGGCACACCTGTACAGGTGTTCCACAGGGCTCTACAGGTGCCTGACACACCTGTACAGGTGACCCATACGGATCTACAGGTGCCTAGCACACCTGTACAGGTGATCCATAGGGATCTATAGGTACCTGGCACACCTGTACAGGTGATCCATAGGGATCTACATATGCCTGGCACACCTGTACAGGTAATCCATAGGGATCTATAGGTACCTGGCACACCTGTACAGGTAATCCATAGGGATCTATAGGTACCTGGCACACCTGTACAGGTGATCCATAGGGATCTACAGGTACCTGGCACACCTGTACAGGTGATCCATAGGGATCTACAGGTACCTGGCACACCTGTACAGGTGTTCCACAGGGATCTACAGGTGCCTGGCACACCTGTACAGGTGACCCACAGGAATCTATAGGTACCTGGCACACCTGTACAGGTGATCCATAGGCTTCTATAGGTACCTGGCACACCTGTACAGGAAATCCATAGGGATCCACAGGTGCCTGGCACACCTGTACAGGTGTTCCACAGGGAACCACAGGTGCCTGACACACCTGTACAGGTGATCCACAGGGATCTACAGGTGCCTGGCACACCTGTACAGGTGATTCAGAGGGATCTGCAGGTGCCTGGCACACCTGTACAGGTGATCCATAGGGATTTACAGGCGCCTGACACACCTGTACAGGTGATCCATAGGGATTTACAGGCGCCTGACACACCTGTACAGGTGATCCATAGGGATCTACAGGTGCCTGACACACCTGTGCAGGTGATCCATAGGGATCTACAGGTGCCTGACACACCTGCACAGGTGATCCATAGGGATCTATAAGGGATCTATAGGTACCTGGCACACCTGTACAGGTGATCCACAGGGATCTACAGATGCCTGACACACCTGTACAGGTGATCCATAGGGATCTACAGGTGCCTGGCACACCTGTACAGGTGATCTATAAGGATCTATAGGGACCCATAAGTACCTGACACACCTGTACACAGGTGAGCTCACCTTGTCCTCGTGCAGCGCCAGGTGATGCTGCCAGCCCCTATAGGGGATCTATGAGGACACACCTGTACACAGGTGAGCTCACCTTGTCCTCGTGCAGCGCCAGGTGACGCTGCCAGCCCCTACAGGGGATCTATGGGCACACACCTGTACCCAGGTGAGCTCACCTTGTCCTCGTGCAGCGCCAGGTGATGCTGCCAGCCCCTATAGGGGATCTATGAGGACACACCTGTACACAGGTGAGCTCACCTTGTCCTCGTGCAGCGCCAGGTGACGCTGCCAGCCCCTATAGGGGATCTATGAGGACACACCTGTACCCAGGTGAGCTCACCTTGTCCTCGTGCAGCGCCAGGTGACGCTGCCAACCCCTTTAAGGTTCTATGGAGACACACCTGCCCAGGTGAGCTCACCTTGTCCTCGTGCAGCGCCAGGTGACGCTGCCAGCCCCTACAGGGGATCTATGAGGACACACCTGTACCCAGGTGAGCTCACCTTGTCCTCGTGCAGCGCCAGGTGATGCTGCCAGCCCCTTAAAGGTTCTATGGGCACACACCTGTACACAGGTGAGCTCACCTTGTCCTCGTGCAGCGCCAGGTGATGCTGCCAGCCCCTTTAGGGGTCTATGGGCCCACACCTGTACCCAGGTGAGCTCACCTTGTCCTCGTGCAGCGCCAGGTGATGCGCTGCCAGCATCCTCATGCCCAGGCGCGAGGTCAGAGTCTTGTCCAGGAACGGCCGCAGCAGCCGCTCGTCCTGCCAGGTGAGACAGGTGAGACAGGTGAGATATGGACAGGTGAGATATGGAAAGGTCAGACAGGTGAGAGACAGGTGAGATATAGACAGGTGAGATATGGACAGGTGAGATATGGAAAGGTCAGACAGGTGAGAGACAGGTGAGATATAGACAGGTGAGAGACAGGTGAGACAAGTGAGAAGTGAGACAGGTGAGAGACAGTTAAGAAACAAGTGAGACACAGGTGAGACACAGGTGAGACACAGGTGAAATATACACAGGTGAGAGACAGGTAAGATATGGGCAGGTGAGACAGGTGAGATATGGACAGGTGAGACAAGTGAGAAAGAGGTGAGAGACGTGAGACACAGGTGAGACAGCTGAGACAAGAGAGAGACAGGTGAGAAGCAGGTGAAAGACAGGTGAGAAGTGAAAGACAGGTGAGATACAGGTGAGACAGGTGACACACACGAGAGACAGGTGAGATACAGGTGAGACACAACCAAGATACAGGTGAGATACAGGTGAGATAGGTGAGTGGCTGTGGCCCAGGTAGGACTTTCCCAGCTATACAGGTGTATCCCAGGTGTGACCCAGGTGAATTTACCTGTCCCAGGTGTGTTGTGTGTGACTATCCCAGGTGAGATTACCTGTCCCAGGTGAGGTTACCTGGATGTGCCTCCAGCACTCCCTCAGCCCCTCTGCCAGCAGGGGTGTGTGTGTGTGTAACCCAGGTGATGTTACCTGTCCCAGGTGTGTCTCAGGTGAGGTTACCTGTCCCAGGTGCATCCCAGGTGAGGTTACCTGGATGTGCCTCCTGCACTCCCTCAGCCCCTCTGCCAGCAGGGGGTGTGTGTGTAACCCAGGTGTAACCCAGGTGTGTCTCAGGTGATGTTACCTGTCCCAGGTGTGTCCCAGGTGAGGTTATCTGTCTCAGGTGAGATTACCTGTGTCAGGTGAGGTTACCTGTCCCAGGTGAGGTTACCTGGATGTGCCTCCTGCACTCCCTCAGCCCCTCTGCCAGCAGCGTCACCACGTCCTTGTGATCCTCCAGCAGCTGCCGCAGCAGCGCGCAGTACTGAGATTCGTCACTGCGCACCTGGATCTGAGACAGGTGAGATACAGGTGAGACAGGTGGACAGGTGTGACAGTGACACATGGACAGGTGAGATACAGGTGAGACAGGTACAGGTGCGACAGTGACACATGGACAGGTGAGATATGGACAGGTGTGACAGTGACACGTGGACAGGTGAGATACAGGTGAGATATGGACAGGTGAGACAGTGACACATGGACAGGTGAGAGATGGACAGGTGTGACAGTGACACAGCACTGCACCTCGTCACTGTGCACTTGAATCTGAGACAGGTGAGACAGGTGTGACAGTGACACATGGACAGGTGAGATATGGACAGGTGTGACAGTGACACAGTACTGAAACTCACCACTGCACACCTGGATCTGAGACAGGTGAGACAGGTGTGACAGTGACACATGGACAGGTGAGACAGGTACAGGTGAGATACAGGTGGGACAGGTGAGACAGCTACAGGTGAGACATGGACAGGTAAGGTATGGACAGCTGAGACAAGCGACACAGATACAGGTGACAATGACAGGTGTATCCCAGGTGTGCCCAGGTGTATCCCAGCTGTGCTCAGGTGTCCCTCAGGTGTATCCAGGTGTTCCCAGCTGTGCCCAGGTGTATCCAGCTGTTCCCAGGTGTCCCTCAGGGTGTATACAGGTGTTCCTAGCTGTGCCCAGGTGCCCCCAGGAGTATCTAGCTGTATCCCAGGTGTATCCCAGCTGTGCTCAGGTGTTCCCAGCTGTTCCCAGGTGTCCCTCAGGTGTATCCAGGTGTATCCCAGCTGTGCCCAGGTGCCCCCAGGTGTATCCCAGCTGTGCCCAGGTGTGTCTCAGGTGTGCCCAGGTGTATCCCAGGTGCCCCAGGTGTTCCCCAGGTGTTGCTCACCGGCGGGAAGTCGCTCAGTTTCTGGAAGGCGCGGATGTATAGCTCGTGCTGGGGGGGGGGAAAAAAAGAATTTTGGGATTTCCTGGGAATTTTTTGGGATTTTTGTGAATTTTAGGATTCCCCAGGACATTTTTGGGACTCCCAGAATTCCAGGATTTTTTGAATTTCAGGATTTGGGGATTTTCAGAACTTCATGATTTTTAGAATTTTCAAAATTTTTGAAATTTTGGGATTTTTCCAATTTCAGAATTTTTGGAATTTGGAAACTTTTGGAATTTTGTGGTTTTTGGAATTCAAGATTTCTGGAATTTTGGGATTTTTGGAATTTGAGAATCCCCAGGAAATTTTGAGATTTTTTTAAATTTTGGGACTCCCAGAAAATTTTTGGGATTCTCAGAATTTCAGGATTTCGGGAATTTTGGGATTTTTCCAATTTTAGAAATTTTGGAATTTTGGGGTTTTCTGGAATTCAGGATTTTTGAAATATTGGGGTTTTTGAAATTTTGGGGTTCCCCAGAGAATTTTTGGGGTTCCCGGAATTTCAGAATTTTTGGAATTTTGAGAATTCTGGGAGTTTGGAATTTTTGAATTTTTGGAACTCTGGGATTTTGGAATTTTGGGATACTCCAGGAAATTTTTGAGATTCTGGGATTTTTAGAATTTTAGAATTTTTGGAATTTGGGCACTTTTGGAATTTTGTGGTTTTTGGAATTTGGGATTTTTGGAATTTGGGCTTTTTTGGAATTTTGGGGTTTTTGGAATTCGAGATTTTTTGAAGTTTGGGATTTTTGGAATTTGGGATTTTTGGAGTTTGGGCACTTTTGGAATTTTGTGGTTTTTGGAGTTTGGGATTTTTTGAATTTTGGGATTTTTGGAATTTGGGATTTTTGGAGTTTTGGAACTTGGAGACTTTTGGAATTTTGTGATTTCTGGAATTTGAGATTTTTTTAATTTTGGGGATTTTTGTAATTTTGTGGTTTTCGGAATTCGGGATTTTTTGATTTTTGGGATTTTTATGAGTTTTGGGATTTGGGGACTTTTGGAATTTTGGGATTTTTTGGAATTTGGGATTTTTGGAATTTTGGGGATTTCAGAAATCCCTTGGAATTTTGGGGATCCCCTCAGAATTTTGCGATTCCTGGAATTTTGGGATTTTTGAAACTTTTTAATTCCCGTAGAATCTCATAAATCCCGATTTTCACGGGAATTTCTCACTCCCCCCAAAATTTTTGGTCTCCCCTTAAAATTTTTAAAACCCCAAAAATTTTTTTAGGATCCCCCAAATTTTTTTTTTTTTGGGAATTGTGGCTCTCACCACGTGCAGGATGGTGGGGTTGCAGCCGATGATGAAGGGAAGGTTCCGGAATCCTTTGATGCGGTGAGCGATGCGCACGGGCAGCTCCTGCTGCAGGTACCGGGCACTTTTCTGGGGCAAAAACCACAAATTTTGGGCAATTTAGAACTTTTTATGAAATTTCAGAGTTTTTGGGGTTTTTGGGAACCTCACTCAGGTTTTTTTCCCGTTAAATTTTGGGGTTTTTGGGGTTTTTTCCCACTTAAAACCATAAAAATCCCAAGATTGCGCGACACCAAATTTTCCAAATTTCACCCCAAATTTTCCAAATTTCACCCCAAATTTTTAAGATTTTGCCCCAAATTTTTAAAGTTTCACCCCAAATCTTTGAGATTCACACGAGATTTTGGAAATTTTTAAATTTTTTTTAAAATTTTAATCCAAATTTTTAAGATTTCATGCCAAGTTTTTGAGATTTCTCCCCAAATTTTTGAGGTTTTACCCCAAATTTTTGAGGTTTTACCCCAAATTTTTAAAGTTTCACCCCAAATTTTTTGAGATTTACCCCAAATTCTTGAGATTTCAACCCAAATCTTTGAGTTTTCAGCCAAACTTTTGTGGGTTTACCCCAAATTTTTGAAGTTTCACCCCAAATTTTTCAGGTTTTACCCCAAATTTTTAAGATTTCACCCCAAATTCTGGATTTTTGCCACCCCACAAATTTTAGGGACCCTCCTAAAAAATTTTGGTCTCCCCCCCCAAACCCCAAATTTTAGGATCCAACCCTTAAAATCCTCCCAAATTTTGGGGAATTCTTCTTAAAACTTTCCCAAATTCCAAGAAATTTCCCAAATTTTTGGGGACCCCAAATTTCAGGGATCCCCCCAAAAATTTTGGGAACTCCCCCAAAATTTTGAGACTCCTCCAACCCCAAATTTCAGGACCTCCCCCCTCAAAACCCTCCCAAACCCCCAAATTTTGGGGACTCCCCCCCAAACTTTTCACCCCCAAATTTTGGCCTCTCACAACCCAAAACCTCCCAAATTTTGGCAAAACCACCCCAATTTTTAGGACTCTCCCTCCAAATCCTTTCACCCCTCAAATTCTGTGAACCCCCAAAATTTCTGGGACCCCCCCAAAAAAAAAAAAAAAGATTTGGCCTCCCGCAACCCTTTTACCTTTCCCAAATTTTGGGGAAATCACCCAAATTTTGGAGAAATTCCCTCCAAATCTTTTCACCACTCAAATTTTGGGACTCTCCCAACTTCCCCCCGAAATTTTTGGACCCCCCGAAATTTTTGGGACCCCCCCAAATTTTTGGGGACCCCCTCACCAGGATGTGGCTGCCGTCCTGCGAGCGCCCCGAGTAGAGCATGGTGGTGGGGGTCAGGCGCACTGAGGGCTGCAATTTGGGGAGAAAAAAAGAGATTTTGGGAAAAAAAATTAAATTTTGGGGTTTCTTCTCACGGTCCCCAAATTTTCCCTAAAATTTGGGCTGAAGCTGGAATCAAAAAGACTTGAAATGGTCCAGAGTTCTCCCCAAGGAGAAAGATTTTTGGGAGAATTTTTGGTGCAATTTTTGGGTTAATTTTGGGGAATTTTGGGGGAGATTTTTGGGGAATTTTTGTAAAATTTCTGAGTGATTTTTGTAGAAATTTTTGGGGTTTTTTGTGGAATTTTTGGGTTATTTTTGTAGAATTTTTGGGTTATTTTTGGTGATATTTGAGGAATTTTTGAGGCAATTTTTGTGGCATTTTGGGGAATTTTTGTGGGATTTTTGTGGGATTTTTGGGTTATATTTGTGGAATTTTTGGGTAATTTTTATGAAATTTTTGGGTTATTTTCGGTGATATTTGTGGAATTTTTGGGGCAATTTTTGTGGCATTTTGAGGAATTTTGGGGAGATTTTTTGGGAATTTTTGTTAAATTTCTGAGTGATTTTTGTGGAATTTGTGGGTTATTTTCAGTGATATTTGAGGAATTTTTGGGGCAATTTTTGTGGTATTTTGGGGGATTTTTGGGGAGATTTTTGGGGAATATTTGTGAAATTTCTGAGTGATTTTGTGTTATTTTTGTGGAATTTTTGGGTTATTTTTGTGGAATTTTTGGGTTATTTTCGGTGATATCCGAGGAATTTTTGGGGCAATTTTTGTGGCATTTTGGTGAATTTTTGGGGAGATTTTTGTGGAATTTTTGGGTTATTTTTGTGGAATTTTGGGGAATTTTTGTGTTATTTTTGTGGAATGTTGGCGTTATTTTTGTGGAATTTTTGGGTTATTTTCAGTGATATTTGAGGAATTTTTGGGGCGATTTTTGTGGCATTTTGGGGCGATTTTTGGGCGATTTTTATAGAATTTTTGGGTTATTTTTGGGCAAGTTTTGTGGAATTTTGGTGAGATTTTTGTGGTATTTTTGGGTTATTTTGTGTTATTTTTGAGCGATTTTTGGGTCATTTTTTGAGTAATTTTTGCTGATATTTGTGGACTTTTTTGGCCGATTTTTGTGCAATTTTTGGGTCATTTTTGGGCGATTTTTTGGGGGATTTTTTTGGGAGTTTGGGGTGATTTTGCTGCTGTTTCCTGTGTTGTCTCTCACCCTCTCGGCAGCAGCGTCGATGGCAGGCTGGTGGTAGAAGGAGGTCACAGCCTTGCAGCCTCTCCCTGGGGAGGGGCCCCAGCATTTGGGGCATTTTTGGGTTATTTTTGTATTATTTTTGTGGAATTTATCTGTGATTTTTTTTGAATTTTTGTATAATTTATCTGTGATTTTTGTGGAATTTTTGTGTATTTTTGTGTAATTTTTGGGGTTTGTGTTATTTTTGTGGAATTTTTGGGTTATTGTGGGGTGATTTTTGAGGAATTTTCAGGGTATTTTTGTGCAATTTTAATGGAATTTTTGAGTTATTTTGCGTTATTTTGGTGAGATTTTTGTGGAATTTTTGGGTCATTTTTGGGCGATTTTTATAGAATTTTTGGGTTATTTTTGCTGATATTTGTGGAATTTTTTGGCCGATTTTTGTGCGATTTTTGTGTAATTTATCTGTGATTTTTGTGGAATTTTTGTGTATTTTTGTGTGATTTTCAGGGGTTTTTTGTGTTATTTTTGTGGAATTTTTGGGTTATTTTGGGGCGACATTTGTGGAATTTTTGGTGATATTTGCTGAATTTTGGGGCAATTTTTGTAGGATTTTTGGTCATTTTTGGGCGATTTTTATAGAATTTTTGGGTTATTTTTGCTCATATTTGTGGAATTTTTTGGCCGATTTTTGTGCAATTTTTGGGTCATTTTTGGGCGATTTTTTGGGGGATTTTTTGGGGATTTTGGGGTGATTTTGCTGCTGTTTCCTGTGTTGTCTCTCACCCTCTCGGCAGCAGCGTCGATGGCCGGCTGGTGGTAGAAGGAGGTCACAGCCTTGCAGCCTCTCCCTGGGGAGGGGCCCCAGCATTTGGGGCATTTTTGGGTTATTTTTGTATAATTTTTGTGCAATTTATCTGTGATTTGTTTTTAAATTTTTGTGTAATTTATCTGTGATTTTTATGGAATTTTTCTGTGATTTTTGTGTATTTTTGGGGGTTTTTTTGTGTTATTTTTATGGAATTTTTGGATTATTTTGGGGTGATTTTTGAGAAATTTTCAGGCTATTTTTGTGCAATTTTTATGGAATTTTTGAGTTTTTTTGTGTTATTTTGGTGAGATTTTTGTGGAATTTTTGGGTTATTTTTGTGGAATTTTTGGGTTATTTTTGTGGACTTTTTAGATTATTTCTGGTGAGATTTTTGTGATACTTTTGGGTTATTTTGTGTTATTTTTGAGCGATTTTTGTGGAATTTTTGGGTTATTTTTGCTCATATTTGTGGAATTTTTTGGCCGATTTTTGTGCGATTTTTGTGCAATTTTTGGGTCATTTTTGGGCGATTTTTTGGGGGATTTTTTTGGGATTTTGGGGTGATTTTTCTGCTGTTTCCTTTGTTGTCTCTCACCCTCTCGGCAGCAGCGTCGATGGCCGGCTGGTGGTAGAAGGAGGTCACGGCCTTGCAGCCTCTCCCTGGGGAGGGGCCCCAGCATTTGGGGCATTTTTGGGTTATTTTTGAATTATTTTTGTGCAATTTATCTGTGATTTTTTTTTAATTTTTGTGTAATTTATCTGTGATTTTTGTGGAATTTTTCTGTGATTTTTGTGTATTTTTGGGGTTTTTTTGGTGTTATTTTTATGAAAATTTCGGGTTATTTTGGGGTGATTTTTGTGGAATTTTCAGGTTATTTTTGTGCAATTTTTATGGAATTTTTGAGTTATTTTGTGTTATTTTGGTGAGATTTTTGTGGAATTTTTGGCTTATTTTAGTGGAATTTTTGGATTATTTTTGGTGATATTTGTGGAATTTTTGTACAATTTTTGTGAAATTTTTCTGTGATTTTCGTGGAATTTTTGTGTTATTTTGTGTGATTTTCGTGAATTTTTCGTGGAATTTTCGTGCGATTTTTGGGTTATTTTTGTGGAATTTTTGGGTTATTTTTGTGGACTTTTTAGATTATTTCTGGTGATACTTGTGGAATTTTTCATAGGATTTTTGTGGAATTTTGATGTAATTTTTGTGTATTTTTTGGGTTTTTTTCAGCAATTTTTGTGAAATTTTTGCGAGATTTTTGTGGAACTTTTGGGTTATTTTGGGTTATTTTTGGGTTATTTTGGGGCGATTTTTGTGGAATTTTTGGGTCATTTTTGGCCAAGTTTTGTGGAATTTTGGTGAGATTTTTGTGACATTTTTGGGTTATTTTGGGTAATTTTTGAGCGATTTTGGTGGAATGTTTTGAGTAATTTTTGCTGGTATTTGTGGACTTTTTTGGCCGATTTTTGTGCGATTTTTGTGCAATTTTTGGGTCATTTTTGGGCGATTTTTTGGGGGATTTTTTTGGGATTTTGGGGTGATTTTTCTGCTGTTTCCTGTGTTGTCTCTCACCCTCTCGGCAGCAGCGTCGATGGCCGGCTGGTGGTAGAAGGAGGTCACGGCCTTGCAGGCTCTCCCTGGGGAGGGGCCCCAGCATTTGGGGCATTTTTGGGTTATTTTTGTATAATTTTTGTGCAATTTATCTGTGATTTGTTTTTGAATTTTTGTGTAATTTATCTGTGATTTTTATGGAATTTTTCTGTGATTTTTGTGTATTTTTGGGGGTTTTTTGTGTTATTTTTATGGAATTTTTGGGTTATTTTGGGGTGATTTTTGAGAAATTTTCAGGGTATTTTTGTGCAATTTTTATGGAATTTTTGAGTTTTTTGTGTTATTTTGGTGAGATTTTTGTAGAATTTTTGGGTTATTTTTGTGGAATTTTTGGGTTATTTTTGTGGACTTTTTAGATTATTTCTGGTGAGACTTTGGAATTTTTCATAGGATTTTTGTGGAATTTTGATGTAATTTTTGTGCATTTTTTGGCTTATTTTTCAGCAATTTTTGTGAAATTTTTGCGAGATTTTTGTGGAACTTTTGGGTTATTTTGGGTTATTTTGAAGCATTTTTGTGGAATTTTTGTGTTATTTTTGGGAAAGTTTTGTGGAATTTTGGTGAGATTTTTGTGATACTTTTGGGTTATTTTGTGTTATTTTTGAGGCGATTTTTGTGGAATTTTTGGGTTATTTTTGCTCATATTTGTGGAATTTTTTGGCCGATTTTTGTGCGCGATTTTTGTGCAATTTTTGGGTCATTTTTAGGCGATTTTTTGGGGGATTTTTTTGGGATTTTGGGGTGATTTTGCTGCTGTTTCCTGTGTTGTCTCTCACCCTCTCGGCAGCAGCGTCGATGGCCAGCTGGTGGTAGAAGGAGGTCACGGCCTTGCAGCCTCTCCCTGGGGAGGGGCCCCAGCATTTGGGGCATTTTTGGGTTATTTTTGTATAATTTTTGTGCAATTTATCTGTGATTTGTTTTTGAATTTTTGTGTAATTTATCTGTGATTTTTATGGAATTTTTCTGTGATTTTTGTGTATTTTTGGGGGTTTTTTTGTGTTATTTTTATGGAATTTTTGGGTTATTTTGGGGTGATTTTTGAGAAATTTTCAGGGTATTTTTGTGCAATTTTTATGGAATTTTTGAGTTATTTTGTGTTATTTTGGTGAGATTTTTGTAGAATTTTTGGGTTATTTTTGTGGAATTTTTCGGGTTATTTTTGTGGAATTTTTAGATTATTTCTGGTGAGACTTTGGAATTTTTCATAGGATTTTTGTGGAATTTTGATGTAATTTTTGTGCATTTTTTGGCTTATTTTTCAGCAATTTTTGTGAAATTTTTGCGAGATTTTTGTGGAACTTTTGGGTTATTTTGGGTTATTTTGGGGCGATTTTTGTGGAATTTTTGTGTTATTTTTGGGAAAGTTTTGTGGAATTTTGGTGAGATTTTTGTGATACTTTTGGGTTATTTTGTGTTATTTTTGAGCGATTTTTGTGGAATTTTTGGGTTATTTTTGCTCATATTTGTGGAATTTTTTGGCCGATTTTTGTGCGATTTTTGTGCAATTTTTGGGTCATTTTTGGGCGATTTTTTGGGGGATTTTTTTGGGATTTTGGGGTGATTTTGCTGCTGTTTCCTGTGTTGTCTCTCACCCTCTCGGCAGCAGCGTCGATGGCCGGCTGGTGGTAGAAGGAGGTCACGGCCTTGCAGCGCTCCCGGGCCAGGTCCGCCGGGGTCTGGTCGGCGGCCGCGCGCGCCGGGGCCCGGGGGGGGCCCCCCGCCCCTCCCCCACCCCGCAGAGCCCCCCCCAAAACGCGCCGCAGCATCTCCTGGGGGGGGGGAGAGGAAAGGGTTAATTCATATTTCTTATATTAAAATATCAAATTTATTATGGGATATCCCCATGGAAGAAGCCAAAATTTCCTCAGAGGAATAAAAATAAAAGCCCATTAAAAAAAGAAGCAAAATTCCCCCAAGGATCCCAAAAAACCCCAATAAAATATCTCAAACCCTCAAAAAATTCCCCAAAAAACCCCAATAAAATACCTCAAACCCCACCAAAAATTCCCCAAAAAAACCCAATAAAATACCTCAAACCCCCCAAAAAATTCCCCCAAAAAACCCAATAAAATACCTCAAACCCCCCAAAAACTTCCCCAATAAAACCAAATAAAATACCTAAAACCCCCCAAAAACTCCCCCCAAAAAACCCAATAAAAATATCTCAAACCCTCCAAAAAAATTCCCCCAAAAACCCAATAAAATACCTCAAACCCCCAAAAAATTTCCCCAAAAAACCCCATCAGGGATCCCCCTTAAAAAAACCCAAAATCCCCCTAAAAACCCCAAAAAACCCCCCAAAAATCACAATAAAATACCTCAACTACCCCAAATCCCTCTCATAAAAAAACCCCAAATGCTCCAAAAAATCCCCCCTAAAAAGACCCCAAAGCTCCCCAAAAATTCCCACAGGGACCCCAAAACTCCCCCCAAAAAATCCCCCCACAAGGAGCCCAAAATCCTCCCCAGGAAACCCCCCAAAAAATCCCTAAACACCCCCCAAAGATCCCGAAGAGAGACCCCAAAACCTCTCAGGGACCCCAAAAAACCCCAAAAATACCAAAAACCTTTTGGGGACCCCCAAAAAACCCCAAAGGACCCCAAAAAACCACAAAGGACCCCCAAAAAACCCCAAAGAACCCCAAAAAACTATAAAGGACGCCCCCAAAAACCCCAGAGGACCCCAAAAACTCCAAAAACCCAAAAATACTCCAAGGGACCCCCCAAAAACCCCAAAGAACCCCCCCAAAAAACCCCAGAGAACCCCCAAAAAAATCCAAAGGACCCCAAAAAACTCCAAAAACCCAAAAAAACCTCCAAAGAACCCCAAAAACTCCAAAGGACCCCCCAAAAAACCCCAAATCCTTCAGGGACCCCAAAAACTCCCCCCCAAAAAACCCAAACCCTCCTGAAATCTTCAAAAAACCCCAAAGGACCCCAAAAAAACCCAAAAAAACCTCCAAAGGACCCAAAAAACAAAACAAAACAAAAAAAACTACAAAGGACCCCCCAAAAAACCCAAAATCGCCCCGGAACCCCAATTTTTACCTCAAAAATCTCCCTAAAACAGCTACCGGACCCCAATTTCCCCTCAAAAAACCCCAAAAATAGCTTCAGGACCCCAATTTCTTCTCAGAAACTCCCAAAAATTGTTTTGAAACCCCAAATTTTACCTCAAAAATCTCCCTAAAACAGCTCCCAGACCCAAATTTTCCCTCAGAAAACCCCATAAAATCACACCAGGAACCCAATTTTTACCTCAAAATCCCCCCAAAAATCTCTCCAGGACCCTTTTTATCCTCAGTTTCCCCCCCAAAACCGCTCTGGGACCCAAATTTCCCCTCAGAATCACCCCAAAAATCGCTCCGGGACCCCAATTTCCCCTCAGAATCACCCCAAAAATCGCTCCGGGACCCCAATTTTCCCTCAGAAATCCCCCAAAAATCGCTCCAGGACCCCAATTTCTCCTGAGAAACCCCCAAAAATTGTTTTGAAACCCCAAATTTTACCCCAAAAATCTCCCTAAAACAGCTCCCAGACCCCAATTTTCCCTCAGAAAACCCCAAAAATCGCTCCGGGACCCAAATTTTACCTCAAAAATGACATAAAATTGCTCCGGAACTCAAATTTTTACCTCAAAATCCACAAAAAATCGCTCCAGGACCCAAATTTCTCCTCAGAAACCCCCCAAAATTGTTTTGAAACCCCAATTTTTACCTCAAAAATCTTCCTAAAACAACTCCCGGACCCAAATTTTCCCTCAGAAAACCCCAAAAAATCACACCAGGAACCCAATTTTTACCTCAAAATCCCCCCAAAAATCGCTCCAGGACCCTTTTTATCCTCAGTTTTTCCCCCAAAACCGCTCCGAGACCCAAATTTCCCCTCAGAATCTCCCCAAAAATCGCTCCGGGACCCCAATTTTCCCTCAAAAATCTCCTTTAAACAGCTCCCGGATCCCAATTTTCCCTCAGAAAAACCCAAAGTCGCTCCGGGACCCCAATTTTTACCTCAAAAATCGTCCTAAAACCGCTCCAGAACCCAAATTTCTCCTCAGAATCACCCCAAAAATCGCTCCAGGACCCCAATTTCTTCTCAGAAACTCCCAAAAATTGTTTTGAAACCCCATTTTTTACCTCAAAAATCTCCTTAAAACAACTCCCGGACCCCAATTTCCCCTCAGAATCCCCTCAGAAACCGCTCCGGGACCCCAACTTCCCCTCAGAAACCCCCAAAAATACGCTCCAAGACGGCGATTTTTACCTCAAAATCTCATTAAATCCGCTCCGGGACCCCAATTTCCCCTCAGAAAACCCCAAAAATCACTCCCGAACCCCAATTTTTCCCCTCAAACCCGCCCCCAGCCGCTCCGGGACGCCCTTTTCCCTTCACCCCCCTCCATTCCCACCTCTCCCTTCTCCTCAGCCCCGCGTCCCAAACACAACCCGAGCGTCCGGACTCTCCTTTCCCCTTCCATTTCCTCACCCGAAACCTTGCAATTTTCCCCCAAAATATTTTAATTTAAACCTAAATCATGTCAGTTTTATGCCGAAATAATTTGCTCTCACTTACCAGCGGCCCCGGGGCCTCCCCGACCCTCTGCTCGTAATGGACTCGCCCGCTGCCGCCCCTCCCGTGGTTTCTCTTCCCCCCCCGCGGTCCGCGGAGGTTGGTACGGTCCGAGCGCGCTGCGCATGCGCGCGATCCTGAGGGGGAGTGGCGGGAAAAAGGCGCCCCCTAGCGGATCGACGTGAGGGCTCGGCGGTTTTGGGGTGAAAAATGAAAATTTTGGGGGTTTTTGTGGGGAAAAAAAGTGAAATTTTAAAGGGAAAAGGAAACTTGAGTGAAAATTGAGAGGAAAGGGAATTATGGAGGATTTTTTGGGGAAAATTGAGGGGAAAAGAGAAAATTTTGGGGTGAAAATTGATGGAAAAGGGAAATTTCGGTGTGAAAATTGAGGAAAAATTGGGGTGAAAATTGAGAGAAAAAAGTAAAAATTTGGGGTGAAAATTGAGAGAAAAAAGGAAAAAATTGGGGTGAAAATTGAAGGGAAAAGAGAAATTTTGGGGTGAAAATTGAGAGAAAAAAGGAAAATTTTGGGGTGAAAATTGAGAGAAAAAGGGAAATTTTGGGGTGAAAATCGATGGAAAAGGGAAATTCTGGTGTGAAAATTGAGGAAAAAATTGGGGTGAAAATTGAGAGAAAAAAGGAAAATTTTGGGGTAAAAATTGAGGAGAAAAGGGAAATTGTGGGTGAAAATTGAGGGAAAAATTGGGGTGAAAATTGAGGGAAAAGGGAAAAATCGGGATGAAAATTGAGAAAAAAAGTAAAATTTTGGGTGAAAATGGAGGGAAAAATGGAAATTTTGGTCAATTTAATTCCATTTTTGGTCACTTTAATTCCATTTTTAACCCATTTAATTCCATTTTTGTTCACTTTAATTCCATTTTTGGAATTAATTTAATTTAATTTTTGGAATTAATTTAATTCCATTTCTGACCCACTTAATTCCATTTAAACCCGTTTAATTCCATTTGTGGTCACTTTAATTCCATTTTAAAACCATTTAATTCCATTTTTAACTCATTTATTGCCATTTTAAACCCATTTAATGCCATTTTTGAAACATTTATTTCGATTTTTGGTCCATTTAATTCCATTTTTGGTCACTTTAATCCCATTTTTGGTCACTTTAATCCCATTTTTAATCCATCCTTAACACATTTTTCTACCATTTTTGACCCATTTAAGTCCATTTTTATCACTTTAATTCCATTTTTGGTCACTTTAATCCCATTTTTAACCCATTTTTCACCAGTTTTGACCATTTTTATCACTTTTAATTCCATTTCTGACCCATTTTTTACCAGTTTTGACCCATTTAATTCCATTTTTGACCCATTTCTTGCCATTTTTGACCCGTTTAATTCCATTTTTATCACTTTTAATTCCATTTCTGACCCATTTTTTGCCATTCTTGACCCTCTCATGTAACTTTTCCTCCACGTGCTGTAACTTCACCTCCCTCTATCCCATTTTTCTGCCATTTTCCCCCATTTTTGTGCCACTTTTTTCTCATTTTTGTGCCATTTTTCCTATTTTTTCTGCCATTTCCCCCCATTTCTGTGTCTTTTTTTTCCCCATTTTTTTGGCTATTTCCCCCATTTTTCTGCCATTTTTTCCCCCATTTTTCTGCCATTTTTCCCCCCGTTTTTGGTGTCATTTTCCCCATTTTAGTGCCATTTTTTTCCCATTTTTGTGCCATTTTTTCCCCATTTTTTGGGCTGTTTTTCCCCATTTTTGTCCCAGTTTTTTCCTATTTTTGTGCCATTTCCCCCCATTTTTTTGGCTGTTTTTCCCCATTTTTGTGCCATTTTCCCCCATATTTATGCCATTTCCCCCATTTTTTTGGCTGTTTTTCCCCATTTTTGTGCCATTTTTTCCCCATTTTTGTGCCATTTTCCCCCATTTTTTTGGCTGTTTCCCCCCATTTTTCTGTTATTTTTTTTCCCATTTTTTGTGGCATTTTCCCCATTTTTCTGCCATTTCCCCCCATTTTTGTGCCATTTTTTCCTCATTTTTGTGTCATTTTTTTCCCATTTTTGTGCCATTTCCCCCCATTTCTGTATCATTTTTTCCCCATTTTTTTGGCAGTTTTCCTCAATTTTTGGGCCGTATTTTCCCCATTTTTTCACCGTTTCTCTCATTTTTTCACATTTTTTTCCCATTTCTAGCTGAATTTTCCCCATTTTTCACCATTTCCCCCATTTTTCCACCCCGTTTCCCCCATTTTTTCACCGTATTTTCCCCATTTTTTCACCGTTTTTTCCCATTTTTTCACCATTTTTTCCCCAATTTTTTACCATTTCCCCCCATTTTTTCACCGTTTTCCCCCATTTTTTTCACCGTTTTTTCCCATTTGTAGCTGGATTTCCCCCCATTTTTTCACCGTTTTTTCCCATTTGTAGCTGGATTTTCCCCATTTTTTCACCATTTTCCCCCATTTTTTTCACCGTTTTTTCCCATTTCTAGCTGGATTTCCCCCCATTTTTTTGCATCAGTATTTTCCCCCATTTTTTTCACACCGCTTTTTTCCCCAATTTTTTACCATTTCCCCCATTTTTTACCGTTTTCCCCATTTCTAGCTGGATTTTCCCCATTTTTTCACCATTTCCTCCCATTTTTTCACCATTTCCTCCCATTTTTTTCCCCATTTTTTCCCATTTCTACCTGGATTTTTCCCATTTTTTCACCATTTCCCCCATTTTTCACTGTATTTTCCCCATTTTTCCCCCATTTCCCCCCATTTTTCCACCATTTCCCCATTTTTTCATCGTTTCCCCATTTTTTCACCGTTTTTCCCATTTTTCCGCCGTTTCTCCCCATGTTTGGTTCATTCTCCTCATTTCCCCCATTTTTTCACCGTCTTTCCCCCATTTTTTCACCATTTCCCCCATTTTTCACTGTATTTTCCCCATTTTTCTCCCATTTCCCCCATTTTTTCACCGTTTTTCCCATTTTTCCGACGTTTCTCCCCATTTTTGGTTCATTCTCCTCATTTCCCCATTTTTCGACCGTTTTCCCCCATTTTTCCACCATTTCCCCCATTTTTCCACCATTTTTTCCCATTTCTAGCTGCATTTCCCCATTTTTTCACCATTTCCCCCATTTTTCACCGTTTCCCCCAATTTTTCACCATTTCCCCCATATCTGTCTGGATTTCCCATTTTTCACCATTTCCCCAATTTTTCACCCCGTTTTCCCCATTTTCCACCATTTCCCCCAATTTTTCACCATTTCCTCCCATTTTTTCCCATTTCTACCTGGATTTTCCCCATTTTTCACCGCTTTCTTCCCAATTTTTCCACCGTTTTCCCCATTTTTTCACCCTATTTTCCCCATTTTTTCACCGTTTCCTGATTTTTTACTGTTTTTTCCCATTTTTTCACCGTTTTCCCCATTTTTCACCATTTCCCCATTTTTTCACCCATTTCCCCCATTTTTCACCATTTCTCTCCATTTTCCACCATTTTTTCCCATTTCTAGCTGAATTTTCCCCATTTTTTCCCCATTTTTCCCCCATTTTTCACCATTTCCTCCCACTTTTTCACTGTATTTCCCCCATTTTTTCACCGTTTTCCCCCATTTCTGGCTGGATTTCCCCATTTTTTTTTCCGTTTTCCCCGGAAGTTTTTCACCGTTTCCCCCATTTTTTCACCGTTTCCCCCCATTTTTCCACCGTTTTCCCCCGTTTCTCCGCCGTTTCTCCCCGTTCCTGGCCCTTTTTCTCCCCGTTCGGGCTCTCAGTCCCTCTTGTCCCTCCGGCAGCCCCGCAGGCTGAGCGCCAGCAGCGCCACGTTCAGCCCGTAGCTGCCCAGGCACACCAGGCACAGGTCGCGCAGGCCGAGGAGCAGCACGGCGCCGAGCCACAGCGAGGCCAGCGCCGCCAGCAGCGACGTCACCAGGAGAGCCACGGCGGCCATGCGGGAGCGGGACAGCCCTGGGGGGACAGAGCAGCACTGGTTTGTACTGGTTTGTACTGGTTTGTACTGGTTTGTGCTGGTTTGTGCTGGTTTGTGCCCAGTTTAGCCACAGCGAGGCCAGCGCCGCCAGCAGCGACGCCACCAGCAGCGTCACCACGGGCCAGGCGGAGCGGGACAGCCCTGGGGGGACAGAGCAGCACTGGTTTGTACTGGTTTGTACTGGTTTTGTACTGGTTTGTACTGGTTTGTGCTGGTTTGTGCCCAGTTTAGCCACAGCGAGGCCAGCGCCGCCAGCAGCGACGTCACCAGCAGGGTCACCGCGGCCAGGCGGGAGCGGGACAGCCCTGGGGGGACAGAGCGGCACTGGTTTGTACTGGTTTGTACTGGTTTGTGCTGGTTTGTGCTGGTTTGTACTGGTTTGTGCTGGTTTGTGCCCAGTTTAGCCACAGCGAGGCCAGCGCCGCCAGCAGCGACGTCACCAGCAGCGTCACCGCGGCCAGGCGGGAGCGGGACAGCCCTGGGGGGACAGAGCAGCACTGGTTTGTACTGGTTTGTACTGGTTTGTGCTGGTTTGTACTGGTTTGTGCCCGGTTTAGCCACAGCGAGGCCAGCGCCGCCAGCAGCGACGTCACCAGCAGGGTCACCGCGGCCAGGCGGGAGCGGGACAGCCCTGGGGGGACAGAGCAGCACTGGTTTGTACTGGTTTGTACTGGTTTTGTACTGGTTTGTGCTGGTTTGTGCTGGTTTGTGCCCGGGTTTAGCCACAGCGAGGCTAGCGCCGCCAGCAGCGACGTCACCAGCAGGGTCACCGCGGCCAGGCGGGAGGCCGGGACAGCCCTGGGGGACAGAGCAGCACTGGTTTGTACTGGTTTGTACTGGTTTGTACTGGTTTGTGCTGGTTTGTACTGGTTTGTGCTGGTTTGTGCCCGGTTTAGCCACAGCGAGGCCAGCGCCGCCAGCAGCGACGTCACCAGCAGCGTCACCGCGGCCAGGCGGGAGCGGGACAGCCCTGGGGGGACAGAGCGGCACTGGTTTGTACTGGTTTGTACTGGTTTGTACTGGTTTGTACTGGTTTGTGCTGGTTTGTGCCCAGTTTAGCCACAGCGAGGCCAGCGCCGCCAGCAGCGACGTCACCAACAGGGTCACCGCGGCCAGGCGGGAGCGGGACCGCCCTGGGGGGACAGAGCGGCACTGGTTTGTACTGGTTTGTACTGGTTTGTACTGGTTTGTACTGGTGTCACTGGTGTCACTGGTTTGGCACTGGTCTGGCACTGGTTTGGCACTGGTGTCACTGGTTTGGCACTGGTCTGGCATTGGTGGCACTGGTCTGGCACTGGTCTAGCACTGGTGTCAGTGGTGTCACTGTTTTGGCACTGGTTTGTAACTGGTTTGTAACTGGATTGTCCCCAGTGCCCCCAGGCTATTCCCAGTTTGTCTCCAGTTTGTCCCCAGCCCATTCCCAGTGGCCCCAGTTTGTCCCCAGTGTCCCCAATTCATTCCCAGTGTCCCCAAGTCATTCCCAGTTTGTCCCCAGTTCCATCCCAGCGTCCCCAGATTGTCCCCAGGCCATTCCCACTGTCCCCAGTCCCTCCCAGTCCCTCCCAGTCCATCCCTGTCCCCTCCCAATCCCCTCCCAGTCCCTCCCAGTCCATCCCTGTCCCTCCCAGTCCCCCCCAATCGCCTCCCAGTCCCTCCCAGTCCATCCCTGTCCCCTCCCAGTCCCCCCCAATCCCCTCCCAGTCCCTCCCAGTCCATCCCAGTCCCTCCCAGTCCCCCCCAGTTTACCCAGCAGCCCCTGCAGCAGGTAGAACAGCAGGCCCAAGGCTCCGTTGGGGACGTTCAGCGCGCTCTCCTTGCCCAGCACCGGCTCCACCAGCCCCAGGCCCCGCCCCCACCTGCAAAAAGTGGGCGTGGCAGTTCCGGGACACGCCCACAAACCAGACAGACCCCGCCCACATGCCCATATACAGTAATAAATGCACTAAACCACGCCCATATAGCCATATACGGTCATAAACCATTAAACCACACCCACATACCCATATATGGTCATAAACACGTTAAACCACGCCCACATTCTCATATATGGTCATAAACTCATTAAACCACGCCCATATTACCATATATGCTCACAAACAAGTTAAACCACGCCCACAAGCCCATATATGGTCATAAACATGTTAAACCACGCCCACATTCCCATATATGGTCATAAACAAATTAAACCACCCCCATATGTTCGTATATGGTAACAAACCACGCCCACATGCCCATATATAGTCATTTCATTAAACCACGCCCATATGACCATATAGGGACACAAGCCACGCCCCTTTGACCGTGTATGGAAAGGATACCACGCCCCATATCGTTCAATATACAGATATCATCAACAAGCCCCGCCCCCAATTAAGCCCCGCCCCCTCGCTGTTCCCGCCATCGCTTTCCCGCCCACAGCGCCGCCTAGCGGCCCGTTCCTCCCCTCACAGCAAGCCCCGCCCACTTCCGTTTTCACCCTCCCCGTTATCCCCCCGTTTTAGTTTTTGTTTTGGTTTTTTTTTTGTTTTTACCGGGAAGAAAACACGCGAGTGCAGGACACGGAAGGCGCCAGGTCACAGGCGGCTCGGTACGAGGGGTCCCGAGCGGCTTCATGTTCCACGTGCAGCGCGTACAGCGACAGGGCAACGCCGGCCGCGCACAGCGCCGCCCGCAGCGAAAGCGCCGCCATTGCTCAACCCCCATTGGGCGGAGCCGCTGCCACTCCCACTGAGTCTCCCCGCCCATTGGCCGGCAGCCCAAAGTCCCGCCTTATAGCCGGTCCAGCCGCAAAGGATGATGGGAGGTGTAGTTCCGTGCTCGCTGTGTAGTTCCGTGAGCTTTGCGCATGCGCAGTGCAGCCACTGCCTTCCCCACTCATTCTCTGCTCCCATTGGCCAGCAGCGTAAGTTCCCGCCTTATTCGCTGTTCAGCCGCAAAGGATGATGGGAGGTGTAGTTCCGTGCTCGCTGTGTAGTTCCGTGAGCTTTGCGCATGCGCAGTGCAGCCACTGCCTTCCCCACTCATTCTCTGCTCCCATTGGCCAGCAGCGTAAGTCCCCGCCTTATTCCCAGTTCGGCCGCAAGGGATGATGGGAGATGTAGTTCCGTGCGCTTTGCTCATGCGCAGTGCCGCCGCTGCCCTCCCCACTCATTCTCTGCTCCCATTGGCCAGCAGCGTAAGTTCCCGCCTTATTCCCAGTTCGGCCGCAAGGGATGATGGGAGCTGTAGTTCTTACGCCGTGAGGGGAGGAGGAGACATTAAAATGGCGGGAGGCGGGCCAAGATGGCGGCGGGGAGCTGAGTGAGGGTTCCGCTCGGCTCTGCCGCTTCGGAGCCCCCCGGAGGCGGCGGGGCAAGGCCGGGGGTCGGTGAGTGAAGCCCGGGCGGACCGCGGGGGTCGCGGGGGTGGCGAAAACTTAAAAATGGAGAAAATTAAAGGGGAGGGGTCGCGGTGACGTCACCCGCCAAGATGGCGGCGGGCGTGAGGGGTGGGAGGGAGCGGGGCCGCGAAATGCCGCGAAATTTGGGGAAATTTTGCGATTTTTTTTTTAGAATTTTATAAAAATAAAAAGCGCTGGGATCATTTTAGCCAAGTTTTCTCCTCATCTTAAAAATTTCTCCGTTTTTTCCCTTTTTTTCCCCATTCTTTCTCTCCTCCAAATCTCCAATTTCCCTCAAATTTCCCTTTTTTCCTCCCCCAAATTTCCCCAAATCTTCCCCAATTTCCCTCCTCAAATCCCAAATTCCCCATTTTTATCCTTTCAATTCCCCATTTTCTCCCAAATCCCAATTTTCTCCCATTTTTTATTTCCCCAAACCCCTAAATCCCCAAATTTTTATCCCCAAACCCCCCAAATTTCCCCATTTTTATCCCTAAATTTCACTTTTTTCCTCCCCAAATTTCCCTTTTCCCCCAAATTTCCCCATTTTTATCCCCCTAACCCCCCAAATTTCCCCTTTTCCCCCAAATTTCCCCATTTTTATCCCCTAAATTCCCAATTTTTATCCCCCTAAACCCCAAATTTCGCCTTTCTTATCCCAAAACCCCCCAAATTTTCCCATTTTTATCCCCAAATTCCCCATTTTTACCCCTCAAAACCCCAAATTCCCCATTTTTCTCCCCAAATTTTCCCTTTTTATCCCCCAAACCCCAAATTTCCCCATTTTTACTTCCCTAAATCCCATTTTTATCCCATAAATTCCCCATTTTATCCCCTCAAAACCCCAAATTTCCCCATTTTTGCCTCCCTAAATCCCATTTTTCTCCCCCAAATTTCACTTTTTCAACCCCCAAACCCCAAATTTCCCTTTTTTCTCCCCCAAATTTCCCCATTTTTACTCTTCCAAACCCCAAATTTCCCCTTTTTCCCCCCCAAACCCTCCAAATTTCCCCCATTTTAACCCAAAATTTTCCCTTTTTCTCCCCCAAACCCTCCAAATTTCCTTTACTTCCCTAAAACCCATTTTTATCCCCTAAATCCCATTTTTATCCCCTAAATTCTCCATTTTTATCCCCTCAAAACCCCAAATTTCCCATTTTCCCCCCCAAATTTCCCCATTTTTATCCCCCTAAATTCTCCATTTTTATCCCAAATCCCCAAATTTCCCCTTTTTTATCCCAAATACCCCCAAATTTCCCCTTTTTTTCCCCAAATTCCCCATTTTTATCCGCCAAACCCCCCAAATTTTCCCATTTTTATCCCAAAAACCCCCAAATTTCCCCATTTTTATCACCCAAATTTCCCCTTTTTCCCCCCAAACCCTCCAAATTTCCCCATTTCTATGCCCAAATTTTCCTTTTTCTCCCCCAAACCCCAAATTTCCCCATTTTATCCCCAAACCCCCCAAATTTCCCCTTTCCCCCCCAAATTTCCCCTTTTTTATCCCAAAACCCCCCAAATTTCCCAATTTTTATCCTCAAATTTCTCTTTTTTCCCCAAACCCCTCAAATTTCCCCTTTTTTTCTCCCCCAAATTTCACTTTCCCCCCTTTCCCCCAAATTTCCCCTTTTTTTCCCCAAATTCCCCATTTTTATCCCCCAAACCCCCCAAATTCCCCCATTTTAACCCAAAATTTTCCCTTTTTCTCCCCCAAACCCCAAATTTCCCAATTTTTACTTCCCTAAATCCCATTTTTTTCCCCTAAATTGCCCCATTTTTATCCCTAAACCCCCCAAATTTCCCCATTTTTATCCCCAAATTTCTCTTTTTTTCCCCCAAACCCCTCAAATTTCCCCTTTTTTCTCCCCCAAATTTCACTTTTTTTCCCCCCAAACCCCCCCAAATTTCCCCATTTTTCACCCCAAATCTCCCTTTTTTTCCCCCCAAATTCCCCCCTAGCCCCCCATGTCCACCCTCCCTCCTCCCCCCTCCCCCTCCCTCCCCCAAATCCCCCCCCAAACCCCCCGAGAACGCTCCGGGCTCCCCGGGGGACCCCCCGAGATCTCCCGGGGACCCTCCCGGCTCGGAGGAGGAGGAGTGGGGGGTGCCCTGGAGCGAGGAGGAGGAGGAAGGCGCCGAGCCCGCCGGGGGGTGGATCCCCAGCCCGCAGGAGATCCGGAGGCTCTACGAGGGCATCGCCAGCGCGGGGGTCCTGCCGCTGAGCAGCGCCCCCCTCCCGCGGAGAGAGCCCAGCCCCGAGACCCCCAGCGACAGCAGGGACAGCCAGGGGGCGCAGGAGGCACCCGGGGAGGAGCAGGAGGAGGAAAAGTGAGTACTGGGAAACTTTTGGGATTTTTTAGGGATTTTTTTCGTGATTTTTTGGGGGGTTTTTAAGGATTTTTGGAGTGATTTTTGGAACTTTTTGGGGATTTTTTTGGTGATTTTTGGGGATTTTTTTGGTGATTTTTTGGGGATTTTTGAAGATTTTTTTGGGATTTTTTGGGGAATTGTTGAGGATTTTTTAGGATTTTTGGGGATTTTTTTGGGATTTTTTTGGGGTGTTTTTGGGAATTTTTTGGGATTTTTAAAAAATATTTTGGAGGATTTTTTTGGGATTTTTTGGGATTTTTTGAGATTTTTTTGGTGATTTTTTGGGATTTTTAGGGATTTTTTGGAGATGTTTTGGGGATTTTTTCGGCATTTTTTGGTATTTTTTGGTGATTTTTTTGGGATTTTTTCGGGATTTTTTAAGGATTTTTTGGTCATTTTGGGGGATTTTTTTAGAACTTTTGGGGTTTTTTTCAGGGAAAATTTCGCGCTTATTGGAGATTTTTTTGGTGATTTTGGGAGATTTTTGGGGGATTTTTTGGGACTTTTTGGGGGATTTCTGGGGGATGTTTTTGGGATTTTTTGAGGATTTTTTTAGGATTTTTTTGGGATTTTTTGGGAATTTTTTGGGATTTTTTTGGGATTTTTAAAAAATATTTTGGGGGATTTTTGGGTGATTTTTTGAGATTTTTTTGGTGATTTTTAGGGATTTTCTAGGGAATTTTTTTGGGATTTTTTGGGATTTTATTGGATATTTTTTGCCAATTTTCTGGGATTTTTTGTGATTTTTTTTTAATATTTTTGGGGATTTTTTAGAGATTTTTTTGGTGTTTTTTAGGACTTTTTGAGGATTTTTGGGGATTTTTTGGGGATTTTTTGGGATTTTTTGGAATATTTTTTGGTGATTTTCTGGGATTTTTAGGGATTTTTTTGAATTTTTTTGGGGATTTTTAGGGTTTTTTGAGGACTTTTTTGATATTTTTTGGGATTTTTTTGAGATTTTTTTGGTGATTTTTTGGGACTTTTTGAGGATTTTTTGGCATTTTTAGGGGAAAATTTGGTGATTTTTTTTGGAATTTTTAGGGATTTTTTTGGTGATTTTTTTGGGATTTTTAGGGGATTTTTAAGGAATTTTTTGGTCATTTTTGGGGATTTTTTTAGAATTTTTTGGGATTTTTTCAGGGAAAATTTCACGATTATTGGAGATTTTTTTGGAGGATTTTTGGGGATTTTTTTGGGATTTTTTTTGGCTTTTTTTGGAGATTTTTGGAGAATTTTTTGGGATTTTTTTTGAGGAAATTTGGTGATATTTTGGGATAAATTTGGCGATTTTTTGGCATTTTTTGAGTGATTTTTGGGGGCTTTTTGGGGGAAAAGTTTATGATTTTTGGGAGCATTTTTTGGGTGAATTTGGGAGAATTTTAGAAGAAACTTGAAGGATTTTTGGAGGAAAAATTTGGGGATTTTTAGGAGATTTTTTAGGAAAAATTTGGGAGATTTTTGGGGAATGTTTTTTGGAAAATTTAAGGAATTTTGGGGAGAATTTTGGGTTAATGTAGGGAGAGAATTTGGGGATTTTTAGGTTAAAATTTGGGGATTTTGGGATCAATTTGGGAAGTTGAGATGGATTCGGGGGAAATTTGGAGATTTTTGGAGAAATTTGGGGGAAAATTTAAAACTTCCAAAATTAAACAAACCCAACAAAACCAAACCACAAAAATTCATTTATTTACAAACAACATCAACATTTCACCCCAAAATTTAAGGTTTTTTTGGAGGGAAAAAAAACAGGATAAAATCCCAAAAACATAACTTTGGGGGAGAATCACCCAAAATCCAAAATTTTCACCCAAAATTTGGGTTTTTTCCAGGCCTCCTGTCCCGACAGAATTCGATTTCGACGACGACCCCGTCGCGCCCAACCCGTCGCTCATCGATCGCCGCCGCACGCCAGGTACCCAAAAAAAACCAAAAAAAAATTTTAGAAACCCCAAATTCATCAAAATTCCCAAAACCCCAAAATTTCAGCCCAAAATTCCCTCAAAATTTCCACAAATCCCCCCAAAAAATCCCCAAATTCCACTGAAAATTCCCTAAAAATCCCAAAATTCCGCTAAAAATTTACTCAAAATTTGCCCAAAATCCCCAAGTACCCAAAAAGAATCCCAAAAAAATTTTAGAAACCCAAAATTTGTCAAAATTCCCAAAACTCCCAAAATTTCAGCCCAAAATTCCCTCAAAATTCCCCCAAAATCCCCAAATTCCACAAAAAATTACCTAAAAATTTGTGAATTCCCACCAAAAATTCCCTCAAAATCCACCCACAAATCACCAGGTACCAAAAAAAAATCCCAAAAAAATTTCAGAAACCCAAAATTTGTCGAAATTCCCAAAACTCCAAAATTTCAGCCCAAAATTCCGTCAAAATCCCCCCAAAATCCCCAAATTCCACCGAAAATTCCCTAAAAATTTGTAAATTCCCACCAAAAATTCCCTGAAAATCCGCCCACAAATCACCAGGTAATAAAAAAAAAAATCCCAAAAAAATTTTAGAAACCCAAAATATGTCAAAATTCCCAAAACTCCCAAAAGTTTCAGCCCAAAATTCCCTCAAATCCCCTCAAATTCCCCTGAAAATTCCACCAAAATTCCACTAAAAATTCCATAAATTCCCACCAAAAATTTCCCTCAAAATCCGCCCACAAATCACCAGGTACCAAAAAAAAATCCCAAAAAAATTTTAGAAACCCAAAATTTGTCAAAATTCCCAAAACCCCAAAATTTCAGCCTAAAATTCCCTCAAAATTCCCCCAAAATCCCCAAATTCCACGAAAAATTACCTAAAAATTTGTAAATTCCCACCAAAAATTCCCTCAAAATCCGCCCAAAAATCCCCAGGTGTCCAAAAAAAACCGAAAAAAATTTCAGAAACCCAAAATTTGTCAAAATTCCCAAAATCCCAAAATTTCAGCCCAAAATTCCCTCAAAATTCCCCCAAATCCCCCTGAAAATCCCCAAATTCCACCGAAAATTACCTAAAAATCCCAAAAATCCTCCCAAAAATCCCCAAATTTCACCCTCAAAATTCCCCCAAAAATCCCCAAATTTCATCCCAGAATTCCCTAAAAATCCCCAAATTCCACCCAAAATTCCCCCCCAAGTTTCACCTCAAAATTCCCTCAAAATCCCCCCAAAATTCCCCAAATTCCACCAAAAATTCCCCCCAAAATCCTCCCTAAAATCTCCAAATTTCACCTCAAAATTCCCCCAAAATCCCCAAAATAACCTAAAATAATGCAAAAAAACCCCTAAAAAAACCCAAAAAATTCCCAAAAAAATACCCCAAAACCCCCCAAAAAATCCCAAAAAAATCCCTCCAAAAACCAAAAAAAATCACCAAAAATCCCTAAAAAATCCCTAAAAATATCCCAGAAAAGTCCCAAAAAAATCCTCAAAAAATCCCTAAAAACCCCCCAAAAATCACCTTCAAAAACCAAAAAAAATCCCCAAAAATCCCTAAAAAAATTCCCAAAAAACCCTTAAAAATTTTCAAAAAAATCCCAAAAAAACCATAAAAATCCCTAAAAAGTCCCTGAAAATCGCTAAAAACGCCCAAAAAATCCTCAAAAATCAAAAAAAAAATCCCAGAAACTCCTCCAAAAAATCCTCAAAAATCTGTAAGAAACCCCCCAAAAAATCCCCAAAAAACCCTTAAAAATTTTCAAAAAAATCCCAAAAAATTCCCAAATAAATCCCCAAAAACTCCTCCAAAAAAATAAAAAAAATCCCTATAAACCCCCCAAAAAACCCTTAAAAATTTTCCAAAAAATCCCAAAAAAATCACACCCAAAAAATCTCTAAAAAAATTTCCCCAAAAATCCTCAAAAAATCCCTAAAAAAGTCCCTTAGCCTTAAAAAATCCCATTAAAAAATCCCCAAAAATCCCTAAAAAATCCCCAAAAAAATCCTCAGAAAAGCCTTAAAAATCCCAAAAAAATCCCTAAAAACCCCCAAAAAATCATAAAAAAAACCAAAAAATCCCCCAAAAAATCCCAAATAAATCCCAAAAAAACCCCAAAAAACCCTGAAAAATCAAAAAAAAATCCCTAAAAACCCCCAAAAAAACCCAAAAAATCATTAAAAATCCCAAAAAAAATCCCCAAAAAAATCCCAAATAAATCCCAAAAAAACCCCAAAAAACCCTGAAAAATCAAAAAAAAATCCCTAAAAACCCCCCAAAAAATCCTCCAAAAAATCCCCAAAAAACCCTAAAAATTTTCCAAAAAAATCCCCAAAAAATCCCCAAAAATCCCAAAAAAAATCTTCAAAAACCCTTTAAAAATTTTCCAAAAAATCCGAAAAAAACCCCCAAAAAATCCCAAAATATCTCCAAAAAATCCCCAAAAAAGCCTTAAAAATCCCAAAAAAATCCTCAAAAAAGCCTTAAAAATCCCAAAAAAATCCCTAAAAACCCCAAAAAAATCCCAAAAATCCTCAAAAATTCCATAAAAAATCCCAAAAAAATCCCCAAAAAAATCCCAAAAAAACCAAAAAAATCCCCAAAAAACCCTGAAAAATTCAAAAAAATCCCTAAAAAAATCCCCAAAAAAGCCTTAAAAATCCCATTAAAAATCCCAAAAAAATCCCTAAATATCCCAAAAAATCCATAAAAAAATCCCCAAAAAATCCCAAAGAAATCCCAAAAATCCCTAAAAAATCCCCAAAAAATCCCTAAAAAATCCCAAAAAAATCTTCAAAAACCCTTTAAAAATTTTCAAAAAAAGCCGAAAAAAACCCCCCAAAAATCCCAAAATATCCCCCAAAAAATCCCCAAAAAACCATAAAAAATCCTCAAAAAATGAAAAAAAATCCCAAATAAATCCCGAAAAATCCTCAAAAATCCCTAAAAATCCCTAAAAAAATATTCAAAAAACTTTTAAAAATCTTCCTAAAAAAATCCCCAAAAACCCTTTAAACTTTTCCAAAAAATCCCAAAAAATCCCAAAAATTCCATAAAAAATCCCCCAAAAATCCCTAAAAAATCCCCAAAAAATCCCCCAAAATCCCAAAAAACCCCTGAAAAAATCCCAAAAAAATCCCCAAAAATCCGAAAAAATTCCCCAAAAATCCCTAAAAAATCCCCAAAAATCCCTAAAAAAATCCCAAAAAATCTTCAAAAAACCTTTAAAAATTTTCAAAAAAATCCAAAAAAACACCCCCAAAAATCCCAAAAAATCCTCAAAAATCCCTAAAAATCCCTAAAAAAATCTTCAAAAAACTTTTAAAAATCTTCCCAAAAAATCCCAAAAAAATCCCCAAAAATCCCTAAAAGATCTTCAAAATAACCTTTAAAAATTTAAAAAAAAATCCGAAAAAACCCCCAAAAAATCCCAAAATATCCCCCAAAAAATCCCCAAAAAACCATTAAAAAATCTCAAAAAATTTAAAAAAATCCCAAATAAATCCCAAAAAATCCTCAAAAATCCCTAAAAATCCCTAAAAAAATCTTCAAAAAACTTTTAAAAATCTTCCCAAAAAAATCCCCAAAAAATCCCCAAAAAACTCTTAAAAATTTTCCAAAAAAATCCCAAAAAAATCCCCAAAAACCCTTTAAAATTTTCCAAAAAATCCCAAAAAATCCCAAAAATTCCATAAAAAATCCCCCAAAAAATCCCTAAAAAAATCCCCAAAAAATCCCCCAAAATCCCAAAAAACCCCTGAAAAAATCCCAAAAAAATCCCCAAAAATCCGAAAAAATTCCCCAAAAATCCCTAAAAAATCCCCAAAAATCCCTAAAAAAATCCCAAAAAATCTTCAAAAAACCTTTAAAAATTTTCAAAAAAATCCAAAAAAACACCCCAAAAAATCCCAAAAAATGCCCCAAAAAATCCCAAAAAAGCCTTAAAAATCCCATTAAAAAATCCCAAAAAAAATTCCCAAAGAATCCATAAAAAATCCCAAAAAAATCCCAAAAAAATCCCAAAACAACCTTTAAAAATTTTCAAAAAATTCCCAAAAAATCCTGGGAACACCCCCAAAAACTCCTAAACAATTTCCCTTCCCCGCAGGCGGCGCCGGGCGGGCGCAGAAGCGCGAGGCGCGGCTGGACAAGGTCCTGTCGGACATGAAGCGCCACAAGCGGCTGGAGGAGCAGATCCTGCGCACGGGGCAGGACCTGTTCCCCCCCGAAAACCAGGAATCCTCCCCCCCAAAACGGAGCCAGGGGCTCTTCCTGCGCCAGAGGAAATACTGAGGTTCCAAAAATCCCCAAAATTTCCCAAATTCAACCCAGAATTTACGCGGGAAAACGAAATTAAAGTTCGGGTTTTTGCACTTGCTGTCGGTCATGGGGAGGGAAAGGGTTAAAGTTTTTGGTGTGCTGAAAATTTTGATAAATTTTCCTAAAAAATCACAAAATGTCACCCAAAATTCTGTCAAAATTCCAGCTCGAAAATGCCCACATTTTACCTCAAAATTCCCTAAAAAATCCCAAAATTCCACCCCAAAATTCCCTAAAAAATCCCAAAATTCCACCCCAAAATTCCCAAAATAATCCCAAAATTTCCTCGAAATTTCACCTAAAAATTCCCTAAAAATTCCCCAAATTCCACCCAAATGTCACCCAAAATTCCCTAAAAATCCCAAAATTCCACCCCAAAATTCCCTAAAAAACCTCAAAATTCCCCTCAAATTTTACCCAAAATTCCCTCCAAAATTCCCTAAAATTCCCGCCAAAAATCTCAAGGAATTCCCAAAAAAATCCCAAAAATCCCCAAATTCCCAAAATTCAACCCAAAATTTACGCGGGAAAACAAAATTAAAGTTCGGGTTTTTGCACTCGCTGTCGGTGATGGGGAGGGAAAGGGTTAAAGTTTTTGGTGTGCTGAAAATTTTGATAAATTTTGCTAAAAAATCACAAAATTTCACCTAAAAATCCTCAAATTTTCTCCCAAAATTCTGTCAAAATTCCAGCTCGAAATTCCCTGAACATTCCAAAATTCACTCAAAATTTCACCCAAAGTTGCTTGAAAAACACAAAATTTCCTCCAAATTTCACTCAAAATTCTCCCCAAAATCCACCCAAAATTGCCTAAAAATCCCAAAATTTCCTCAAAATTTCACCTAAAAAATCACAAAATTCCACCCAAAATTCCCCAAAATTCTCTCAAAATCTCCCCCAAAAATCCCCAAATTTTACCCCAAAATTCCCTAAAAACCACCAAATTCCCCCCCAAAATTCCCTAAAAAATCCGAAATTCCACCCCAAAATTCCCTAAAAAACCCCAAAATTCCCCTCAAATTTTACCCAAAATTCCCTCCAAAATTCCCTAAAAATCCCCCCAAAAATCTCAAGGAATTCCCAAAAAAATCCCAAAAATCCCCAAATTCCCAAAATTCAACCCAAAATTTAGGCGGGAAAACAAAATTAAAGTTCGGGTTTTTGCACTCGCTGTTGGTCATGGGGAGGGAAAGGGTTAAAGTTTTTGGTGTGCTGAAAATTTTGATAAATTTTGCTAAAAAAATCACAAAATGGCACCTAAAATTCTCTCAAAATTCCAGCTCGAAATTTCCAAAATTCTCCCCAAATTCCCCCCAAATTTCACTTAAAAAAATCACAAAATTCCACCCAAAATTCCCTCAAAATCCCCCCCAAAAATGCCCACATTTTACCTCAAAATTCCCTAAAAAATCCCAAAATTCCACCCCAAAATTCCCTAAATAATCCCAAAATTTCCTCGAAATTTCACCTAAAAATTCCCTAAAAATTCCCCAAATTCCACCCAAATTTCACCCAAAATTCCCTAAAAAATCCCAAAATTTCCTCCAAATTCCTCCCCAAAATTCCCTAAAAAAACCCAAAATTCCCCTCAAATTTTACCCAAAATTCCCTCCAAAATTCCCTAAAAATCCCCCCAAAAATCTCAAGGAACTGCCAAAAAAATCCCAAAAATTCTGTCCAAAAATCCCCAAAATTTCCCAAATTTAACCCAGAATTTACGCGGGAAAACAAAATTAAAGTTCGGGTTTTTGCACTCGCTGTCGGTGATGGGGAGGGAAAGGGTTAAAGTTTTTGGTGTGCTGAAAATTTTGATAAATTTTGCTAAAAAATCACAAAATTTCACCTAAAAATCCTCAAATTTTCTCCCAAAATTCTGTCAAAATTCCAGCTCGAAATTCCCTGAACATTCCAAAATTCACTCAAAATTTCACCCAAAGTTGCTTGAAAAACACAAAATTTCCTCCAAATTTCACTCAAAATTCTCCCCAAAATCCACCCAAAATTGCCTAAAAATCCCAAAATTTCCTCAAAATTTCACCTAAAAAATCACAAAATTCCACCCAAAATTCCCCAAAATTCTCTCAAAATCTCCCCCAAAAATCCCCAAATTTTACCCCAAAATTCCCTAAAAATTCCCCAAATTCCGCCCCAAAATTCCCTAAAAAATCCGAAATTCCACCCCAAAATTCCCTAAAAAACCCCAAAATTCCCCTCAAATTTTACCCAAAATTCCCTCCAAAATTCCCTAAAAATCCCCCCAAAAATCTCAAGGAATTCCCAAAAAAATCCCAAAAATCCCCAAATTCCCAAAATTCAACCCAAAATTTAGGCGGGAAAACAAAATTAAAGTTCGGGTTTTTGCACTCGCTGTCGGTGATGGGGAGGGAAAGGGTTAAAGTTTTTGGTGTGCTGAAAATTTTGATAAATTTTGCTAAAAAAATCACAAAATTTCACCCAAAAATCCTCAAATTTTCTCCCAAAATTCTCTCAAAATTTTAGCTCGAAATTCCCTGAAAATTCCAAAATTTACTCAAAATTTCACCCAAAGTTGCCTGAAAAACACAAAATTTCCTCCAAATTTCACTCAAAATTCTCCCCAAAATTGCCTAAAAATCCCAAAATTTCCTCGAAATTTCACCTAAAAAAATCACAAAATTCCACCCAAAATTCCCTAAAATTCCCTCAAAATCTCCCCCAAAAATCCCCAAATTTTACCCCAAAATTCCCTAAAAACCAAATTCTGCCCCAAAATTCCACCCCAAAATTCCCTAAAAAACCCCAAAATTCCCCTCAAATTTTACCCAAAATTCCCTCCAAAATTCCCCAAAAAAATCTCAACTCCCAAAAAAAATCCTAAAAATTCTGTCCAGAATTCCCCAAATTTGCCCCAAGAAATCCCAAAATTCCCCAAAAAAATCCCCAAATTCCACCCAAAATCCCAATTAAAATTCCCCATAAAATCCCAAAATTTCCCCAAAAATTTCCCCAAATTTTACTCCAAAATTCCCAAAAAATCCCAAAATTCATCCCGAATTCCACCCAAAATCCCTGCCAGTAACCCTCCCAAAATTCCCTGAAAATGCCAAAATTCCACCCAAATTTCTCCCAAAACCCCAAATTTCACCCAAAATTCCCTAAAAAATCCCAAAATTTCCTCCAAATTCCTCCCCAAAAATTCCCTAAAAAACCCAAAATTCCCCTCAAATTTTACCCAAAATTCCTCCAAAAATTCCCTAAAAATCCCCCAAAAATCTCAAGGAACTGCCAAAAAAATCCCAAAAATTCTGTCCAAAAATCCCCAAAATTTCCCAAATTTAACCCAGAATTTACGCGGGAAAACAAAATTAAAGTTCGGGTTTTTGCACTCGCTGTCGGTGATGGGGAGGGAAAGGGTTAAAGTTTTTGGTGTGCTGAAAATTTTGATAAATTTTGCTAAAAAATCACAAAATTTCACCTAAAAATCCTCAAATTTTCTCCCAAAATTCTGTCAAAATTCCAGCTCGAAATTCCCTGAACATTCCAAAATTCACTCAAAATTTCACCCAAAGTTGCTTGAAAAACACAAAATTTCCTCCAAATTTCACTCAAAAATTCTCCCCAAAATCCACCCAAAATTGCCTAAAAATCCCAAAATTTCCTCAAAATTTCACCTAAAAATCACAAAATTCCACCCAAAATTCCCCAAAATTCTCTCAAAATCTCCCCCAAAAATCCCCAAATTTTACCCCAAAATTCCCTAAAAACCACCAAATTCCCCCCAAAATTCCCTAAAAAATCCGAAATTCCACCCCAAAATTCCCTAAAAAACCCCAAAATTCCCCTCAAATTTTACCCAAAATTCCCTCCAAAATTCCCTAAAAATCCCCCCAAAAATCTCAAGGAATTCCCAAAAAATCCCAAAAATCCCCAAAATTCCCAAAAATTCAACCCAAAAATTTAGGCGGGAAAACAAAATTAAAGTTCGGTTTTTGCACTCGCTGTTGGTCATGGGGAGGGAAGGGTTAAAGTTTTTGGTGTGCTGAAAATTTTGATAAATTTTGCTAAAAAAAATCACAAAATGGCACCTAAAATTCTCTCAAAATTCCAGCTCGAAATTTCCAAAATTCTCCCCAAATTCCCCCAAATTTCACTTAAAAAAAATCACAAAATTCCACCCAAAAATTCCCTCAAAATCCCCCCAAAAATGCCCACATTTTACCTCAAAATTCCCTAAAAAATCCCAAAATTCCACCCAAAAATTCCCTAAAATAATCCCAAAATTTCTCGAAATTTCACCTAAAAATTCCCTAAAAATTCCCCAAATTCCACCCAAATTTCACCCAAAATTCCTAAAAAATCCCAAAATTTCCTCCAAATTCCTCCCCCAAAATTCCCTAAAAAAACCCAAAATTCCCCTCAAATTTTACCCAAAATTCCTCCAAAATTCCCTAAAAATCCCCCAAAAATCTCAAGGAATTCCCAAAAAATCCCAAAAATTCTGTCCAAAAATCCCCAAAATTTCCCAAATTTAACCCAGAATTTACGTGGGAAAACAAAATTAAAGTTCGGTTTTTGCACTGGCTGTCGGGTGATGGGGAGGGAAAGGGTTAAAGTTTTTGGTGTGCTGAAAATTTTGATAAATTTTGCTAAAAAAATCACAAAATTTCACCTAAAAATCCTCAAATTTTCTCCCAAAATTCTGTCAAAATTCCAGCTCGAAATTCCCTGAACATTCCAAAAATTCACTCAAAAATTTCACCCAAAGTTGCTTGAAAACACAAAATTTCCTCCAAATTTCACTCAAAAATTCTCCCCAAAATCCACCCAAAATTGCCTAAAAATCCCAAAATTTCCTCAAAATTTCACCTAAAAAATCACAAAATTCCACCCAAAATTCCCCAAAATTCTCTCAAAATCTCCCCCAAAAATCCCCAAATTTTACCCCAAAATTCCCTAAAAATTCCCCAAATTCGCCCCCAAAATTCCCTAAGAAATCCGGGGAATTCCACCCCAAAATTCCCTAAAAAACCCCAAAATTCCCCTCAAATTTTACCCAAAATTCCCTCCAAAATTCCCTAAAAATCCCCCCAAAAATCTCAAGGAATTCCCAAAAAAATCCCAAAAATCCCCAAATTCCCAAAATTCAACCCAAAATTTAGGCGGGAAAACAAAATTAAAGTTCGGGTTTTTGCACTCGCTGTCGGTCATGGGGAGGGAAAGGGTTAAAGTTTTTGGTGTGCTGAAAATTTTGATAAATTTTGCTAAAAAAATCACAAAATTTCACCCAAAAATCCTCAAATTTTCTCCCAAAATTCTCTCAAAATTTTAGCTCGAAATTCCCTGAAAATTCCAAAATTTACTCAAAATTTCACCCAAAGTTGCCTGAAAAACACAAAATTTCCTCCAAATTTCACTCAAAATTCTCCCCAAAATTGCCTAAAAATCCCAAAATTTCCTCGAAATTTCACCTAAAAAAATCACAAAATTCCACCTAAAATTCCCTCAAAATCTCCCCCAAAAATCCCCAAATTTTACCCCAAAATTCCCTAAAAACCAAATTCTGCCCCAAAATTCCACCCCAAAATTCTCTAAAAAACCCCAAAATTCCCCTCAAATTTTATCCAAAATTCCCTCCAAAATTCCCCAAAAAAATCTCAACTCCCAAAAAAAATCCTAAAAATTCTGTCCAGAATTCCCCAAATTTGCCCCAAGAAATCCCAAAATTCCCCAAAAAATCCCCAAATTCCACCCAAAATCCCAATTAAAATTCCCCATAAAATCCCAAAATTTCCCCAAAAATTTCCCCAAATTTTACTCCAAAATTCCCAAAAATCCCAAAATTCATCCCGAATTCCACCCAAAATCCCTGCCAGTAACCCTCCCAAAATTCCCTGAAAATGCCAAAATTCCACCCAAATTTCTCCCAAAACCCCAAATTTCACCCCAAAATTCCTTTAAAAAATCCCAATTCCCTCCAAATTCCCCCCAAAATCCCCACATTCCTTTAAAATCCCCAAATTTCACCCCAAAAATCCCAAAACATCCCAAAATTCACCCAAAATTCCCCAAAAAATTCCCCAAATTCACCCCAAATTCCCAAAAAAATTCCCAAAATTCCACCCAAAATTTCTTTAAAATTTCCAAATTTCAGCTCAAAATTCCCAAAAAAAATCTCAAAATTTCCCCCAAATTCCACCCAAATTTCCCTCAAAATCCCAAAATTTCACTCCAAGTATCCCAAAATTCACTGGAAAATCCCCAAAATTCCCCCCAAAATCCCAAAATTTTACCCAAAAATCCCCAAATTCCCCCCAAAATCCCCAAAATTTACCGAAATTCTGATTTAATTTGGGTTTTTCACTCGCTGTCGGAGCTGACGATCCCGCGGAGCCGCGACCAGTCCGGGGGGGGGAGGGGCGATTTTGGGGGCGATTTTGGGGCATTTTCGGGGTTCCTGCGGCGGGATCGGGCTGGGGGAGGGGAGAGAAAGGGTTAAAATTTTGGGGGGTTGAAGTTTTGCCCCAAAAATCCCAAAATTCTGCCCCAAAATTGGGTGGAAATGCAAAAATCCCGCTCGAAATCACCCCCAAAATTCACCCAAAAAATCCCAAAATTTTCACCCAAAATCCCAAAATTTCACCAAAAAATCCCAAAATTTCACCCATAATTCCCCAAAAATCCCCAAAATTTCACCCAAGATTCCTAAAAATCCCAAAATTCCTAAAAATCCCCAAAATTTCCACCCAAAATTCCTAAAAATCCCGAATTTCCACCCAAAAATCCCAAAATTTTCACTCAAAATTCCATCAAAAATCTCCCCCAAAAACCATCAAAAATTCCCTAAAAATTCCAAAATTCCCCAAAAATCCCCAAATTTTTCCAAAAATCCCCAAATTTCCCCAAATTCAAATTTAAATCCCAAAATCCCCCCAAAATCCCCAAATTTAACCCAAATTTCACAAAAAAATCCCAAAATTTTCACCCAAAATTCCCTCAAAATCTCCCCTAAAAACCCCAAATTTTACCCCAAAATTTCCTAAAAATCCCCAAATTCCACCCAAAAATCCCCAAATTTCACCCAAAACCTGCGAAAAATCTCCAAATTCCATTCGAAATTCCAAAATTTTGGCTGTTTTTTGGGTTTTTTTCTTTTTTTGGCTTTTTTCCGGGTGTTTTTGGGGCGGTTTTCATGCAATTTTGGGGGTTTTTGGCTGTTTTTTGGGTGGTTTTTGGCTGGTTTTGGGTGTATTTGGGTGTTTTTCGGCAGTTTTTGGTACCTGGCAGGATGTTGTTGGCTGTTTTTGTCAGTTTTTATCAAGTTTTTGGGTGTTTGTCAGTTTTTGGTGGTTTTTGGGTGTTTTTGTCAGTTTTTATTTTACCTGGCAGGATGTTTTTGTCAGTGTTTATCAGTTTTTTGTCAGTTTTTGGGTGTTTTTTGGGTGTTTCTCTGTACCTGGCAGGATGTTTTTGTCAGTTTTTGTCAGGTTTTGTCAGGTTTTGGCTATTTCTCTGTACCTGGCAGGATGTTGCTGGCTGTTTTTTGTCAGTTTTTGTCAGTTTTTGGGTGTTTTTTGTCAGTTTTTGGAACCTGGCACAATGTTTTTGTCAGTTTTTGTCAATTTTTGGGTGTTTTTGTCAGTTTTTATTTTACCTGGCAGGATGTTTTCGTCAGTTTTTGTCAGTTTTTATTTTACCTGGCAGGATGTTTTTGTCAGTTTCTGGTCAGTTTTTGTCAGTTTTTGGGTGTTTTTGTCAGTTTTTGTCAGTTTTGGTCAGTTTTTGGGTGTTTTTGTCAGTATTTTGTCAGTTTTTGGGTGTTTTCTCAGTTTTTATTTTATCTGGCAGGATGTTTTCATCAGTTTTTTGTCAGTTTTTGTCAGTTTTTGCCAGTTTTTGTCAGCTTTTGGGTGTTTTTGTCAGTTTTCGGGTGTTTTGTCAGTTTTTGTTTTACCTGGCAGGATGTTTTTGTCAGTTTTTGTCACTTTTTGTCAGTTTTTGTCAGTTTTTGGTCAGTTTTTGTCAGATTTCAGGTTTTTATTTTTACCTGGCAGGATGTTTTTGTCAGTTTTTGTCAGTTTTTGTCAGTTTTTTGTCAGTTTTGTCAGTTTTTGTTTTACCTGGCAGGATGTTGTTGGCGTCCAGCGCCGCCAGCTCTGCTCTCTCCTCGCGGCGCCGGCGCAGGCGGCGGCACCGGGCCAGGGAGGGGGTGCCTGGAAAACCCAAAAACGTCCCCAAAACATCCCAAAAACATCCCAAAATCTTCCCCAAAAAACCCCAAAAATATCCCCAAAAACATCCCAAAATCTTCCCCAAAAATATCCCAAAATCTTCCCCAAAAAACCCCAAAAATGTCCCCAAAAACATCCCAAAAATATCCCAGAATCTTCCCCAAAAACCCCAAAAATGTCCCCAAAAACATCCCAAAAATATCCCAGAATCTTCCCCAAAAACCCCAAAAAGTCCCCAAAAAATCCCAAAAATATCCCAAAGATATCCCAAAATCTTCCCCAAAAAACCCCAAAAATATCCCCAAAAAAATCCCAAAATGTTCCCCAAAAATACAAAAAATGTTCCCAGAATGTTCCCAAAAAAATCCCCAAAAGATCCCAAAATGTTCCCCAAAAAATCCCAAAAACGTCCCCAAAAATATCCCAAAATGTTCTCCAAAAAAACCCCAAAATGTTTCCCAAAAATACACAAAATGTTCTCAGAATGTTCCCAAAAAAATCCCCAAAAAATCCCAAAATCTTCCCAAAAACATCCCAAAATGTTCCCAGAATGTTCCAAAAAAATTTTAAAAAAATCCTAAAATGTTCCCAAAGAAATCTCAAAATGTTTCCAGAATGTTCCCAGGATGTTTCTAAAAAAATTCAAAAATTCCACCCAAAATCCCACCCCAAACCCCCCAAAAACTCCCAAAAGTCCCCAAATTTTCCCAAAAACCCCCAAATTCCACCCAAAATCCCCCAAAAATCCCAAAAAATCCCTAAATTTCCCCAAAAATCCCCCAAATTCCACCCAAAATTCCTAAAAAATCCCAAAATTCCCCCAAAAAAATCCCCCAAAATTTCACCCAAAAATCCCCAAAATTCCACCCAAAACCCCTCCAAAAAAATCCCAAAAAAATCCCAAACCCCCCCAAATTTCCCAAATTTCCCCAAATTTCCCAAAATTTCCCGAATTTCCCGTTTACCGCGCAGGCCGAGCTCCCGCAGCGCCGCCCGCAGCGCCTCCAGCGCCTCGCGCCGGCTGCGGCACTTCCGGAACAGCTGCTTGTAGTTAGGGCGCCCCCCAGCGGCGCGGAGGTATCGCTTCAGCCGCGCCACTTCCGGCGGGTCCTGGGGGCGGGGCTTGCGTCGGAACGGGGCGGGGCTTCCGCAGGCCACGCCCACCCCGCCTTAAATTCACCCGAATCCGTCAAAATTTACATGAATTTTACAAAATTCCTCCCAAATTTCTCCCAAAATCCCCCCAAATTTCAACCCAAAAATCCCCCCAAAATTCCCTCAACGTGTCCCCAAAAATCCCAAATTTCTCCCCAAATCCCCCAAAATTCCCCTAAAATCCCAAAATCCACCCCAAAAATCTTCAAAATTCCACCCCAAAAATCCCCAAATTTCCCCCAAATTTCAACCCAAAAATCCCCCAAAAATTCCCTCAACGTCTCCCCCAAAAAGTCCCAAATTTCCCCCAAATCCCCAAATTTCCCCCAAAATCCCCCCAGAAAAACCTCAAAATTCCCCCAAAAATCCCCAAATTTCCCCAAAATTCCCCCAAATTTCAACCCAAAAATCCCAAAATTCCCTCAACGTCTCCCCAAAAATCCCAAATTTTCCCCAAAATCCCCAAATTTCCCCAAAATTCCCCAAATGTCAACCCAAAATCCCCAAAATTCCCTCAACGTCTCTGCAAAAATCCCAAATTTCTCCCCCAAATCCCCAAAATTTCCCCTAAAATCCCAAAATCCACCCCAAAAATCTTCAAAATTCCACCCCAAAATCCCCAAATTTCCCCAAAATTCCCCCCAAATTTCAACCCGAAAATCCCAAAATTCCACCCAAAATCTCCCCACAAAATCCCGAGATTCCCCCAAATTTCTGCCCAAATCCCCTCAAAAATCTCCTCAAAAACCCCAAAATTCCACCCCAAAAGCCCCAAATTTCCCACAAAAATTACCCAAATTTTAACCACCAAAATTCCAAATTTTCCACCCAAAATTTCTCCTATAATCCCCAAATGCCCCCCAAAATCCCCCAAATTTCCCCCTAAAATCCCCCAAATTTCCCCCAAAATCCCCCAGAAAACCTCAAAATCCCCCAAAAATCCCCAAATTTCCCCAAAAATTCCCCCAAATTTCAACCCAAAAATCCCCCAAAAATTCCCTCAGCGTCTCCCCCAAAAATCCCAAATTTTCCCCCAAATCCCCAAATTTCCCCCAAAATCCCCCCAGAAAAACCTCAAAATTCCCCCAAAAATCCCCAAATTTCCCCCAAAATTCCCCAAATTTCAACCCGAAAATCCCAAAAATTCCAACCCAAAATCTCCCCAGAAAATCCCAAATTCCCCCAAATTTCTGCCCCAAATCCCCTCAAAAATCTCCTCAAAAATCCCAAAATTCCCACCAGATCCTAAAGATTTCCCCAAATTTCAAACCAAAACCCCCCAAAATTCCACAAAATCTCCAAAAAATCCCAAAATTCCACCCCCAAAATCCCCAAATTTCCCCAAAAATCCCCCAAATTTTAACCACCAAAATCCCAAAATTCCACCTGAAATTCCCCTAAAAATCCCAAAAATCCCCCCAGAAAAAGCTCAAAATTCACCCAAATCCCCAAATTTCCCTGAATTTTTAATCCCCAAGGATCCCCCAAAATTCCCAAAAATCCCAAAATTTCCTCAAAATTCTCCCAAAAATTCCCCCCAAAAATCCGGGAAATCCCCCAAATTTCCCCAAAAGTAAGCCTCAAAATTCCCAAAGGGATTCACCCAAAAGTTTTCAAATGCCCCCAAAAATCCCAAAAATTCACCCCAAAAGATCCCCAAATTTCCCCCCAAAGATCCCAAAGCCCTCCCAAATTTCTGCAAAAATCCCAAAATCCCCCAAAAATCACAAAATTTCACCCAAAGATCCCCATGTTCCCCAAATCCCAGAGTTTCCACCAAAATCCCAAAAATCCCAAAAAATCCCCAGTTTTCCCCAAACCCCCAAAATTCCCCAAAGATTCCCCCTATAAAGATCCCAAATGTTTCCAAAAGATCCCAAAAACCCCCAAAATCCAGATCAAAAATCCCAAGTTTCCCCCATCCCCAAAGATCCCCAAAGAAATCCCAGAATTCTGCCCAAAGAATGCCAAAGGTTCCCCAAAAGATCCCAACAGTCCCATTCCATTCCATCCATTCCATTCCATCCATCCATTCCATTCCTCCATTCCATCCATTCCATCCATCCATCCATCCATTCCATTCCATCCATTCCATTCCACTTCCCTTCCACCCTTCCTCCTTCCCCTCTTCCTCCTCCTCCCCCATATATTCCATTCCATGTCAAAATCCCTCGAGACTCCATTGATTTCCATTCCATCTTCCTCATTCCTCCACTTTCCTTTTTCCCCATTTCCACGTTTTCCATTTTCCATTTCCATTCCATTTTCCATTCCATTTTCCACTGAATCTTCCTCTTCTTCCTCTTCATCTTCCTCTTCTTCATCTTCCTCTTCATTCTCCTCCTCTTCTTCACTTTCACTTTCATCCTTCATTTTTCTTTCGTTTTCCGTTTTCAGGTTTTCCATTTTCCATTTTCCATTTTTCCGTTTCCATTTTCCATTTTGGATCTTCCTCCTCTTCCTCTTCATCTTCCTCTTCTTCATCTTCCTCTTCCTCCTCTTCTTCTTCCTTTTCCTCCTTTTTTCCACGTTTTTTTTTCCACGTTTTCGGTTTTCTCATTTTCCGTTTTCCATTTTCGATTTTCCATTTTTCATGGATCTTCCTTCTTCATCTTCCTCCTCTTCTTCCTTTCCTTTCCTTCCATTTTTTTCTTCGTTTTTCCCGATTTTGCGTTTTTCCCAGTTTTCCATTTTTCTCATTTTCTTCCGTTTCCCATTTCTTCCTCTTCGTCCTTCCTCTTCCTCTTCCTCTTCCTCCTTCCTCTTCCTCCTTTCCTCCTTTTTCCGTTTTCCGTTTTCGTGGGTTTTCGTTTTTCCATGGGATCCTTCCTTCGTCATCTTCCTCTTCCTTTTCCTCATCTTCCTTTCCTTTCGTTTTCCTTTTTCCCGTTCCTTTTCGTTATTTTCCTGGGATCTTCCTTCCTCTTCCTTTTCTCTTCTTCCATTTTTCATTTCATTTCATTTTCCGTTTTTCCTTCCTCTTTCCTCTTCCTCCTCTTCCGTTTCCTTCTTTTTCTCGTTTCTTCCTCTTCCATTCTTTCCTTCTTCTTCCTCTTCCTCCATTTTGTCATTTTCCCGTTTTCTTCCTTCGTCTTCCTCCTCTTCTTCCTCTTCTTCCATCTTCTTCCTCCATTTTTCGTTCCATCTGTCCTCAGTTTTCCTTTTCCTCTCGTCTTCGTTTTCCTAGTTTTCCGTGGTCTTTTCCTTCCTCTTCTGCTCTTCTTCCTCTTCCTCCTCCTCTTCCTCTTCTTCCTTTTTCCTCCATTTTCCTTTTTCTTCCTTCCTTCCTCCGTTTCTTCCTCTTCGTTTCGTCCTCTTCCTCGTTCTTCATCTTTCCTTTTCGTCTTCCTCCTTTTCCTCCTGTTTTCTTCCTCTCCCTTCCTCGGTTTTCCTTCCCGTCCTCCTCCTCGTTTTCCTCCTCTTCCTCCTCCTGTTTTCCTTTCGTCTTTCCATTTTCCTCCTCCTTTCCTCCCTCATTTTTCCCCATTTTCCTCCATTTTTCCTCTCTTCTTCCTCCCTCCTCTTCCTCCCTTTCTTTTTCCCTACTTCCTCCCGTTTTCCTCCCCATTTTTCCTCCTTTCCTCCTCTTCCTTCCTCCATTTCCTCCGCTTTTTCCCATTTTCCATTTCCTCTTCGTTTTCCTCCTTTCCTTTTCCCATTTCCTTTTCCATTTTCCCCTTTTCCTCCATTCTTCCTGTTTTTCCCCTTTTTCCATTTCCCATTTCCTTCCTCCGTTTTCCTCCCCATTTTCCCTCCATTTTCCTCCCGTTTTCCCATTTTTTCCCATTTTTTCCTCAATTTCCTCCATTTCCCCCCCGTTTTTCCCGGAAATTTCCCGCCCTTCCTCTTCCTCCCCGCCGCTAGGGGGCGCCACGCACAGGGCGTGGTCCCCTCTGGCCACGCCCCCTTCCTGCTCCGCGCATGCGCATTCGCTTTCTGCCCAAATCGGCGCCCTGCAAAAAAAATGGGCGGGGTCAAACAGGGCGCGGGCGCCTTGTGGGCGTGGCCAGCACAGGGCATGGCCCCGGAGGGGTCTCGGCCGCCTCCCCTCCCCCCATTTCCCGTTACCGATCGCAGCCGCTCGGCGCCAGCGCCGCCGCCATTTCTGCGCCCTCAGGGCGGCATCCAATCAACATGGCGGTACAAACCCGGAAATTGCATCAGCCAATGGGGGTGCGGCGTGAGGAGAAAACAACCAATAGGAGCAAAGACAAGGCGGGATAAGGATGAGTGACAGCTGGTCCAGCCAATCAGAGCGGCGACAGGAAAGCGCGGGCCAATCGCAGAGAGGAAAAGGCGGGAAGCGCCTCAGAAATGATTGACAGCAGGACTAACCAATCAGAGAGAGGCTTGAGGCAGCGGCAGCCAATAGGAATCAACGGCAGGCGGGACAAAGCCGCTGAGCTAATAGAAATATAGGGAAATGAATGCCAGCAGAACCAACCAATCAAAGCTCAGGTCCATAATGATTGACAGCAGCGACAGCAAATCAGCTTTCAGCGCGCGAATGGAGCGGCCAATGAGGAGCGGGAAGAAGGGCGGGGCTTGTCCGCCATGAACGGGGCGAGCGAGGGCGATGGCGGCGGCTACAAACGGCGCTGCCGAGCCCTGAAACGGCGCCTGAAGCTGCTGCTCTACGTGAGGGGAGACGCGAAAAGCGCGGGAATCAAAAAGGGCGGGAAATCCTGAGGGGGCGAGGCTTAAACCTGAGGGGGGGGGGAACGGGGGGGGCTGAGGGGGAAATTTAAAAAAAAAAAGTGGAAAAAATCGAATTTTGAGGCAAAAAAGTTGAATTTTAGGAGGTGGGAATGGGAATTTTGTCGGGGAAAAAAATTTTAATTTTGTGTGGGGGAAAGAATGGGAATTTTGGGGAAATAAATTTGAATTTTAGAGAGTGGGAATGTAAAATAATGTGGAAAAAAATTGAAAATTTAGGGGTGAAATTTAATTTTTGTACGGGGAAATTTAAAGTTTGAAGGGGGAAATTGGGATTTTGGGGGGAAAAGGGTGGAAGTGGAAATTTTTTTGTGGAATTGGGAATTTTTTTGGGAGGAAATGTGGATTTTGAGGGGAAAAAAATTGAATTTTGAGGGGAAAAAAATTTGAATTTTGAGAGGAAAAAAATTGAATTTTGTGGGAAAAAAATTGAATTTTGAGAGGAAAAAAAATTGAATTTTGAGGCAAAAATATAGAATTTTGAAAGGGAAAAAGTTAGAATTCTGAAGAAAAAATTTAATTTTGAAGAAAAAAATCATTTTTAAGGAAAAAAATTAATTTTTAGAGGAAAATACTAAATTTTGAGGGGGAGAGTTCAACTTAGGTGGGAAAAAATGTGGAATTTGGGTTTAAATTTGGTTTTTTAAAGTGAGCTGAATGTAAAGTTTGAAAAATTTTGGATTTTGGGGTGAATATATTAATTTTTGGGGAAAAAAGCTTAAATGGGGTTTTTAAATTTCCTTTTTTTACAGGTGTAAAAATTTAGAACTTTGGGGAAAGGCTCAATTTTGTGGAATTAATCTCATTTTTAAATTATTTTTTGGTGGGAAAAATGCCCAAATTTATATATTTGGGGTGAATCTTTCTCAATTTTCAGGGAAATTGGAATTTTTAATGGGAAAAAAAATTCAGTTTTGGGGAAAAAAATTGTAATTTTGGTTATGAAGCTCTTTGTTGGCAGAATTTTGGATTTTTAGAAAAACCAGAATTTTGAAGATAAAACAAAATAAAATTGGTATTTTAAAATAAAGCTGAGTTTGGAGGGAAACGAGCCAAATTTTGGGGGAGAAAACTCAAATTTTTGGGACAAAAAATCCAAATTAAGGGGAAAAAAAATGTTGAACTTGGAGGGGAAAAAGCCAAATTTAGGGCAATAAAGGCAAATTTGGGGGAGGAGCCAAATTTCTGGTGGAAAACCTGAAGTTTGGGGAAAATTATCAAATTTTTTGGGGAAAAAAAAGTCAAATTTGGGTGGAAAAAGATATAAGGGGAGAAATCTAAATTTTTGGGGCAAAAAAATCGGAATATTGGGTTGCAAAAATCGAATTTTGGGCCAAGAATTTGAATTTTAGCAGGGAGCCTAAATTTGGGAGGGGGAAGCCAAATTTAGGAGAATAAAAGCTGAAATTTGGGGGAGGAAATGGGAATTGTGGGGCAAAAAAAGCTGAATTTTGGAGGAAAAAGTCAAATTTGGGGGGAAAATCTGAATTTGAGAGGGGAAATTTAAATATTGGGGGAAAAATCCAAATTTTTGGGGGAAAAAGCCAAAATTTGGGGGCAAAAAAGTTGAATTTTGGGAGAAAAACCCAAGTTGGGGGGGGTAAGTTGGGATTGGGTGAAAAAGACAAATTTTGGAGGAAAAATTGAATTTTTTGTGGAAAAAAAATCTGAATTTTGGGGCAAAAAGTTGAATTTTATGGGGTGGAAATGTGATTTTTGGGGGGGAAAAAAGGTTTTTTCTGTCTTTTAAAAGTGAAAAATGTGATTTTTTGGGGGAGGAAAAATGTGGAAGTTTAGGTGGAAAAATTGGAATTTTGGGGGGGAAAAATAAAGGTTTTTTTAGTCTTTAAAAAGTGAAAAATGTGAATTTTTGGGCACGGAAAAAAAGTGGAATTTTGGGCGGAAAAATTGGAATTTTTGGGAAAAAAATGAAGGGTTTTGTTTTTTTTAAGTGAAAAATGTGATCTTTTGAACAAGGAAAAAAGTGGAATTTTGGGTGAAAAAATTGGAATTTTTGGGAAAAAATAAAGATTTTTTTTTTTCCCCTGCCCCCAGGAGCAGGAATGTTTCCAGGAGGAGCTGAGGAGGGCGCAGCGAAAACTCCTGAAAGTCTCCAGGGACAAAAGGTACCAAAATTCCCAAAATTCATCCCAAAAATATCCCAAAAACCCAAATTCTTGAGTTTCACCCCAAATTTTTGGAGTTTCACCCCAAATTTTTGATTTTTTTTCCCCCCAAAAGTTTTTTATTGGATCGGCTGCTGCAGTACGAGAACGTGGACGATGATTCGTCAGGTATTTGGGGGGGGTCAAAGGTCAAGCACTAGACCCTTCCCCCACCCCTAATTGGCCCCTCCCCCACCCCTAATTAGCCCCTCCCCTCCCCTCTGATTGGCTCCTCCCCCTTTTCCAGATTCAGAGGCGACGGCGTCGTCCGACAACAGCGACGGGGACGGGGCCAAGATGGCGGAGCCGACGCCGGCCAAGAGGTCAGGAAGGGGTTAAAGGGCGACAAGATGGCGGCCGTGCCTTCAATCAGGCTGCCAGGAGTGGGTGTGGCTCCAAGATGGCTGCCTCTGTTATGGGTGTGATAATTCAAGATGGCCGCCCCCTCAGGAGATAAGTGGTGGGGGATTCAATATGGCCGCCACCGGAAATGGGCGTGGCTACAACGCAGCCGCTCCCATGAGTGCGTGGGGCATCTGTAGGGGTTGGATCCAAGATCACCGCCACTGTGTGGGGGTCAGAGTTCAAGATGGCTGCTGCTGTGTGGGCCAGAATCCAAAATGGCCGCCCCGTGGGGGTGAAAATCCAAAATGGTTGCCCACACGTGGGTCAAAATCCAAGATGGCCACCCCCATGGAGGATCAGAATCCAAGATGGCTGCCCTGCGTGGGTGACAAAATCCAAGATGGCTGCTCTGATGCGGGACAGAATTCAAGATGGCCACCCCTGTGAGTCTCAAAATCCAAGATGGCTGCCACCATGGAGGGTCAGAATCCAAGATGGCCACCATCGTGAGGGATTCCAAATCAGCAAGATCTCAATTTGAGGCTGAAAATTCTCAATATTTGGGACAAAATCTCCAAATTTTAGGGAGTAAAAAAAACTAAAAAAAAATAAATTAAAAAACAAAAAATCCAATATGGCCGCCACCGGAAGTGGGCGTGTCTAATGTTTTCCCCTCCTCCCGCAGGCGCCGCTCGCCCTCCCCTCCCCCACCTGCGTTCGGCCCCTCCCCCTACATGGTGAGTGCCCCTCCCCACCCCCAAAAAACCCCAACGCCTTTTTTTGGATAAAAAAGAAGGGGCGGGGCTTGATTGCCAATGACGTCACTCTGACCACGCCCCCCTTTTTTTTCCAAGATGGCGTCACAGCCCTACAGGCGTTCCGCCCCTCCCCCACTGCAGAGGGCGGGAGGGCCCGTCACGCGCCCCTCCCCCGCCCGGCGCAGCAAAGGGACCCGGCGGGGACAGGTGAGGGGGGGGAGGGGCAGGGGTCACTCTGGGGGTCACTCGGGGTCACTCAGGGGTCACTAAGGAGTCATTTGGGACTGGGGGAGGGTTGGGGGTCACTCAGGGGTTATCTTGGGGGGGAAGGGAAAAGGGGAGGGGTCACTCAGGGGTCATTTGGGGGGGTTTTGGGAGGGTCAGGGGTCACTCTGGTCACTTGGGGTCACTCGGGTCATTGGGGGAGGGGCTGAGGGGGTCAGTGGTCACTTGGGGTCATTTGGAGGTCAGGGGTCACTGTGGGGGTCATTTGAAGGGGTCACTGGGGGTCATTTTGGGGGTCAAGGGGTCATCCAGAGGTCAGCGGTCATTGTGGGGTCACTTGGGGTCATTGTGGGGTCATTGGGGGAGGGGCTGGAGAGGTCATTGTGGGGTCACTCGGGGTCACTGTGGGGTCATTCAGGGGGTCACTCAGGGGTCACTCAGGGGTCATTGGGTCACCGGTCACTCACCGGTCACTCACCGGTCACTCTCTCCCCCCCAGCCCCCCTCGGCCGCCCCGCTGCCCTTCCCCCGGCGCCGTGGGGGGAGGGGCGGGGCCTCTGTCCGGAGGGGGGCGTGGCCCCGGCTCGCCCCTCCCCCGCCCGGCGCCGGCCCCGCCCCCGCCCTCCCCCGTGCGGCCACGCTGCCCCGGGCGGCTCCTGAGTGACCACGGCGAGGGGCGAGGGCGAGGGCAGCGACGACCCCCTGGACGGCGACGACGAGCTGGTCATCGACCTGCCCGAGTGACCACAGTGACCAGAGTGACCACTGAGTGACCATTGAGTGACCACTGACCACTGAGTGACCACTGAGTGACCAGAGTGACCATGGAGTGACCTGAGTGACCACTGAGTGACCACCGAGCAATGAGTGACCACTGAGTGACCACTGAGCACTGAGTGACCACCAACCTGAGTAACACCTGAGCTGGTCATCGACCTGCCCGAGTGACCAGAGTGACCACTGAGTGGCCACTGAGTGACCACTGACCAGTGAGTGACAACAGAGTGACCAGTGAGCAGAAATTGATCATCAACCGGCCTGAGTGACCACAGAGTGACCACTGAGCAATGAGTGACCACTGAGTGACCAGTGAACGCTGAGTGACCAGTGACTGCTGAGTGACCACTGAGTGACCACCGAGCAATCAGTGACCACTGAGTGACCACTGAGCAGTGAGTGACCATCAACCTAAGTAACACCTGAGCTGGTCATCGACTTGCCTGAGTCACCAACTGACCACCGAGTGACCACTGAGTGACCCTGAGTGACCACTGAGTGACCAGAGTGACCACTGAGTGACCGAGTGACCAGTGAGTGACCAGTGAGTGACCACTGGCCACCGAGTGACTGCTAAGTGACCACCAACCTGAGCAACACCTGAGCTGGTCATCGACCTGCCCGAGTGACCAGAGTGACCACTGAGTGACCCTAAGTGACCCCTGAGTGACCACTGAGTGACCACCGAGCAATGAGTGACCACTGAGTGACCCTGAGTGACCATTGAGTGACCACTAAGTGACCACTGAGCAGTGAGTGACCACCAACCTGAGTAACACCTGAGCTGGTCATCGACCTGCCCGAGTGACCACTGACCACCGAGTGACCGCTGAGTGACCAGTGACCACTGAGTGACCAGTGAGTGGCCACTGAGCAACGAGTGACCATCAACCTCCCCGAGTAACACCTGAGCTGGTCATCAACCTGCCCGAATGACCAGATTGACCAGAGTGACCACTGAGTGACCCTGAGTGACCACTGAGTGACCACTGAGCACTGAGTGACCACTGAGTGACCACTGAGGCCTGAGTGACCATCAACCTGAGTAACACCTGAGCTGGTCATCAACCTGCCTGAGTGACCACAGTGACCAGAGTGACCACTGAGTGACCACTGAGTGACCACTGAGTGACCGAGTGACCACAGTGACCATGGAGTGACCAGAGTGACCACCGAGTGACCCCTGAGCACTCAGTGACCAGAGTGACCATGGAATGACCAGAGTGACCACTGAGTGATTGCTGAGTGACCCCTGAGTGACCACTGAGTGACCACTGAGTGACCACCGAGCAATGAGTGACCACTGAGTGGCCAGTGAGCACTTAGTGACCATCAACCTCCCCGAGTAACACCTGAGCTGGTCATCAACCTGCCTGAGTGACCACAGTGACCAGAGTGACCACTGAGTGACCACCGAGTGACCACGGAGTGACTGCTGAGTGACCACCGAGTGACCACTGACCAGTGAGTGACCACAGAGTGACCAGTGAGCAGAGATCGATCATCAACCAGCCTGAGTGACCACAGAGTGACCACTGGTCATTGAGTGACCATCAACCTCCCTGAGTGGCCACCAGTGTTCTGAAGTGACCAGTGAGTGACCACTGACCACCGAGTGACCATCAACGTACTGGAGTGACCACTGAGTGACCACTGAGTGACCACTGACCACCGAGTGACCATCAACGTGCTGGAGTGACCACTGAGTGACCACTGAGTGACCACTGAGTGACCACTGACCACCGAGTGACCATCAAAATCCCAGAGTGACCATCGGCCTCCTGGAGTGACCACTGACCACCGAGTGACCACCGAGTGACCACTGAGTGACCACTGAGTGACCACTGACCACTGAGTGACCACTCAGGGACTGGACAAGAAACAACAGAAGATTTTGGGTGGAAATTTGGGAAAACTTGAAGAAAAAAAACCCAAAAAATTTTGGGAAAAACCCCCCAAAAAAAAATCTGGGGAAATTTTTTCTTTTTGAAGTTGGAATTTGGGGGAAAAAACCAAAATTTTGGGAAAATTCAACGTTTTGGGGGGAAAAATGGAATTTTAGGGGAAAAAATTTTGAGATTTTGGGAGGAGAAAAAGGAATTTTAAAGGAGAAAAAATTGTATTTTAAATTTTAAAAAATGGATTTTAAGGAAGGAAATAAAAAAATTTTGTGCAAAATTTTGTGGAAAATTTTGTGATTTTGGGGAAATAAAAGGTAAATAATATTAATTTTGGGGGAAATTGTTGATTTTGGGGCAAAATTTTCGATTTTTGGAGAAAATTTTCGTGTTTGGGTCAGAAATTTTGGGGTTTGGGGGGAAAATTCTCAAATTTGGGTCAAAATTTCTCAATTTTGGGGAAAAAAATTTTAAATTTAGGTCGAGGATTTCTTAATTTTGGGAAAGAATTTTAAAATTTCTGGTGAAAATTTCTAATTTTGGGAAAAAAATTCTCATTTTTGGTTTAAAATTTTTAGTTTTGGGGGGAAAAAATTCAATTTAATGAAAAAACCCAGAATTTTGACCCAAAAATTTTCAAATTTGGGGCTAAAATATTTTTAATTTTTATTCAAGAATGTCAATTTTGGGTTTAAAATTTTTAAATTTGGGTCCAAGTGTTCGGGATTTTGGTCAAAAATTCCCAATTTTGGGGTTAAAAATCTCAATTTTTAATTAAAAATTGTCAAATTTGGGGGGAAAAAATTCTAAATTTTAGAATTAAAAAAAAAAACTTTAAATTTAGGCCAAAAATTTTGAATTTTTTGCCTAAAAAATTCCAATTTTGGGCCAAAATTCTCAAATATTGAGATTAAAAAAAAATCTCAATTTTGAGTCAAAAATGTCAATTTTGGACCAGAAAATTTCAACTTTGAACCAAAATTTCCAAATTTTGGGGCAAAAATGTCAATTTTGTGTCCAAATTTTTAAATTTTAGTTGAAAAATTCCAAAAGTCCCCAAATTTTTGATGGAAATTCTCATTTTTGAACCAAAAAATTTCAATTTTTTTCGTTCAAGAAAATTCAAATTTTGCCCCGAAAATCCCCAAATTTTGCCTCAAGTTCCCGCCTGGGCGTGGCCATGACGTCATCCCCTCCTGGCCCCTCCCCCACCGGAAGTGAAGTGGGTGGAGCCTTTTTAAATTTATTTTTATTTTGGGTGTGGCTGCCCCTCCCCCACCTTTTTTTTTTTTTTTTTTTTTATTTTTTGGGGGTGGATTTTTTTGGGGCGGGGGTGGGGGAGGGGATTTTGGGGTCGCCCCTCCCCACCCCTCACCAGCCCTGGCTGCCCCCGGGGGTCCCGTCCAGGGGTGGGGGAGGGGCGGGGGCGGGGGCGGGGCAGGCGGAACCTGGAAAACGAAAAAAAAATTAAATTACAATAAATTATATTGAATTAAATTAAAAAAGAATTAAAGAATAAAATAAGATTCCATGAAATAAAGTAAAATAATGCAAAATAAAATAATAAAATTAAGTGAAATAAAATAAATTAAAATAAGAGTGAAATTAAAATGAACTAAAATAAAATGAAATTAAATTAAATAAATTAAAATAAAATAAAATAAAATAAAATAAAATAATAAAATAAAATAAAATAAAATAAGAAAAAATAAACATGAAATGAACCGAAATAAGAGAAAAGGAAAATACAATTGAATTAAATTAAATTAATGAAATGAAATAAAATATAAAAAAATAAATTAAAACAAAAAATTAAGTTAAAGTGAAAAAAATGAAATTAAATAAGATAAAAAAAAGCAAAATTAAAAATAAAATAAAATGAAATTAAATAAGATAAATAAAATAAAGCAGAATCAAATCAAATTAAATTGAACTGAAATTAAATTTAAAGAAAAAAATAAGAATAAAATAAAATAAAATGAAATAAAATGAAATAAAATAAAATAAAATAAATAAAATACAAATGAAATGAAATGAAATGAAATAAAATATAAAATAAAAATAAAATGGGGGAGGGGATAAATGGTCCCTCCCCATTTTTAGCCCCTCCCCCTTCTCACATCCCCTCCCCCAACTCACCACAAGCCCCTCCCCCACCCCACTGACCCCTCCCCCATTTACGCCCCTCCCCCACCCCCTGACCACACCCACCGACCCCTCCCCCATTCAAACCCCTCCCCCACTGACCACGCCCACTGACCCATCCCCCATTCAAACCCCTTTCCGCTGACCCCTCCCCCACTGGCCACACCCACTGACCACGCCCACTGACCACGCCCCTCCCCCCACTCCAGCGAGCCCTCCCGCACTGACCACACCCACTGACCACGCCCACCGACCACGTCCACCGACCCCTCCCCCACCTGCGGCCGCCTGTCCCTGCCGCTGGGGCGTGTCCCTGGGGCTGGGCGTGTCCCTGTTGCGGGTGGGCGTGGCCCTGTGCGGGTGGGCGTGGCCCTGTTGCGGGTGGGCGTGGCCGCGCAGGTGCTCCCCCAGGTGGGCGGGGCTCAGCAGCTTCCCGCACACCTGGCACGGCGCCTTCTCCTGGTGCCGCGCGGCGTGGGCCCTCAGCCGAGTCACGCTGCGTGGCTGCACGCCGCCGCAGCTGGGGCAGGGGTCACACGGGGGTCAGTCAGGGTCACGGGGTCACACAGAGGTCAGGGGGTCAGTCAGGGGTCAGTCAGGGGTCAGGGGAGGGCGTGGAGCCCGCAGCCGGTCACGCGTGTGGCGTAACGCCGCATAGCGCTGGGGAGAGGTCACACGGGGGTCAGGGGGTCACACAGGGGTCAGTCAAAGGCCAGACAGGGGTCAGGGGGGTCACACAGGGGTCAGTCAGGGGTCAGGGGGTCACACAGGGGTTAGTCAGGGGTCAGTCAGGGGTCAGGGGGTCAGTCAGGGGGTCAGGGGAGGGCGACGTGGGCCCGCAGCCGGTCACGCTGTGGCTTAACGCCGCCTACAGCGCTGAGGAGGGGTCAGACAGAGGTCAGGGGGTCACACAGGGGTCAGGGGGGCCACACAGGGGTCACTCGGGTCAGTCAGGGGGTCAGGGGGTCAGTCAGGGGTCAGGGGAGGGCAGCGTGGGCTCGAGGAGGCAGTCACGCAGCGTGGCTAACGCCACTTAGCGCTGGGGAGGGGTCACACGGGGGGTCACTCAGGGGTCACGGGGTCACACAGAGGTCAGGGGGTCAGTCAGGGGTCAGGGGTCACTCAGGGTCAGCCAGGGTCAGTCAGAGGTCACACAGGGTCAAAAGTCACTCGGGGTCACTCAGGGTCACACAGGGGTCAGTCAGGGTCAGTCAGGGGTCAGGGGGTCACTCAGGGGTCAGACAGTAGTCAGTTAGAGAGTGAAAGGGGTCAAGGGGTCAGTTGGGGTCACTCGGGTTAGTCATGGGTCAAGGGGTCACTCAGGGATCTCTCAGGGGTCAAGGGGTCACTCGGGTTAGTCAGGGGTCAAGGGATCACTCAGGGGTCAGTCAGAGGTCAAGGGGTCACTCGGGTCAGTCAGAGGTCAAGGGGTTACTCAGGGACCATTTAGGGGTCACTCAGGGGTCAAGGCATTAACTGGAGTCAGCCAGGGTCAAAGGGTCAGGCAGGGGTCAGTCAGGAGTCAGTCAGGGGTCAGACAGGGGTCAGACAGAGGTCAAGGGGTTACACAGGGGTCAGACAGGGGGTCACACAGGGGTCAGGGGCTCACTCAGAGTGAGTTAGGGGTCAAGGGGGTCATTCGGGGGGTCAAGAGGTCATTTGGAGGTTGAAAGGGACACTCAGGCTCAGGAGAGGTCAAGGGGTCACTCAGGAGTCAAGGGGTCACTCAGGGGGTCAGTTGGGGTCACTCAGGGGTCAGGGGGTCACTCAGGGGTCACTCAGGGGGTCACTCAGGGGTCACTCAGGGTCACTCAGGGGTCACTCAGGGTCACTCAGAGGTCACTCAGGGTCACTCAGGGGTAAGTCAGTGTCGGGGTCACTTAGGGGTCAGTCAGGGTCAGTCAAAGGTCATTCGGGGTCAAGGGGTCAGTCAGGGGTCCGTCAGGGGTCAGACAGGGGTCACTCGGGTCCGTTAGGGATCAGGGGGTCACTCAGGGGTCACTCAGGGCTCAAGGGGTCACTCAGGGGGTCAGTCAGAGGTCAAGGGGTTACTCAGGGACCATTTAGGGGTCACTCAGGAGTCAAGGCATTAACTGGAGTCAGCCAGGGTCAAAGGGTCAGTCAGGGGTCACTCAGGGGTCGGACAGGGGATCAGACAGGGGTCAAGGGGGTCACACAGGGGTCAGGGGCTCACTCAGGGTCAGTCAGAGTGAGTTAGGGGGTCAAGGGTCACTCGGGGGTCAAGAGGTCATTCAGAGGGGTGAAAGGGTCACTCAGGCTCAGGAGAGGTCAAGGGGGTCATTCAGGAGTCAAGGGGTCACTCAGGGGTCAGTTGGGGGTCAGTCAGGGGGTCACGGGGTCACACAGAGGTCAGGGGGTCAGTCAGGGGGTCAGTCAGGGGTCAGGGGAGGGCGTGCGTGGGCTCGAGACGGGTCACGCGCGTGGCGAACGCCGCCGCAGCGCTGGGGGAGGGGTCACACGGGGGTCAGGGGTCACACAGGGCCAGTCAAAGGTCAGACAGAGGTCAGGGGGTCACACAGGGGCCGGGGTCAGGGGTCAGGGGGTCACACAGGGGGTTAGCCAGGGGTCAGTCAGGGGTCAGGGGTCAGTCAGGGGGTCAGGGGAGGGCGACGTGGGCCCGCAGCCCGATCACGCTGGGCGTAACGCCGCCGCAGCTTGAGGAGGGGTCAGACAGAGGTCAGGGGTCACACAGGGGTCAGGGGGGCCACACAGGGGTCACTCGGGTCAGTCAGGGGTCAGGGGTCAGTCAGGGGTCAGGGGAGGGCGGCGTGGGCTCGGAGACGGTCACGGCTGTGGCTAACGCCACCGCAGCTGGGGAGGGGTCACACGGGGGGTCACTCAGGGGTCACGGGGTCACACAGAGGTCAGGGGGTCAGTCAGGGGGTCAGGGGGTCACTCAGGGTCAGCCAGGGTCAGTCAGAGGTCACACAGGGGTCAAAGTCACTCGGGGTCACTCCAGGGTCACACAGGGGTCAGTCAGGGTCAGTCAGGGGTCAGGGGGTCACCAGGGGTCAGACAGTAGTCAGTTAGAGAGTGAAAGGGGTCAAGGGGTCAGCTGGGGGTCACTCGGGTTAGTCATGGGTCAAGGGGTCACTCAGGGGATCTCTCAGGGGTCAAGGGGTCACTCGCTAGTCAGGGGGTCAAGGGGATCACTCAGGGGGTCAGTCAGAGGTCAAGGGGTCACTCGGGTCAGTCAGAGGTCAAGGGGTTACTCAGGGACCATTTAGGGGTCACTCAGGGGTCAAGGCATTAACTGGAGTCAGCCAGGGTCAAAGGGTCAGGCAGGGTCAGTCAGGGAGTCAGTCAGGGGTCAGACAGGGGGTCAGACAGAGGTCAAGGGGTCACACAGGGGTCAGACAGGGGTCACACAGGGGTCAGGGGCTCACTCAGAGTGAGTTAGGGGGGTCAAGGGGTCATTCGGGGGTCAAGAGGTCATTTGGAGGTTGAAAGGGACACTCAGGCTCAGGGAGAGGTCAAGGGTCACTCAGGAGTCAAGGGGTCACTCAGGGGTCAGTTGGGGGTCACTCAGGGGTCAGGGGGTCACTCAGGGTCACTCAGGGGTCACTCAGGGGTCGCTCAGGGGTCAGTCAGGGTCACTCAGGGTCACTCAGAGGTCATTCAGAGTCACTCAGGGTCACTCAGGGGTCAGTCAGGGGTCACTCAGGGGTCAGGGGGTCACTCAGGGGTCACTCAGGGGTCACTCAGGGGTCACTCAGGGTCACTCAGGGGATCACTCAGGGGTCACTCAGAGGTCACTCAGGGTCACTCAGGGGTAAGTCAGTGTCAGGGGTCACGCGAGGGGTCAGTCAGGGTCAGTCAAAGGTCATTCGGGGTCAAGGGGTCAGTCAGGGGTCCGTCAGGGTCAGACAGGGGTCACTCGGGTCCGTTAGGGATCAGGGGGGTCACTCAGGGGTCACTCAGGGCTCAAGGGGTCACTCAGGGGTCAGTCAGAGGTCAAGGGGTTACTCAGGGACCATTTAGGGGTCACTCAGGAGTCAAGGCATTAACTGGAGTCAGCCAGGGTCAAAGGGTCAGGCAGGGGTCACTCAGGGGTCGGACAGGGATCAGACAGGGGTCAAGGGGTCACACAGGGGTCAGGGGCTCACTCAGGGTCAGTCAGAGTGAGTTAGGGGTCAAGGGGTCACTCGGGGGTCAAGAGGTCATTCAGAGGGTGAAAGGGTCACTCAGGCTCAGGAGAGGTCAAGGGGTCATTCAGGAGTCAAGGGGTCACTCAGGGGTCAGTTGGGGTCACTCAGGGGTCAGGGGTCACTCAGGGTCACTCAGGGGTCACTCAGGGGGTCGCTCAGGGCGTCAGTCAGGGTCACTCAGGGTCACTCAGAGGTCATTCAGAGTCACTCAGGGTCACTCAGGGGTCAGTCAGGGGTCACTCAGGGGTCAGGGGGTCACTCCGGGGTCAGTCAGGGTCAGTCAGGGTCAGTCAGGGTCAGGGTCATTCAGGGGTCACTCAGAGGTCACTCGGGGGTCACTCAGAGGTCACTCAGGGTCACTCAGGGGTCATTCAGGGTCACTCGGGTCACTCAGGGTCACTCAGGGTCACTCAGGGTCAGGGTCATTCAGGGGTCATTCAGGGGTCACTCAGGGGTCACTCACCTGGCACTTGAACGGCCGCTCGGTGGAGTGAACCTGCCGGACGTGGCTGTTCAGGTGATCCGGCCTGGGGGGTGACCAGTGACCAGTAACTGACCAGTGTGACCAGTAACTGACCAGTGACACCAGTGACGGGTGACCACCAGTGTGACCAGTAACTGACCAGTAACTGACCAGTGACACCAGTGACACCAGTGACACCAGTGACCACCAGTGTGACCAGTAACTGACCAGTAACTGACCAGTGACCAGCAGTGACCACCAGTGACACCAGTGACCGGTGACCACCAGTGTGACCAGTAACTGACCAGTAATTGACCAGTGACACCAGTGACACCAGTGACCACACTGACCACCGGTAACCACCAGTGTGACCAGTAACTGACCAGTGAAACCAGTGGCACCAGTGACCAGTGACCACCAGTGACACCAGTGACCACCAGTGACCACCAGTGACACCAGTGACCACAACTGACCAGTGACCACCAGTGGCACCAGTGATGGGTGACCACCAGTGTGACCAGTAACTGACCAGTAACTGACCAGTGACACCAGTGACACCAGTGATGGGTGACCACCAGTGTGACCAGTAACTGACCAGTAACTGACCAGTGACACCAGTGACACCAGTGACACCAGTGACCACCAGTGTGACCAGTAACTGACCAGTAACTGACCAGTGACACCAGTGACACCAGTGACACCAGTGACACCAGTGACACCAGTGACCACCAGTGACCAGTGACCACAACTGACCAGGGGCCACCAGTGACACCAGTGACCAGTGGTGACCAGTGACCAGCAGTAACTGATCCATAACTGACCAGTGTGACCAGTAAGTGACCAGTGACCAGCAGTGACCACCAGTGTGACCAGTGACCACCAGTGACCACCAGTGTGACCAGTAAGTGACCAGTGACCACCAGTGACCACCAGTGTGACCAGTAAGTGACCAGTGACCAGCAGTGACCAGCAGAGTGGCCGTGCCAATGTCCCCAGGTCCCACCACGGCCACCACCCAACGATGACCCGACCATGACCCCAAACCCCTCCATGACCAAAACCCAACGATGGCCATGACCCAAAACCCAACGATGACCCAACGACAACCCAACGATGACCCAACGATGACCTCAAGACCAACCAAGACCCAATGACCACCATGACCAAACGATGACCCCAAACCCCTCCATGACCAAAACCTAACAATGGCCATGACCCAAAGACCCAACGATGACCCAACGATGACGCAACGATGACCTCAAGACCACAACCCAACAATGACCGACACCCAATGATGACCAATGACCCAATGATGACCCCAAATCCAACCAAGACCAACACCCAACGATGACCATGACCCAACGATGACCCAACATTGACCCAACGATGACCCCAAACCCCTCCATGACAAAGATCCAATGGCCTTCATGACCACGACCCAACCATGACCCAACACCACCCCATGACCAACCATGACCCAACGATGACCCAACAACCCAACGATGACCCCAAAACCCTCCATGACCAAAACCTAACAATGACCATGACCCAACCATGACCCCAAGACCAACCATGACCCCAAACCCCGCCATAATCAAGACCAACCATGACCCAAAAACCCAACAATGACCATGACCCAACAATGACCCCAAAACCCTCCATGACCAAAACCCAACGATGACCATGACCCAACAATGACCCAACATTGACCCAACGATGACCCAAATCCCACCGCAACCAACACCCACCGTAACCCACTGATGACCCCAAGACCAACCACAATCCAAAATCCCAATGATGACCCAAAACTCCTCCATTCCCAAAATACACCATGACCATGACCCAACAATGACGCAATGATGACCCCAAGATCGGCCACAGCCCAAAACCCAACAATGACCCCAAGACAAACCACGACCAAGACCCAACGATGACCCAACGATGACCCCAAGACCAACAAAGACCCAAAAAAACCCAACCATGACCCCAAATCCCACCATGACCCAATGACCGCCATGACCGTGACCCAACGATGACCCAACGATGACCCAACGATGACCCCAAGACCAACCAAGACCCAAAAACCCAACGATGACCCCAAATCCCACCATGACCAAGACCAACCATGACCCAACCACGGCCCCAAATCCCACCATGACCCAATGACCGCCACAACCATGACCCAAGGATGACCCAAGCATGACCCATTGATGACCTCAAGACCAACCACAACCCAGAATCCCAACAATGACCTCAAATCCCACCATGACCATGACCCAAAGATGACCCAACGATGACCCCAAGACCCGCCATGAACAAGAAGCAACCATGACCCAAAAACCCAAAAATGACCCAAAATCCCACCATGACCATGACCCAACCAAGACCCAACCATGACCCAATGACGGCCAAGACCCAAAGATGATCCCAAGACAAAGCACAACCCAAAAACCCAACTATGACCCCCAAACCCCTCCATGACCAAAACCCAACAATCACCATGACCCAACCATGACCCCAAGACCAACCATGACCAAAACCCAACAATGACCATGACCCAACCATGACCCCAAGACCCTCCATTACCCAACCATGACCCCAAGACCAACCAAGACCCAATGATGACCTCAAGACCCACCAAGGCCCAAAAACCCAACCATGACCCCAAATCCCATCATGACCCAATGACCACCATGACCGTGACCCAACAATGACCCAACGATGACCCAATGATGACCCCAAGACCAACCAAGACCCAAAAACCCAATGATGACCCCAAATCCCACCATGACCAAGACCAACCATGACCCACCCATGGCCTCAAGACCAACCATGATCCAATGACCGCCACGACCATGACCCAAGGATGACCCAACCATGACCCATTGATGACCTCAAGACCAACCACAACCCAGAATCCCAACAATGATCTGAAATCCCACCGTGACCATGACCCAAGCATGACCCAAAAACCCAACAATGACCCAATGGCAACCCAACCATGACCTCAAGTCCCACCATGACCAAATGATGACCTCAAGACCAACCAAGACCCAAAAACCCAACAATGACCCCAAATCCCATCATAACCATGACCCAACGATGACCCCAAGACCAACCATGACCCAACAACCCAACAATGACCCCAAGACAAAGCACAACCCAAAAATCCAACAATGACCCCCAAACCCAACCATGACTAAAACCCAACAATCACCATGACCCAACCATGACCCAACCATGACCCCAAGACCAACCGTGACCCAATCATGACCCCAAAACCAACCATGACCAAAACCCAACAATGACCGTGACCCAACCATGACCCAACCATGACCCCAATACCAACCGTGACCCAACCATGACCAAAACCCAACAATGACCATGACCCAACCATGACCCAACCATGACCCCAAGACCAACCATGACCCAATGATGACCCCAAGACCAACCATGACCAAAACCCAACAATCACCATGACCCAACCATGACCCCAAGACCAACCATGACCCAACCACGACCCAAATCTGGAGAAGCTCTTCCCGCAGTGCCCGCGGGCGTACGGCTTGTGCACGTGGCCCTGCTGCGACCCCAAATCCCAAATCCCACCCTGACCCCAAATCCCACCGTGACCATGACCCAACCATGACCCAAAAACCCAACAATGACCCAATGGCAACCCAACCATGACCTCAAGTCCCACCATGACCAAATGATGACCTCAAGACCAACCAAGACCCAAAAACCCAACAATGACCCCAAATCCCATCATAACCATGACCCAACCATGACCCCAAGTCCAACCATGACCCAACAACCCAACAATGACCCCAAGACAGAGCACAACCCAAAAATCCAACAATGACCCCCAAACCCCTCCATGACCAAAACCCAACAATCGCCATGACCCAACCATAACCCCACGACCAACCATGACCCAATGATGACCCCAAGAGCAACCATGATCCAACCATGACCAAAACCCAACAATGACCATGACCCAACCATGACCCCAAGACCCTCCATGACCCAACCACGACCCAAACCTGGAGAAGCTCTTCCCGCAGTGCCCGCGGGTGTACGGCTTGTGCCCTGGTGCGACCCCACATCCCAAATCCCACCCTGACCCCAAATCCCACCATGACCATGACCCAACCATGACCCAACGATGACCCCAAGACAAAGCACAACCCAAAAACCCAACAATGACCCCCAAGCCCCTCCATGACCAAAACCAAACAATCACCATGACCCAACCATGATCCAACCATGACCCCAAGACCAACCATGACCCAACCATGACCCCGAGACCAACCATGACCAAAACCCAACAACCACCATGACCCAACCATGACCCAACCATGACCCCAAGACCCTCCATTACCCAACCATCACCCCAAGACCAACCAATCATGACCCAACCATGACCCAACGATGACCTCGAGACAAAGCACAACCCAAAAACCCAACTATGACCCCCAAACCCCTCCATGACCTAAACCCAACAATCACCATGACCCAACCATGATCCAACCATGACCCCAAGACCAACCATGACCCAACCATGACCAAAACCCAACAATGACCATGACCCAACCATGACCCCAAGGCCCTCCATGACCCAACCATGACCAAAACCCAACAATGACCATGACCCAACCATGACCCAACCATAACCCCAAGACCAACCATGACCCAATGATGACCCCAAGACCAACCATGACCAAAACCCAACAACGACTATGACCCAACCATGACCCCAAGACCCTCCATGACCCAACCACGACCCAAACCTGGAGAAGCTCTTCCCGCAGTGCCCGCAGGCGTACGGCTTGTGCACGTGCCCCTGGTGCGACCGCACATGCGACGCCATCCTGTCCTTCCTCTTGAAGCGCTGCTGGCACACCGGGCACTGGAAGGGCCGCTCGTCCGTGTGCGACAGCCGGTGACGCTTCAGGTGATAAACGTCCCGGAACGCTTTGCCGCACGTGTCGCAGGCGTGGCTCTTCCGCGGCGCCGCCGCCGCCGCTCGTTTCGGTGCCGCCGCCGCCGGCTCGGCGTCCTCGGGCGATGTGGCGGGGGAGGGTTTGGGCGTTTTCTTGCCGGCGGCGCCGTGCGTGGCCTGGTGGCGCCGCAGGTTGTAGCCGTTCTTGAACTCCTTGGCGCACAGGCCGCAGACGTAGGGGGCGCCCTTGGCCTTGGGCCTGCGCTGCGGCGTCACGGCCGGCGGCGCCTCCCGACGCCGCCCGGGGGGAGGGGGGAGCGGCCTCCGGTTTGAGGGGGAGGGGTCGATGGTGGGGGGAGGGGGAGGGGGAGGGTCGGGGGTGGGAGGGGAGGGGGAGGGGCAGGAGGTCGACGGGGAGGGGGGAAGGGGGAGGGGGAGGGGGAGGGGCGGCGGCCTGGGGAGGGAGGGGAGAGAGAGGGGAGGGGTTAGTATAGACCAGTGTGGACCAGTACAGACCAGTATGGCCCAGTACAGACTACTATGGACCAGTATGGACCAATATAAACCAGTATGGACCAGTATGGACTAGTACAGACCAGTAATAGACCAGCATGGACCAGTATGGACCAGTAGAGACCAGTAATAGACCAGTATGGATCAGTATGGACCAGTAACAGACTAGTATGGACCAGTATGGACCAGTACAGACTGGTATGGACCAGCATGGACCAATATAAACCAGTATGGACTAGTATGGATGAGTAACAGACCAGTATGGACCAGTACAAACCAGTAACAGACCAGTATGGACCAGTATGGACCAGTGCAGACCAGTATGGACCATTACAAACCAGTATGGACCAGTACGGACCAGTACAGACCAGTAACAGACCAGTATGGACCAGTATGGATCAGTTTGGACCAGTATGGACCCGTAAAAACAGTATGGACCAATATAAACCAGTATGGATGAGTAACAGACCAGTATGGACCAGTACAGACCAGTATGGACCTGTATGGGCCAGTACAAATCAGTATGGACCAGTTTGGATCAGTATGAACCAGTTTGGACCAGTAAGAGACCAGTCTTGGCCAGTTTGGACCAGTTTGGACCCAAATGGATCAGTATGGACCAGTTTAGACCAGTAAAAAACAGTATGGACCAGTATGGACGAGTTTGGACCAGTATGGATCAGTATGGACCAGTACGGATCAGTACAAACCAATATGGACCAGTATGGGCCAGTATAAACCAGTATGGACCAGTATGGACCAATACAAACCAGTATGGACCAGTCACAGACCAGTATGGAGTGGTATGGACCAGTATAAACCAGTAAAAGCAGCAAGTGACCAGTAAAAACCAGTAACACCAGTACAGAGCCACACTGGTGTTCCCGCACTCCCAGTGCCACCAGTAACACCAGTAACAGCTCCCAGTAGCACCAGTAACACCAGTACGGGGGTCCCCAGTGCCACCAGTGCTCCCAGTGGCACCGGTAACACCAGTAGCAGCTCCCAGTGCTCCCAGTGCCACCAGTAACAGCTCCCAGTGCCACCAGTGCTCCCAGTACAGAACAACACCGGTGTCCCCATCACTCCCAGTGCCCCCAGTAACAGCTCCCAGTGCTCCCAGTAACACCAGTAACACCAGTACGGGGGTCCCCAGTGCCACCAGTGCTCCCACTGGCACCAGTACCAGCTCCCAGTGCTCCAAGTAACAGCTCCCAGTGCTCCCAGTACAGAGCCACACCGGTGTCCCCATCACTCCCAGTGCCACCGGTAACACCAGTAACAGCTCCCAGTGCCACCAGTGCTCCCAGTACAGAACCACACCGGTGTTCCCATCACTCCCAGTGCTCCCAGTGCCACCAGTAACAGCTCCCAGTGCTACCAGTAACACCAGTAGGAGGGTCCCCAGTGCTCCCAGTGCCACCAGTGCACCCAGTAGAGAACCACACTGGTGTCCCCATCACTCCCAGTGGCACCAGTGCCACCAGTAACAGCTCCCAGTGCTACCAGTAACACCAGTAACAGCTCCCAGTGCCACCAGTACTCCCAGTACAGAGCCACACCGGTGTCCCCATCACTCCCAGTGCCACCAGTAGCACCAGTAATAGCTCCCAGTGCCACCAGTAACACCAGTAACAGCTCCCAGTGCAACCAGTGCTCCCAGTACAGAGCCACACCAGTGTCCCCATCACTCCCAGTGGCACCAGTGCCACCAGTGCCACCAGTAACAGCTCCCAGTGCTCCCAGTAACACCAGTATGAGGTTCCCCATCACTCCCAGTGCTCCCAGTACAGAGCCACACCGGTGTCCCCATCACTCCCAGTGGCACCAGTGCCACCAGTGCCACCAGTAACAGCTCCCAGTGCTCCCAGTAACACCAGTATGAGGTTCCCCATCACTCCCAGTGCTCCCAGTACAGAGCCACACCGGTGTCCCCATCACTCCCAGTGGCACCAGTGCCACCAGTGCCACCAGTAACAGCTCCCAGTGCTCCCAGTAACACCAGTATGAGGGTCCCCATCACTCCCAGTGCCACCAGTACTCCCAGTACAGAGCCACACCGGTGTCCCCATCACTCCCAGTGGCACCAGTGCCACCAGTAACACCAGTAACAGCTCCCAGTGCTCCCAGTAACACCAGTATGAGGGTCCCCATCACTCCTAATGCTCCCAGTGCTCCCAGTACAGAGCCACACCACCGTCCCCACCCCTCCCAGTCCCTCCCAGTGCCCCCAGTCCGAGCCTCCCACCCCCCATCCCCCCCCAACGCAGCCCCACCCCCCTCCCCCCTCCCCTCCCCCACTCACCCCCTCCCCCCCACCACAAACCCCGCGCCGCCCCTCCCCCCACCTGGAAGATGAAGCTGCTCCAGTTCGCCGGGTCCATGTCGCGACAGAATCGCGACCGAATCGCGGCAGAGGGATGAGGAGGGGGAGAGGGGGAGGGGAGGGATGGGGAGTGGGGAAGAGGCAAGGGCTCTGAGGGGGAGGGGAGGAAAGCGGCGTGAGGGGCGAGGTGGGCGTGGCTGCAGAGGAGGGCGTGTCCCTCAGCGAGGCGCTGATTGGTCAAACCTCCCGAACAGCGAGCGCTGATTGGTCGAGCCCATTCAAGCCACGCCCCCTCCGTTGTTCTTTCCCCCCCTCAGGGTTTTTCCCGCCCTGCCACAAAATGGCGCCTCCCTTTCCCCTCACGCAATGGCGGCCGCTGATTGGCTGAGCCGCCCCGACAGGAAAAAACTCAACCAATCAACGCCCGGCAAAGCGGCGGCGCCATGTTGGACCGGCGTTGTCATGGCAACCGATTGGGTGAGCGAAAGAATTAATTAATTCGCTTTTTAATTAATTATTAATGCCCGGTGAGGCCACGCCCCCCTCGTGACCCCGCCTCGCTTTTCCCGCCTTTTTTCCTCCCCTCAGGAGCCGCCGCCATTTTGAGCCCCCCCCCTCCCACGCCAATTTAAAAAAAAAAAATCCCAAAATTTATTTTTTTTTCCCCAAAATTTTCCTTTTTGTCCCCAAAACGCCATAAAAACCTTTGTGACCAAAATCCGCATTTTTTTGCCTCAAAATCCACTTTTTTTCCCCAAAATCCGCGGGTTTTGCCCCAAAATGCGTATTTTTTTCCCCCGAAATCCACTTTTTTTTAACATCAAAATCTACATTTTTTGCCCCAAAATCCGTATTTTTTACCCTAAAATCCACATTTTTTGCCCCAAAACTCACCTTTCTTATCCCAAAATCCACTTTTTTTACCCCAAAATCCACATTTTCCCCTCAAAATCTGATTTTCTCCCCCCCAAAATTCGCTTTTTGTGCCCCCTAAATTCACCTTTTCCCTCCCCAAAATTCACTTCTTTCCCCCCAAAAATTTACATTTTATTTTATTTTTTTCCCCCAAAAAAATTCCCTTTTCCAAAATGCCCAAAATTCTCCAAACTTCTCCTTTTCTCCAAAAAATTCCGATTTTTCCACCCAAAATTTCATTATTTTCCTCCCCAAAAAATCACATTTTTCACTTTTTAAAGATAAAAAAAATCTTTATTTTTTTTCCCCGAAAATTCACATTTTTCACCCAAAATTTCAATTTTTCCCCTCCCCAAAAATTAACATTTTTAACTCTTTAAAAATAATAAAAAAAAAATTTCCACCCAAAATTCCACTTTTTTCGCCTCCCAAAAATTCACATTTTTCACTTTTTAAAGACAAAAAAAAATTTAATTTTCACTTTTAAAATTCCAAATTTCCCCCCCCAAAAATTCACGTTTTTCACACTTTAAAGGTAAAAAATTCTTAATTTTTTTCCCCAAAAATTCACATTTTTCACCCAAAATTCCAATTTTCCTTCCCAAAAATTGACATTTTTCACTCTTTAAAGATTTTTTTTTCCCAAAAATTCCAAATTTTGGGGGAATTTTCCCAATTTTGGGATGAGTTTAATTCAGTTTTTAATGGGATTTTTTTTTTATTTTTATCTGGAAGTTTCGGGATTTTTGGGAAATTTTGGGTAAAAATTTCGGGATTTTTTTGGAAAATTTTGGTTAAAAATTTCGGGATTTTTTTGGAAAATTTTGATTAAAAATTTCGGGATTTTTTGGGAAATTTTAGGGGAATTTTCCCAATTTTCGGAGAATTTTAAGGGAATTTCCTATAATTTTGGGATTGGGTTTATTGAGTTTTTAATGGGAATTTTTTTGTTACTTTTGGGTGGAAATTTTGGGATTTTTGAGTAGAAACTTCGGGATTTTTGGGGAATTTGGGGGAGAATTCGGAAATTTTGGTGAAAATTCCCCAATTTGGGGCAGAATTTTCCCAATTTTGTAAAAATTAATGCGATTAATTTAATGGGATTTTGATTTTTTTTAGTAAAAAAATTGAGATTTTTATTGTGATTTTTCACCAAATTTTTGTATTTTCTATCCAAAACTTCGAAATTTCTTGTGGAATTTCAAAAATTTGGGAAATTTGGGGAATTTTTGGGAATCACGCCCAGGGGCGGAGCCTCCACCAAAGCCCCACCCACTCCCGTATTTGGTCTTTTTTGGGATGTTTTTATCGCGATTTTTCACGGAATTTTCACATTTTGGAGTAAAAACTTCGGGATTTTTTTGGGAATTGAGAGGGAATTTTTGGGAATCACGCCCAGGGGCGGAGCCTCCTCTTTAGCTCCGCCCACTCCCATAATTGGGCATTTTTGGGTTGTTTTTATCGCGATTTTTCACTAAATTTTCATTTTTTCAACCAAAAAATTTGGGATTTTTTTGGGAATTCCAGGAAAATTTTTGGGAATTTTTGGGAATCACGCCCAGGGGCGGAGCCTCCTCTTCAGCTCCGCCCACAGCAGCTCCCGCTCCCGCCTGGCCCCGCCCAGCGCCCCGCGGTTCTCGGCCGCTCGCCGCGCCAGGTACGGGATCGTCACCTCGGGGGGGCCCAGGGGCACCGACTTGTACACGGGGAACCCCCGGGAGCCTGCGGGACACGGCGGGGTCACTCAGGGGTCACGAGGTCACTCAGGGGTCACTGGGGGTCACTGAGGGGTCACTGGGGTCACTGAGGGGTCATTGGGGATTTTTTGGGATTTTTTGGAGGGATTTTTGGGAATTTTTTAGGGATTTTTTTGGGATTTTTTTTTTATTTTTTTTGGGATTTGTTTGGAATTTTTTTGGAATTTTTTGGTATTTTTATTTTCTTATTTTTTAAGAATTTTGGGGATTTTTTGCGGGATTTTTGGGGAATTTTTTAGGATTTTTTTTTTAATTTTGGGGGGATTTTAAGGGATTTTTTGGGAATTTTTTCGAATTTTTTAATGATTTTTTTGGAATTTTTTTAGGATTTTTTTTTGGAAGGGAGGATTTTTGGGGGATTTTTGTGCCATTTTTTAGGATTTTTTTTTCCCCTAGGATTTTTTTGGGGATTTTTTTGGGGATTTTTTGGAGGATTTTTTGGGGGGATTTTTGGGGGTTTGGGGTCACTGATTTGTACACGGGGAACCCCCGGGAGCCTGCGGGACAGGGCGGGGTCACTCAGGAATCACTGGGGTCACTCAGAGTTCATTGAGGATTTTTTTGGGATTTTTGGGAATTTTTTGGGGATTTTTTTGGGATTTTTTGGGATTCTTTTTATAGATTTGCTTGGATTTTTTTGGAATTTTTTTGGAGTTTTCTGGGGATTTTTTGACGATTTTTTGAGGGAATATTTGGAGATTTTTTTGGGGATTTTTTGGGGAGTTTTTAGAGATTTTTTTAGGAATTTTTTTAAGCAATTTTAAGGGATTTGGGGATCACTCAGGTGTCACTCGGGTCACTCAGATTCACTCAGGGGTCACTCTGGATCATTGAGGATTTTTTGGGGATTTTTTAGGGAGTTTTTTAGGAGTTTTTTGGGGGATTTTTTGTCGATTTTTTGGGGATTTTTTGGAGATTTTTTGGGGATTTTTTTGGGGGGATTTTTGGGGGATTTTTAGGATTTTTTGAGGATTTTTTGGGGGATTTTTTAGGATTTTTTGGGGAAATTTTTTAAAGATTTTTTCGGGGTTTTTTGGCGATTTTTTGGGGGATTTTTTGGGGATTTTTTGGGGGATTTTTGGGGAGTTTTGGGGTCCCTGATTTTGTGCAGGGGAACCTCCTGGGGACTTTTTGTGGGACACTGCTGGGGAGTCACTCAGGGGTCACTGGGGTCACTCAGGGGTCATTGGGGATTTTTTGGGATTTTTTTGGAAGGATTTTTGGGAATTTTTGGGGGATTTTTTTGAATTTTTTGGGGATATTTTTGGAATTTTTCGGGATTTTTTAAAATTATTTTTTAAGAATTTTGGGGTTTTTTGCGGGATTTTTGGGGGATTTTTTTACGATTTTTTGGGGGATTTTTTGTTTTTGGGGATTTTTTGGGGATTTTTGGGGATTTTTAGGAGATTTTTTTAGAATTTTTTAAGGAATTTTAAGGGATTTAGGGTCACTCAGAGGTCACTCGGGTCACTTGGGTCACTCAGGGGTCACTCAGGGTCATTCGGGATTTTTTTGGGATTTTTTAGGGATTTTTTAGGATTTTTTTGTAGTTTCTTGGGGATTTTTACGGGGATTTTTTTAGGATTTTTTTATTATTTTTGGGGGATTTTTTGGGAATTTTTTTGGATTTTTTGTGGTTTCTTGGGGGATTTTTACGGGGATTTTTTATTGTTGGATTTTTTTTATCTTTTTGGTGGATTTTTTGGAATTTTTTGGGATTTTTTGAGGATTTTTCGGGATTTTTTTTGGGATTTTTTGGGAGATTTTTTTGGGGATTTTTTAGGATTTTTGTGGGAGGGTTGGTATTTTTTGGGGTTTTTTGGGATTTTTTGGGGGTTTTTTTAGGAATTTTTTTAGGATTGTTTTGGGATTTTTTGGGGATTTTTTGGGGACTTTTGAGGATTTTTGGGGATTTTTTGGGAGGATTTTTTGGAGATTTTTTTCTAGGATTTTTTAGTATTTTTTGAGAATTATTTTTTTGGGGAATTTTTGGGGGAGTTTTTGGGGGGATTTTTTGGGAGATTTTGGAGGGGGAAACTTTTAAGGATTTTTTGGGGATTTTTTGGATTTAGTTTTTAATTTTTTGGTGGATTTTTTGGAATTTTTTTGGGGATTTTTGGAGATTTTTGGGGGGGGGTTGGAGATTTTCTGGGATTTTTGGGGATTTTTTGGGGGAGATTTTTGGGAGATTGTCTGAAGGATTTTTTTGAGGGTTTTTTGGTGGATTTTTGAGATTTTTTGGGGATTTTCTGGAGATTTTTTGGGATTTTTTGGAGATTTTTTTGAGATTTTGCGGGGATTTTTTGGGATTTTTTGGAACTTGTTTTTATTTTTTTGGTGGATTTTTTGGGATTTTTTGGGAATTTTTTGGGCGAGGGTTTGGAGATTTTTGGGATTTTTTCGGGTTTTTTTGGGGATTTTTTTAGGATTTTTTGGGGGATATTTTGGAGAATTTTTGGAGATTTTTTTTGGGGATTTTTTGGGGATTTGGGGTCACTCAGGGTCACTCACCCAGGGCCAGGCTCAGGTGCTCTCCCATCCCCAGCAATTGGGCGAAGGACACGGAGCCGGCGCCGGGCGGCAGCCGCGACACCCTGGGGGGCAGAACCAAAATTTGGGGTGAATTTTGGGCATTTTGGGGTTTCCCAAAAATTCCCAGACATTTATGGACAAAAAAAGCAAAAAAAAAATTGGGTAGAAATGGCAAAAAAATGGTAAAAAATGGGGAAAAAATTGAGAAAAAACTAGTAAAAAATTGAAAAAAAATTGAGCAATAATTGATCAGAAATTGGTCAAAAATTGAGAAAAAAATAGTAAAAAATGGGGAAAAAATGAGCAAAAATTGATCAAAAATTGAGAAAAAATTGAGGAAAAAAATACTAAAAATGGGGGGAAAATTGTGCAGAAATTGAGCAAAAAATTGAGAAAAAAGTAGTAAAAAATGGGAAAAAATTGAGCAAAAATTGATCAAAAATTGAGAAAAAATTAGTAAAAAATGGGAAAAATTGATCAAAAATTGATCAAAAATTAAAATAAAAACGACAAAAAGTTATGAAAAAAAATCGAAAAAATCACAAAAAAATCCCCCGAAATCACGAAAAAATCCCAAAAATCACCAAAAAAATCCCAAAAATCATTAAAAAAATCACAAAAAAATCACGAAAAAAATCCCAAAAAATCCCCCAAAAATCTTCAAAATATCCCCCAAAATGACAAAAAAATCCCCAAAAAATCACCAAAAAAATTACCAAAAAATCCCAAAAAATCACGGAAAAAACGTAAAAAAAATCCCAAAAAACACCAAAAAATCCCCCAAAAATCACGGAGAAATCGCCCAGAAATCCCGAAACAAATCCCAAAAATTTACCAAAAAATCACCAAAGATTCCCCCAAAAATCCCCAAAAATTCACTAAAAAAATCCTCAAAAAATCACCAAAAAATCCCGAAAAATCACCAAAAAATCCCCAAAAATCTCCAAAAAAATCCCCCCAAAATCATGGAGAAATCCCCCAGAAATCCCGAAGAAAATCCCAAAAAATCCCCGAAAAATCCCAAAAAAATCACCAAAAAATCACCAAAAAATCCTCCAAAAAATCACCAAAAATCACGAAAAAATCCAAAAAAATCCCGAAAAAATCCCCAAAAAAATCCCCAAAAATTTCCCAAAATTTTTGAGATTTCCCATCCGTACCTGCTGATCGCCTCCAGCACAGATCCCTCGTTGTGCGTGGCCACCATGAGCGAGAGGCGCGAGCCCGGCGCGGCCGCCGTGCGGCCACCAGCAGCTCCAGGCAGCGCCGGTAGCTGGGGGATCCAAAATCACCCAAAGTTCAGACAAAATTCACTCAAAAATTCATCAGAAATTCAGAAAAATTCAGACAAAAATTCCGACAAAATTCAGAAAAAATTCACGGAAAAATTCATCAAAAATTCACTAAAATTCAGACAAAATTCACTCAAAATTCAGACAAAATTCACTCAAAAATTCATCAGAAATTCAGAAAAAATTCACACAAAATTCAGACAAAATTCGCTCAAAATTCAGACAAAATTCACTCAAAAATTCATCAAAATTCAGACAATATTCAGACAAAATTCACTCAAAATTCATCAGAAATTCAGAAAAAATTGACCAAAAATTCAGATAAAATTCACTCACAAATTCACCCCAAATTTATCAAAAATTCACTGAAAAATTCAGAGAATATTCAGTCAAAAATTCACACAAAATTCATCTAAAAATTCAGACAAAAATTCAGACAAAATTCACCCAAAATTCAAGACAAAATTCGCTCAAAAATTCAGAAAAAATTCATTCAAAAGTTCACCCCAAATTCATCAAAAATTAACCCTAAATTCAGAAAAAATTCACTCAAAATTCAGACAAAATTCGCTCAAAATTCATCCAAAATTCACCTAAAATTCAGACAGAATTCACTCAAAAATTCACTCAAAATTCAGACAAAATTCACGCAAAAATTCAGACAAAAATTAACCCAAAATTAACCCAAATTTAACCCCTAATTACCTCAAAATAAACCCCAAATTTAAGTTTTAATTAACCCAAATTTAACCCGAAATTAACCCAAAAGTAACAAAAATTTACCTCAAAATTACACCAAAATTAACCCAAATTTAACCCCGAATTAACCCAAAATTAACCCAAAATAAACCCCAAATTTAAGTTTTAATTAACCCAAATTTAACCCGAAATTAACCCAAAAGTAACAAAAATTTACCTCAAAATTACACCAAAAATAACCCAAATTTAGCCCAAAATTACCCCAAAATTAACCCCAAATTTAACTCTTAATTAACCCAAATTTAACCGAAATTAACCCAAAAATAACAAAAATTTAACCCAAAATTCACCCAAAATTCACCCAAAATTAACCCAAAATTAACCAAAAATTATACCCCAAAATACCCCAAATTTGACCCCAATCTGACCCCGAATTGACCCCGATTTCGCCCCTCCCCCACCTGCGCGAGGTCTGCTCAGGTGTGTCCCAGGTGGGGGAGGGGCCGCCCAGGGCCCGGGCCCGCCCCTGCTCCTGGGCCAGGTAAGCCCCGCGCACGAGCTTCACCCCGCAGCTGAGCCCGGCCACGCCCACCCGCTCCAGGTGCGCGCCCAGATGAGACTCGGCGTCCTGGGGGGACAAGTGAGGGACAGGTGAGGGACAGGTGTGACAAAATAAGCCAAAATAAGGCTCAGGTGAGCTCAGGTGTGCCCAGGTGTGCCCAGGTGAGTGCCCAGGTGAGTGTCCAGGTGTGCCCAGGTGAGCCCAGGTATCTCAAAATGTGACCCAGGTGTGCCCAGGTGTGTCTAAAATAACCCCAGGTGTGCCCAAGGTATGACCCAGGTGTGCCCCAGGTACCCCAAAATGTGTCCCAGGTGTGTCCAGGTATCCCAAAATGTGGCTCAGGTGAGCTCAGGTGTGTTCAGGTGTCATCCAGGTACCCAAAAATGTGTCTCAGGTATCCCCAGGTGTGCCCAGGTCTGGTCCAGGTGTATCCAGATGCCCCAAAAAATGCCTCAGGTATGCCCAGGTGAGCCCAGGTGAGCCCAGGTGTATCCCAGGTGTGCTCAGGTATGACCCAGGTGTCCCAAAATACCCCCAGGTGTGCCCAGGTGTGCCCCAAACTGTGACTCAGGTGTGCCCAGGTGAGCCTCAGGTGTGTCTCAGGTACCCCAAAATGTGTCCCAGGTGTGCTCAGGTGTGTCCAGGTGTGTCTAAAATACCCCCAGGTGTGCCCCAGCTACCCCAAAATGGGGCTCAGGTGAGTCCAGGTGTGCCTAAAATAACCCCAGGTGTATCCCAGGTGTGTCTCAGGTGTATCCCAGGTGTCCCCAGCTGTCCCCAGGTGTGTCTCAGGTGTCCCCAGCTGTCCCCAGGTGTGCCCAGGTGTATCCCAGGTGTGCCCAGGTGTCCCCAGGTGTGCCCAGGTGTGTCTCAGGTGTGTCTCACCCCCTCCCAGGTGTGCCCAGGTGTGTCTCACCCTCAGGTACGCCTGCCAGGTGTGCCAGACCCAGGCTCGGGCTCCGTCCCGGTTGTGTCTCCACATCAGGCCCCAGGTGAGGCAGGTGAGGGCGGGGTTCAGGTGAGACATCTCGGCGTCCACCAGCAGCTGCACGTGCCGGGACACGGCGGCCTGCGGGACAGGTGAGCGCAGGTGTGGCTGCGACAGCCTCAGGTGGGTCTCAGGTGAGTCCAGGTGTGTCTGAAATACCCTCAGGTGGGTCTCAGGTGTGCTCAGCTGTGTCTCAGGTGAGTCTCAGGTGTGCCTAGGTGAACCTCATGTACCTCAACATGTGGCCCAGGTGTGTCTCAAGTGAGTCCAGGTGAGCTCAGGTGTTTCTCAGGTGGGTCCAGGTGAGCTCAGGTAACCCAGAATGTGACCCAGGTGTGCCCAGGTGTGTCTCAGGTGAGTCCAGGTGAGCTCAGGTGAGTCTCAGGTGAGCGCAGGTGTGGCTGGAATAGCCTCAGGTGTGTCTCAGGTGTGCCCAGGTGTGTCTGAAATACCCTCAGGTGAGTCCAGGTGTGCCCAGGTGTGTCTCAGGTGAGTCCAGGTGTTCTCAGGTGTGTCTCAGGTGAGTCCAGGTGTGCCCAGGTAACCCAAAATGTGTCTCAGGTGAGCTCAGGTGTGTTTCAAATGTCTCAGGTGTGCCCATGTGTGGCTGGAATACCCTCAGGTGAGTCTATGGTGAGTCCAGGTGTGCTCAGGTATGTCTCAGGTGTGCCCAGGTGTGTCTCAGGTGTGCACAGGTGTGCTCAGGTGTTTCTCAGGTGAGTCCAGGTGAGCTCAGGTAACCCAGAATGTGTCTCAGGTGTGCCCAGGTGAATCTCAGGTGAGTCCAGGTGTGCCCAGGTGAGTCTCATGTATTTCAACATGTGGCCCAGGTGTGCCCAGGTGTGTCCAGGTGTATAAAATAGCCTCAGGTGTGCCCAGGTGAGTCTCAAATGTGTCCCAGGTGTGCCCAGGTGAGCTCAGGTGTGTTCCAGGTATCCCAAAATATGGCTCAGGTGAGTCCAGGTGTGTCTTAACCAATCCAGGTGTGCCCAGGTGTGCCCAGCTGTGTCTGAGCCACCTTCCCCCACCTGGCCCAGCACAGGTAACTCACCTGAGCCCCGCCCCTTCCCCCTCACCTGCGCCACCTCCTCCAGCCGCCTCAGGCCCCGCCCCAGGTGCTGATTCTCGGCCGGGCTGAGCCAGGTGAGCTCGGGGACCTGTGGGGGAGGGGCGTGGCCAGGTAAAGGGGGCGTGGCCCGGGAAAATGGGCGTGGTCACTGGGGGAGGTGTTTGTGGGTTTTGTGGGTTTTTGGTTTTTTTTACCTGGCCGCCCAACATGGCCGCCACTTCTTCCGGGTTAAGCCCCGCCCCCTCCGGCTGGGCCAATCGGAGCGAGATTTTCTCCTAAAGGGGCGTGGCCTCACCTGAGGGGTCTCAGCTGCCCCATAGATCCCAAATCTGCCCCATAGATCCCAAATCCACACCACAGATCCCAATCCTGCACCATAGGTCCCAAATCTGCCCCAAAAATCCCAAATCTGCCCCAAAAATCCCAGTCCTGCCCCATAGATGCCAAATCTGCCCGAAAAATCCCAATCCTGCCCCATAGATCCCAAATCCACCCCACAGATCCCAATCCTGCCCCATAGATCCCAAATCTGCCCCAAAAATTCCAAATCTGCCCCACAGATCCCGAAATCTGCCCCACAGATCCCAAATCTGCCCCATAGATCCCAAATCCACCCCAGAGATCCCAGATCCGCCCCATAGATCCCAAATATGCCCCATAAATCCCAAATCTGCCCCACAGATCCCAAATCTGCCCCATAGATCCCAAATCCACACCACAGATCCCAATCCTGCGCCATAGGTCCCAAATCTGTCCCATAGATCCCAAATATGCCCCATAAATCCCAGTCCTGCCCCATAGATGCCAAATCTGCCCGAAAAATCCCAATCCTGCCCCATAGATCCCAATCCTGCCCCATAAATCCCAAATCTGCCCCATAAATCCCAAATCTGCCCCACAGTTCCCACCCCACAGATCCCACCACACAGCTCCCAGTCCCACCCCACAGATCCCACCCCACAGATTCCCAGTCCCACCCCACAGATCCCAGTCCCGCCCCAGAGATCCCACCCCACAGATCCCAGTCCCGCCCCACATCCCCGCCCCACTCACGCAGAGTCTCTGGCTCAGCAGCGCCGTCACCTTGAGCTGCATGGCGGGCTCGGGGCCCGAGGCGGCCGCCAGCCCCACACATTCCAGCGCTGCCCCACGGTTCTGCTCAAACCAGGCCTCGCTGCCCCACGGGTGACCCCCCAAACCCCGTAAGTGACCCCAAAACCCCACAAGTGACCCCCAAACCCATGTGACCCACAAGTGACCCCATAAATGACCCCCACACCCCATAAATGACCCCAGAATTACCTAGTAAGCAACCCCTAAATACCCCATAACGACCCTAAAGCTACCTAAAATGACCCCAAACCTCGTGACCCCCAAAACTGCCCATAAGTGACCCTAAAAAACAGCCCTTAAATGACCCCCAAACCCCGTGACCCCCAAAACTCCCATAAGTGATCCCATACCCCGTGAAGTGACTCCTACACATCCCATAAATGACCTTAAAACACTCCATAAATGACCCCAAAACCCTATAAAGTGACCCCAAACTGCCTCTATAAGTGACCCCCAAACCCCATAAGTAACCCCAAAACCCCATAAGTGACCCCGCACCCCGTAACCTCAGAACTGCCCCATAATTGACCTGAAAACACCCAATAAGTTACCCTAAAATACCCCATAAGTGACCCTAAAAAATAGCCCATAAATGACCCCTACACACCCCATAAATGACCCCAAAACACCATAAGTGACCCCAGACCCCTGTAACCTCAGAACTGCCCCATAAGTAAACCCCAAACCCCATAAATGACCCCAGAACTGCCCCATGAGTGACCTGAAAACATCCCGTAAATGATCTTAAAGCAGCCCATAAGTGACCCTAAAACACCCCAGTAAGTGATCCCAAAACCCCATAAATGACCCTAAAACACCCCATAAGTGACCCCTAGAAGCCCCTGAGTGCCCCCAGGCGTGCCCCGCTCACCCCTCGCCGTCGGGCCCCTCGCCCTCAATGGGCAGCGCCAGCATGGGCGTGAGCGTGAGCGTCCCGAGCACGGGGACAGTTACGCATGGCCGCTGGACTGCGCCCACGGCAAAATGTCCAGAGGGAGACGAGAGGCCTGCCTAGGCAGGGGCCCAGCAGGCGGCGGGAGGCGCGGAGGAACTGCGGGGAGCGGGGGGGAAATGTGAGGGGAGGAAATGGAGGGGAGCGTGAGGGGAGGAAAATAGAGGGAAAGTGTGAGGGGAAGAAAATGGTGGGAAAATATGAAGGGAAAATGTGAGGGGAGGAAATGGAGGAGAAGTATGAGGGGAGGGAAAGGGCGGGAAAATGTGAGGGGAGGAAAATGGAGGGGGAGCGTCAGGGGAGGAAAAGGGCAGGAAAATGTGAGGGGAAGAAAATGGTGAGGAAATGTGAAGGGAAAATGCGAGGGGAAAAAAATGGAGGGGGAGCGCGACTGGGAAAAATGGCGGGAAAATACGAAGGGAAAATATGAGGGGAGGAAATGGAGGAGAAGTGTGAGGGAAGGGAAAGGGCAGGAAAATGTAAGGCAGGAAAATGGAGGGGGAGTGTGAGGGGAGAAAAATGGCTAGAGGCGTGAGGGAGAAAAAATAGCAGAGGAAAATGTGAAGGGAAAGAAAATGGTGAGGAAAATGTGAAAGAAAATGTGAGGGGAGGAAATAGAAGAGGCGTGAGGGAGGAAAATGGCGAGGAAAAAATGAGGGGAGGAAATGGAGGGAGTGTGAGGAGAGAAGAAATGTGAAAAATGTGAGGAGGAAATGCGTGAGGGAGAAAATGGAGGGGAGTGTGAGGGGAGAGGAAAATGAGGAACGTGAAGAGAAAATGTGAGGGAGGAAAAATGGAGGGCGTGAGGGGAGGAAAAATGGAGGGGGAGTGTGAGGGGAGGAAAATGGTGGGAAAATGTGAAGGGAAAATGTAGGGGGAGGAAATGGAGAAAGTGTGAGGGAGGAGGGAAAGAGAGGCGGAGAAAATGTGAGGGAGGAAAATGGAGGGACTTCCCCCCTTTCCTTCCTTCCTTCCTTTTCCTTCTTTCCTTCCTTTCTTCCTTCCTTCATTCCTTCCATTCCTTCCTTCCTTCCTTTTCTTCCTTTTCTTCCTTCCTTCCTTTCTTCCTTTATTTTGTTCTTCTTCTTCCTTCCTTCCTCCTTCCATCCTTCCTTCTTTCCTTCCATTTCCTCGGGGAGGAATGGAGGAACAGTGTGGGGAGGAGGAGGGAAAAATGGAGGGGCATGAGGGAGAAGAAAGCGGAGGGAGTTGAGGGGAAAAATGATAAAGGGGAGTGCAGGGGAGAGGGGAAAAATAAGACAAAGTGTAGAGGGGGAGAAATGGGTGGGAAAATGTAGAGGGGGAAGAAATGGGAGGTGTGGGGGGAACAAAATAGCAGAAATGTGAGGGGAGGGGCGTGGAGAAAATGTAGGGAGAAATGTTGGAAAAATATGAGAAAATAAGCAGGAAAATGAGGAAATGGAGGTATGTGAGGGGGGAAAAATGGAGGAAAATGAGGGGAGGAAATGGGGGAGAAATGTGAGGGGAAATGGAGGGTTTGAGGGGAAATGGTGGGAGAATGTGAGGGGAAAATAAAGCGGGAACAATGAAGGACGGGGAGAAAGGGAAAGCTGGAAGGGACAAAATGGCCTCAGATCCCTGAGGGAAAAGGGAACCGCGGGGAGCAGGGGGCAAGGGGATCCTCATTTTCTCCAGAAATTTCATTTCAGTTTTCTCGGCCCTCAAAGGGAAGCAGGAGCCATGCGACAGGGAACTGGCGAGGGGAAGAGGGAAAATTTTGGGGATTTGGGGCTGCTTGTGGGGCAGATAAGGATTGGAGATTTTAAGTCCTGTGGGTTTAAGGATAATTTGCGATTTTATAAAGGGGTAAAGAGGTTTAGGTGACTGCAGGTCTGTTGTGAGGGTAAAATAAGCGGGAGATCATGAGGAATCGGTGTTCGGGGCAAGGTTTCTCTATGGGGGCAAGGGGTTTCTCATAGGGGTGGGGGTCCCATTTTGGGGAGGGTCACCATTTCCGGGGGTCCGTTCCAGCGGGGGATGGAACAGGCGAACATTCCAGTGGGGCCGGCCCTGTAATGGCGATTTCCTCGCTTCCCTGCCAGATTCCCTCGGCATAAGTTTAACGGTCTTGTCGCCTTTGAACCTCGATCCCCACAGACGATCCTGCGGTGATCCCCATGTTCCCGTGGATCCTTTCTGCCGATTCAGGGCCTGCCGATCCCCATGGACTCTCCCGCCGATCCCGGACCCTCCTGCCCCTGGATCCTCGGGGATCCTCCTGCCGCGATCCCCGCCGATCCCTCCTTGGACCCTCCCGCCAGTCCTGGACCCTCCTGCCTCATGGATCCTTTCACTCCCCAGGGGACCCTGCTGGCACCGGGGAGGACGAGGAGGTTGAGATTGTTCCCGGGTCACTCGTGCTGAGGGGTTGGTGGTGAGGGATTGAGGGCAAAGGCAGCCAGCCCTCGGTAACGGGGGTTTTTAATGAGTGGTGTGGCCGAACCAGTTTTTGGGGACGCGAGGGGGAAAGGGGGTGGCATTAACGAGGTTGGTTAATTGGTGATCATTTAAAAGTAATTGAATTCGTGTTTTTGTAATATAATTTTGGTAATTGTCAACAGTTCAATGTTGATCAGCGTTTCAATGAGTGGTTTATCAAAATGAGGGAGTGAGTGGGGAAGGGAGGAACGCGTGTAAACTGTAAAATTACCAGCTAATCATTTAAAGCAATTAATTCACTGTTTTGCTCGATTGGTGAATTTTGTCGGTAGGGGTTAGGGGGCAGAAACAATTGACCGTCTATGGGGGTTATGGGGGCAGGGAGGCGTACCCTCATCGCGGTAATGAGAGGTGGTGGTGAATTATGGCGATTACTGGTGGATTTATAATTGTATGGTTATATGGTATAAATTCATTGCAAAATGGGAATCCGATGGGGGTCACACACAGAGGGGAGAAAATCACGGGGGAACCTGAGGGGGAAAGAGTAGATGGAAGCGGTAAAGCGGGGGCTGTGAGAGGGAGAAAATCTCGTTAATGAGGGGAGAAAATGGGAAGAAGTTATGAAAGGAGAAAAAGGAGAAAAATACATGAGAGGGAAAAATGGAGGGAATGTTGGAAGCCGTGTGAGAAAATGGTGAGGAAACTGAGAGAAAATCGTGAGTTGAGGGAGATGGTGGAACCATGAGGGAGATGGTGTGGAAGAAGGCCATGAAAAGGGTAGAAATTAGTTAGACAAATGTGGGGGAAAATGGTGCGGGAGAATTGAAGGGGGAGAAAAGATAAAACAGTGGAAGGGGGCAAAATGAAGCGACAAACTGTGGGGGAAGGGGGACAAAATGGAGAATTGTGAGGGAGAATGGAGGGAAATTTTGAGGGCAGAAATGGCAGGAAAACTGAGGGTTAAAATGGGGTGGGGAATTTGTGAGGGGAGAAAATGTGGGGCAAGGCATGAGGAGGAGAAAATGGAGAAGCCATGAAGGAATGGAAGGGTGAGGGGAAAAATGGGGGAAACTGTGAGGGGAGAAATGGTGCTGGGAGAAAGCGTGAGGGAAAAAGTGAGGGAAGAGCAGGGAGGAAAAACAGGTGGAAAATGTGAGGGAGAAAATTAAGTGAGGAGAAAATGTGAGGAGAAAATGGAGGAGAGAAGGATGAGGGAAATGGGAGGATTGTGGGGGGTTAGAAAGTGGAACGTGTGGGGGAAAGGAGGAGGAAATGGAAATATGGAAATGTGAGGGGGAAAAAATGTGATGGAAATGGGGGGAAAAGAAGTGAGGGAATTGGTAAATGGAAAAAGTGAGCGGTGAGGGGGAAAAATATGGCGGGAAAGCGTGGGGGTAGAATGGGGTCAGCCCTCATTAACACATGGTGCAACTCGTAACGCCGCCTTGAAATAATCAGTTTATTAATTTCCGGCCGGCGGGGACCCTCCATAGGGGTAGGTGAGGGAATCTATGGGGCGGGTGAGGGATCCGTGGGGGCGGGTGAGGGATCCATGGGGCAGGTGATGACTTTGCGGTGGGGAGGTTTCCAGGACGGTGTGAGGGATCCATGGGGCGGGTGATGGAACCATGCGAATCATGCCGGTGAGGAGGTTTCAGCGACAGGTGAGGGGCTACTATGTGACAGGGTGAGGGTCCCGCTGCGGCACGGTGAGACTCGGAAGTGGCCCTGCCGCTTGGCCCGCCGCCAAGATGGCAGCGATGCGCCCGCCACGAGCGTATCCACCGTCTTTACTGATCTGGAGGGAGAAAGATGAACAGGTGAGAGCGAGGCGCTCAGGTGTGTGGCTGAAATGGCTTCCAGGTGTGCCCAGGTAGCCCAAAATGCAACAAAAAAAGCAAGAATGTGAGGAGGAAAAAGTGCGCTTGATGTATACGAGGGGAAAAAGGAAAATTTCGGGAAAGAGGGTGAGGCCAGAGAGAAGAAAAAAAGGTCAGGAGGAGGAAAATCGTGAGGGGGAAAAAGAGAAATTTCGGGAGGAGATCGCAGGAGAGAAAAGTCGTACAAAAGAAAGGGATTTGGGCGAGAAAATCGTGAGAGAGAGAAATTTGCGGAAAACATAGAGAGCGAGGGAAAATGTGAGGGGAAAAAGGCAGGGGAAAATGTGAGGGGAAAAAAGAAAGCGGTAAAACATGAGGGAAAATGCTGAAAAAATTTGACAGAAATAAAAAAAGGTGGGAGAAAATGTGAAGGGAGAGAAAAAGGTGAGGAGGAGGGAAAAGAAGTTTGACATGAAAGAAAAAGGTGGGGAAAATGCGAGAGGCGTGGAAAAATGTGAGAAAAAGGTAAAAACATGAGAGGGAAAATGGCGAAAATTTTGACAGAAATAAAAAAAGGTGGGAGGAAAATGTGAGGGAGAGAGAGTCCAGCGAAAACATAGAGGGAGGAGAATGGTGGGAAAATTTGACAGAAAGTAAAAAGGTGGGAAAAGACATCTGAAGGGAGAAATTTGCGAGAAAAATCGTAGTAGAGGAAAGGAGGAAAAGTTTGGACAGAAAGAAAAAAGGCAGTGAGACGATGAGGGGATCACCGAGATGTGAGGGGAGTCGCAGGAGAAAATCGTAAAAAGAAATAAGTGAGGCGTGAAAGAGCGGAGGGGAAAAAAGGCGGAGAAAAGCGTGAGGGAGAGGAGAGTGAGGAAAATTTGCTGGAGAGGCAAAATGCAGGAAAATGTGAAAGGAAAAAAGTGCGGGAAAATGTATGAAAAAGGCAGGAAAAGCGTGAAGGAGAGGAGGAGGAGGAGGAGAAAAATTTAGCTGGAAATCAAAAAGTGAGGAAACGTGAAGGAAAAAAAGTGAGCGTGAGGGAGAGGAAAAAGGTGGAGAAATTTGCTGGAAGGCCAAAAAAGGGAAATCGTGAGGGAAAAAAAGGTGGGAAAGCGTGAGGGAGAGGAGGCGGGGAAAAATTTGCTAAAAAGCCAAAAATGGCGGAAAGTGTGAGGGGAGCAGGAAAAGCGTGAGGGAGAGGAAAAAAAGGCGGGAAAAATTTGCTGGAAACCAAAAATGCGTGAGGGAAAACGTGAGGGGAAAAAGGCGGAAACGTGAGGAGAGGAGTGGGAAAAAGGTGACAGAAGGCAAAAATGGGGCCGGGATATACCCGGAAATAGCCCGCCGTGAGGCCCCTACCGCTAGTCCAGCTACCCGCTCGTTGTTCTCCACCGGTTACCCAATTTCTCTGACCAGCTGCAGCCAGGTTCTGCGTGGCCGTCGGGCTCCGTCGCGGCTGCATCATCACCGTGGCGTGGGCTGGTCCAGAGAGGCCTGGGGGTGATCCCAAAAAAAATCCCAAGAAATTAGCCCAAAATGGGCCCAAAACACCCCAAAAATCTACTCAAAATGGTGCCACTAAGGGCTGCAGGAACCAGCCCTATATAGCCCCAAACCATCCCAAAATGGCCCCAAAACTGCCCAAAATGGCCCCAAATTCCAACAAAATGGCCACATTTGGGTCCACCTGAAATCACCCCAAAATGACCCCAAATCTCTCCAAAATGGCCCCAAAATGGCCGAAATCTCCCCAAAATGGCATCATTTAGGCCTGACTAAAATTACCCCAAAATGGCCTCAAATATCCCCAAAAATGACCCCAAAACTGCCCAAAACTGCCCCAAAATCACCCCAAAATGGCCCCAAATTTCCCCAAAATGGCGCCATTTTGGTTCCATTGAAATAATTCCAAAATGGCTCCCAAAAGTGCCAAAAATCGTCCCAAAATCACCCCAGAATTGGTCCAAATATGCCCAAAATGGCCCCATATTGCCCCAAAATGGCCCCAAATTCCCTCAAAATGGCCCCAAATTCCCCCAAAATGGCGCCATTTTGGTTCCATTGAAATAATTCCAAAATGGCTCCCAAAGTGCCAAAAATCGTCCCAAAATCACCCCAGAATTGGTCCAAATATGCCCAAAATGGCTCCATATTGCCCCAAAATGGCCCCAAATTCCCTCAAAATGGCCCCAAATTCCCCCAAAATGGCGCCATTTGGGTCCTCCTGAAATCTCTTCAAAATGGCACCAAAATCATCCCAAAATGGCCCCAAAAGTGTCAAAAATCGCCCCAAAATGGCCCCAAATTTCCCCAAAATGGCGTCACTTAGGCCTGACTAAAATCACCCCAAAATGGCTCAAAATCAACCCAAAAACGGCCCCAAAACTGCCCAAAATTGCCCCAAAATCACCCTCATTGGTAACCCCAAAATTGAGCCAAAATTATCCAAAATTGCCCCAACATTTTCCAAAATTTTTCCAAAATCGACCCAAAATTTTCTGAAATTGCCCCAAAATCACCCTCACAAGTAACAGCAAAATTGAGCCAAAATTACCCCAAAATTTTTCCAAAATTTTCCAAAATTTTTCCAAAATTGCCCCAAAACGAGTCCCACAGGTGAGTCCCACACAGGTGACCCCCAAAATTTCCCAAAATTTCCCCAAAATCACCATCAGCTCCTCGTTGATGATCATTTTGCTGATGATGCCGTGAACCGTGGGCAGGTCCAGCTCAAACATGGCTGCCAGCGTCTCCATGCTGAAATTAATTAATTAAATTTAATTTAATTCAATTTAAATTTATTTTATTTTATTTTATTTCATTTTTATTTTAAATTTAATTTTATTTCATTTAAATCTCATTTTATTTTACCCAAACTCTATTCAAGTTAGGCTTCACCTCATTCAAATTTCATTTAATTTAAATGTTTCCTGCAATTAAATTTCATTACAATTACATTTTATTACAATAAAAATTTTATTGCAGATTAAAATTTTATTGCGAATTAAAATTTCTATTACAAAATTTTTACTTAAAACTAGGTAAATTTTAATCTATTCAAAATTTATTTAGGCTTTATTTCTTTTTTTGAATTTTATTTAGATTTTCATTTATTTATATTTTTACTTTTAAGTTTTATTCAGTTTATTTAAATTCTATTTTATTTAAATTTTAGTTCCTTTAAAATTTTCCTTTCTCTTCTCTAAATTTTTACTTCATTCATCTAAATCTTATTTTAACCCCAAAATTCGCGTTTTTCTCCTCAAAATTCCCCAAATTTTTTACCTCAAAATCCACAAAATTTTTTACCCCCAAAATTCCCCATTTTTTACTTAAAAATTGACCATTTTTAGACTGAAAGTCATCATTTTTAGACTCAAAATTCCCAATTCTCACCTCAAAATCCACAAATTTTTACCCTAAAATTCACCATTTTTCCTTCTAAATTCACCATTTTTTAACCTTAAAAATTAATCAATTTTTACCTCAGAATTTCTCATTTTTCACCTCAAAATGCCCAAATTTTTTACCTAAAAATTCCCCCATTTTTTACATAAAATTCATCATTTTTTTACTTCAAAATCCACAAATTTTTCACTCTAAAAATCCCCATTTTAACCTCAAAATCCACAAATTCTTACCCAAAAATTCCCCATTTTTATAACTAGAATTCAGCATTTTTTAGACTCCAAAAATTCACCATTTTTACCCCAAAATTCACCAGTTTTATACCCAAAATTCACCATTTTTACACCCAAAATTGACCATTTTTAAACCAAGAAGTCATCATTTTTTAGACTCAAAATTCATTATTTTTTACCCCAAAATTCCCCATTTTTTAGCTAAATTTGACCATTTTAGACTCAAAATCCACTATTTTTTAGCCCAAAATTCCCCATTTTCCCCCAAAAATCCCCCAAATTTCCAAAATTTCTTATTTTTTAGCCCAAAATTTCTCATTTTTCCCCAAAATCCCCAAATTTCCCCAAAATTTCTCATTTTTTCCCCCAAAATTTCTCATTTTTTCCCCCAAAACTTCTCATTTTACATTAAAAATTTCTCATTTTCCCCCAAAATTTCTCATTTTTTACCCCAAAATCCCCCAAACTTTCCCCAACATTTTTCATTTTTTCCCCCAAAATTTTTCATTTTCCCCTCAAAATTTCTCATTTTTCTCCCAAAATTTCTAATTTTTTAACTTCAATATTCTCATTTTTCCCCCCAAAATTTCTCATTTTCCCCCAAAATTTCTCATTTTTCCCCCCCAAACCCCCCATTTTTATTTTTTACCAAAATCCCCGATTTTCCCCCCAAACCTCCCTCACCTGATGGAGTCGTGAGAGCGCTGCTGTAGGTGAACAGATGCGTCTTGTGAGAGACTCCTCCTGGATCTTCCTGGGGGGCACAAAAATCCCAAAATTACCCCAAAATACCCCATAATTACCCCAAAAAATTCACCATTTTTATATCCAAAATCCGTATCTTTTTCCTTTTTAAATTCACCCTTTTTTACCCCAAAACTCACCATTTTTAGACCCAAAATTCACAATTTTTCCTTTATAAATTCACTGTTTTTTACCCCAAAATTCACCATTTTTAGACCCAAAATTCACAATTTTTCCTTTTTAAATTTACCTTTTTTCACCCCCAAATTCACCATTTTTTCCTATAAATTCTCATTTTTTTACCCCAAAATTCACCATTTTTTAAACTCAAATTTCAACATTTTTAGACCCCCAAAATTCACATTTTAAAAAATTTTTTAATTTTTGGGAGCTCACCCTGACCAGCATGGCTGCACCTGGACACCTCAAATCCAATTTCTGGTCCCAAAAATCCCCAAAAAATCCCCAAAATCCCAAAAATCCCCCAAAAAGCCCAAATAGCCCCAAAAAATCCCTAAAAATCCCCAAAAAAATCCCCAAAATCCCCCAAAAAGTCATCAAATAATCCCCAAAAATCCCCCAAAAAATCACCCAAAAATCCAAAAAAATCCCCTAAAAAATCCCCAAAAATCCCCCAAAAAAACCCTCAAAATCCCCAAAATTCCCAAAAAAATAACTAAAAAAATCCCCCCAAAATCCCAAAAACCCGAAAAAATCCCCAAATATCCCCAAAAATCTAAAAAAATCCCCCAAAAATCAACCAAAAAATCAAAACAAATCCCTCAAAAATCCCTTTAAAAACCCCAAAAATCCCCAAAAATCCCCAAAAAATTCCAAAAATCCCCAAAAATCCTCAAAATCCCCAAAAATCCCCAAAAATCCCCAAAATCCCCAAAAAATCATCAAATAATCCCCCAAAAAAATCACTAAAACATCCCCAAAAAATCCCCAAAAATCCTCAAGAAATTTCCAAAAATGCCCAAAATTTCCGAAATTTGATTTTTTTTGAATTTTTGGGCGCTCACCTGACCAGCATGGCGCGCACCTGGTCAGCCTCGGGGAACAAATCCCAGACTTTGCCATTCATCTTCTCGTTGACCACGAAGCGATGGCAGCGCCGCCAGTCGCCCGTTTTCATGGCCTTGGAGGCGGCCACCACGTGTTCCCGCATGGATTCAGGGGGACCTGGGGGAAAAATAAAAATTTTGGGTCAAAAAAAGCCGATTTTGGTAAAAATCCCCGGTTTTTTTGGTTAAAAATGGAGTTTTTTGGGGTTAAAAATGGAATTTTTTGAGAAACAAGATGCAAGGCCACGCATTTGCTCCCTCATGGATTCGGGGGGACCTGGGGGAAAAATAAAAATTTTGGGTCAAAAAAACCCGATTTTGGTGAAAAATGAGGATTTTGGTAAAAAATCCCCATTTTTTTAGATTAAAAATGGAGTTTTTTGGGGTTAAAAATGCAATTTTTTAGAAAACAAGATGGCGGCATATGGCGGTCCAAGACGGACTCAAAAAGATCTGGGACAGGTGAAAAAAAGTAAAAAAAATTTTGAGTTAAAAATCACAAATTTTGGGCAAAAGAATGTGACATTTTGTAAAAAAAAAATATCTTTTTTTTAGGTTAAAAATGGAGATTTTTGGGGTTAAAAATGGAATTTTTGAGAAACAGGGCGTCAAGATGGACTCAGAGGGAAGTGGGACAGCGAAATTTTGGGGGTGAAAACTGAGAATTTTGGTTAAAAAATTAAAAAACAAAAAAAAATTCTGTTTTTTGGTAAAAACTCCTTTTTTTAGGTTAAAAATGGAGATTTTTGTTGAAAATCGGAATTTTCGAAAGGCAAAAAATTTCACCGATCTAACTTTGCCACAAAATCGCCAAATTTTCACCCAAAATCCTCGAATTTCCACCTGAAATCCCCCAAATTTCAGATCCAAATTTCCACCACCCTCAAATTTTCGGGGACCCCAAAAATGCCCCAAAATTTTTGAGCCCCAAAACGTCCAAAGATGAGACCTCAGTTTTCGACCCCAAAATGCGAAAATTTTGATTGAAAACCTCAAATTTTGGTACCCCAAATTAAAAACTTCAAAATTCTGTTTCTTTGGTAAAACAAAAATGCTCAAATTTCAACCCTAAAATGCTCGAATTTCAACCTAAAAACCCCAAATTTCTCCCAAAAAATCCCGAATTTCATCCTAAAACTCCCAAATTTTGGATCAACGCCTCAAAACTTCCACCCAGAACCTCCAAATTTCCACCAAAACCCGTCAAATGTCACCAAATTTCTCCCAAATTTCACCCAAATTTTTGCCCAAAAATCCTCAAAATTTCACCCAATTTTTGCCCAAAACCTCCCAAATTTCACCCCAAAACCCCCCAAATTTTGGACCTCAAAACCCCCAAATCTCAACCCCAAATCTCCAAATTTTTGTTTCGAAGTCCTGAAATCTCCACTCCAAAACCTGTCAATTTCGACCAAAAAAGCCCAAATTTCAATCCAAAATCTCCAAATTTCGACCCAAAATCTCCAAATTTTGATCCAAAACCTCCCAAATTTCACCCTGAAACCCCCAAATTTTGGATCAACACCTCCAAATTTCCACCCAGAACCCCCAAATTTCCACCAAAAACCATCCAATTTTCTACCAAAACTGCTCAAATTTTGACCTAAAACTACCCAAATTTTGACCCAAAACCTCCAAATTTTGACCCAAAACCTCCCAAATTTCACCCTAAAACCCCCAAATTTTGGATCAACGCCTCCAAATTTCCACCCAGAACCCCCAAATTTCCACCAAAAACCATCAAATTTTCTACCAAAAACGCTCAGATTTTGACCTAAAACTACCCAAATTTCGACGCAAAATCCCCAAATTTTGACCCAAAATCCCCAATTTTTGACCCAAAACCTCCCAAATTTCAACCTAAAGCCCCCAAATTTTGGATCAACGCCTCCAAATTTCCACCCAAAACCCCCAAATTTGCACCCAGACCCTCCAAATTTCCACCAAAAACGCTCAAATTTTGACCTAAAAACGCCCAAATTTCACTCAAAAAATCTCTTTTTTTTCCCCAAAATCCTCCAAATTTCACCCAAAATTCTCCAAATTTCACCCAAAAAATTCTCCCACGCCCTCACCCAGCAGGGGCTGCCTCTCCCCCACCCTCAGCTGGTGGTGGAACTGCTGCTGATCATCCTCCAATTTCCACCTAAAACCCCCAAATTTAAACATAAAACTGTCAAATTTTGACCCAAAACCTCCCAAATTTTGACCCAAAACCTCCAAATTTTGACCCAAAACCTCCCAAATCTCAACCTAAAACCCCCAAATTTTTGGATCAGCCTCAAATTTCCACCCAGAACCCCCCAAATTTCCACCAAAACCCATCAAATTTTCTACCAAAAACGCTCAAATTTTGACGTAAAAATGCCCAAATATCACCCAAAACCTCCCAAATTTCAACCTAAAACCCCCAAATTTTGCATCAACGCCTCCAAACTTCCACCCAGACCCACCAAACTTCCACCAAAAACGCTCAAATTTTCACCTAAAAACCTCAAATTTTCACCCCAATTTTTACCCAAAACCCTCAAAATTTCACCCAATTTTTTTCCTGAAATGACCCAAATTTCACCCAAAAAATTCTTCCACGCCCTCACCCAGCAGGGGCTGCCTCTCCCCCACCCTCAGCTGGTGGTGGAACTGCTTGCTGATCATCCTCCAATTTCCACCCAAAAAAATCCCCAAATTCCACCAAAAACTGTCAAATTTTCTACCAAAAACGCTCAAATTTTGACCTAAAACTACCCAAATTTTGACCCAAAATCCCCAAATTTTGACCCAAAACTACCCAAATTTTGACCCAAAATCACAAATTTTGACAAACTGAAACTGTCAAATTTTTGGATCAACGCCTCCAAACTTCCACCCAGGCTGTCCAAACTTCCTCCAAAAACACTCAAATTTTCTACCAAAAAGCGGCTCAAAGTTTGACCTAAAAATGCCCAAATTTTGACCCAAAATCCCCAAATTTTGACCCAAAATCTCAAATTTTGACCCAAAACCTCCCAAATTTCAACCTAAAACCCCCAAATTTTGGATCAGCGCTCCAAATTTCCACCCAGAACCCCCAAATTTCTGCCAAAAACCATCAAATTTTCTATCAAAAATGCTCAGATTTTGACCTAAAACTACCCAAATTTTGACCCAAAATCCCCAAATTTTGACCCAAAACCTCCCAATTTTTCACCCAAAACCTCCCAAATTTTGGATCAACGCCTCCAAACTTCCACCCAGACCCACCAAACTTCCACCAAAAACGCTCAAATTTTCACCTAAAAGCCTCAAATTTTCACCCCAATTTTTACCCAAAACCCTCAACATTTCACCCGATTTTTTTCCTGAAATGACCCAAATTTCACCCAAAAAATTCTCCCACGCCCTCACCCAGCAGGGGCTGCCTCTCCCCCACCCTCAGCTGGTGGTGGAACTGCTTGCTGATCATGCGGCGCACAGCGTCGGGCTTCGTCGCGCCGCCATGTAGGGGATCTCCAGCAGCATGGCGCCACCAGGTAGAGCGCACTCGAGCAGCTCCAGGTTGGCGTGCATGTGGAACGGCACCTGGCCGCCTCTCCACCTTCTCCTGCTCGGGCGTTCCTCTCCTGGAGGCTCCGCAGCAGCAGCCCTGGCCCAGCAGCTCCTTGGCCCGGCCGAGGACTGGATGTCCAGCAGCGCGTTGTGCGTCCTTGATCAGCCCTGGCGGAAGGCGCAGATGCCCAGCTGCACCATGGTGCGGTTGTACAGGATCTGAAAGGATAGGTGAGCACAGGTGAGCTCAGATCACCTGCTCAGGTGTGCCCAGATCACGTCTCCAGGTGTGTGATTTACCTGTCTAAATCACCTGTCCAGGTGTGCTCAGTTTATGTATCCAGGTGTGTCATTTACCTGTCCAGATCACCTGTCCAGGTGCGCTCAGTTTCTGTGTCCAGGAGTGTGATTTACCTGCCCAGATCACCTGCCCAGGTGTGTAATTTACCTGCCCAGGTGTGCTCAGTTTATGTGTCCAGGTGTGTGATTTACCTGCCTGAATCACCTGTCCAGGTGTGCGATTTACCTGCCTAGATCTGCGTGTCCAGGTGTGTAATTTACCTGCCCAGGTGTGCTCAGTTTATGTGTCCAGGTGTGTGATTTCTGTGTCCAGATCACCTGTCCAGGTGTGTCATTTACCTGCCCAGATCACCTGTCCAGGTGTGCTCAGTTTAAATGTCCAGGTGTGTGATTTATGTGCCTGAATCACCTGCCCAGGTGTGCGATTTACCTGCCTAGATCTCGTGTCCAGGTGTGTGATTTACCTGTCTAGGTGTGCTCAGGTTATGTGTCCAGGTGAGTCATTTACCTGCCCAGATCGCCTGTGCAGGTGTGCTCAGTTTAAGTGCCCAGATGTGTGATTTACCTGCCTGAATCACCTGCCCAGGTGTGCCTGTGTCACCTGCCCAGGTGAGTCACCGCTGGGTGTCCAGCAGTGCCTTGTGCGCGTCCTTGATCAGCCCCTGGCGAGACAGGTGAGCTCAGGTGTGCACAGGTGAGGTCACCTGGGCAGGTGAGGTGTAGGGCTGAAGGTGCACATGCCCAGCTGCACCGTGGTGCGGTTGTATAAAATCTGAAATGAGACAGGTGTGCTCAGGTGAGGTCACCTGGACAGGTGAGGTGTGACACTGAAGGCGCAGGTGCCCAGCTGCACCATGGTGCGGTTGTACAGGATCTGAAATGAGACAGGTGAGCTCAGGTGAGCTCAGATCACCTGTCCAAGTGTGTGATTTACCTGCCCAGGTGTGTGATTTACCTGTCCATTTCTTCCCCATATTTATCTCTACATCTCTGCCCAGATCACCTGTACAGGTGTGTGATTTCTGTGTCCAGATCACCTGTCCAGGTGTGTGATTTATCTGTCCAGGTGTGCTCACTTTATGTGTCCAAGTGTGTGATTTACCTGCCCAGATCACCTGTGCAGGTGTGCCCAGATCACCTGCCCAAGTGTGCGATTTATCTGCCCAGGTGTGCTCAGTTTATGTGTCCAGGTGTGTCATCTACCTGCCCAGATCACATATCCAGGTGTGTGATTTACCTGTCACCTGTGATCACTGTGTCCAGGTGTGATTTTACCTGCCCAGTGTCCCGGGTTGACCTGCTGTCAGGTGTGCCCAGTTCACCTGCGTCCAGGTGTGTGACACCTACCCAGATCACCTGCCCAGGTGTGTAATTTACCTGTCCAGGTGTGCTCAGTTTAAGTGTCCAGCTGTGTGACTTATCTGCCTAAACCACCTGTGCAGGTGTGCTCAGTTTATGTATCCAGGTGTGTCATCTACCTGCCCAGATCACGTGTCCAGGTGTGTGATTTACCTGCTCAGGTGTGTGATTTTACCTTTCAGGTGTGTCAGACTCACCTGCCCAGGTGTGTTTAACCCTTCCAGGTGTGTGTCACTCACCTGCACAGGTGTGTTTAACCCTTTCAGGTATATCAGACTTACCTGCCCAGGTGTGTTTAACCTTTTCAGGTGTGTTTAACCCTTTCAGGTGTGTGTTTAAGCCTTTCAGGTCTGTGTCACTCACCTGCCCAGGTGTGCTTAACCCTTTCAGGTGTATCAGACTCACCTGCCTAGATGTGTTTAACCCTTTCAGGTGTGTATCAGACTCACCTGCCCAGGTGTGTTTAACCCTTTCAGGTGTATCAGACTCACCTGCCCAGGTGTGTTTAACCTTTTCAGGTGTGTGTCACTCACCTGCCCAGGTGTGTTTAATCCTTTCAGGTGTGATTCACCTGCCCAGGTGTGATTTTTACCCTGCCCGAGGTATGTCGTGACTCTCCTGCCCAGGTGTCATTAACCCTTTCAGGTGTGTGTGACTCACCTGCCCAGGTGTGTTTAACCCCTTTCAGGTGTGTGTACTCATCCCTGCTCAGGTGTGCTAACCCTTTCAGGTGTATCAGACTACCTGCCCAGGTGTGTTTAACCCTTTCAGGTGTGTTTAACCCTTTCAGGTGTGTTTAAGCCTTTCAGGTCTGTGTCACTCACCTGCCCAGGTATGATTAACCCTTTCAGGTGTGTATCACTCACCTGCCCAGGTGTGTTTAACCTTTTCAGGTGTATCAGACTTACCTGCCCAGGTGTGTTTAACTTTTTCAGGTGTGTTTAACCCTTTCAGGTCAGGTGTGTGTTTAACCCTTTCAGGTGTGTCACTCACCTGCCCAGGTGTGATTTACCTGCCCAGGTATGTCAGACTCTCCTGCCCAGGTGTGATTAACCCTTTCAGGTCTGTGTGACTGACCTGCCCAGGTGTGTTTAACCGTTTCAGGTGTGTGTTTATCCCTTTCAGGTGTCTATTTTAACCTGCCCAGGTGGGTCGGCGTGCTGGGTGTTGTCCTGCAGGTGTGTTTAACACCCCCAGGTGTATCACTCACCTGCCCAGGTGTGTTTAACCCTTTCAGGTGTGTGTTTAACCCTTTCAGGTGTGTTTAACCCTTTCAGGTGTGTTTACTCTTTTCAGGTGTGTGTAACTCACCTACCTAGATGTGTTTAACCCTTTCAGGTGTATCAGTCTCACCTGCCCAGATGTGTTTAACTCTTTCAGGTGTGATTAATCCTTTCAGGTGTGTATTTTTTACCTGCCTAGGTGTGTTTAAACCTTTCAGGTGTGTGTTTAACCCTTTCAGGTGTGTGTGACTCACCTGCACAGCTGAGTCAGCGTGCTGGATGTTGTCCTGCAGGTGTGTTTAACCCTTTCAGCTGTGTGTCACTCACCTGCACAGGTGGGTCGGCGTGCTGGATGTTGTCCTGCAGGTGTGACATCAGCATCAGGTCGCGGGCGCGGTACCAGCGGCTGTGCAGGGCGTGGTGGTAGATGTGGCACAGGATGGCGCAGGTGCGGATCCGGTCCGTGCGGTCCTTGGCGTACACGAACCTGACACAGGTGAGCACAGCTCAGGCACACCTGGCCAGCTGAGAAAAACCCCCCAAAATCCCCCCAAAAATTCCATACAAATACAAAAAAATTTCTCCAAAAAAAATCTCCCCAAAAATGTCCCAAAAAATGCCCCAAAAATGCCCAAAAAATTCCCAGATTTCAGGGACAGGTGAGACACACCTGGACAGATGAGAAAAAAACCAAAAAAAAAAAAAAATTCATAAAAAATTCCTAAAAGAATAGCAAAAAAAATCCCCAAAAAATCAAAATAAATTTCCCTAAAATACTCAGATTTGAAGGGCAGGTGAGGCAGGAACACCTGAGACAGGTGAGACACACCTGGGCAAGTGAGGGAAAATGAAAAAGCCCAAAAAACCAAAAAATTCCCACAAATATAAAAAAATTTCCCCAAAAAAATCCCCCCCAAAAGTAGAAAAAAACAAAAAAAAAACCCCCCCAAAATTCCCAGATAATAAAGACAGGTAACAACTCCTAAGACAGGTGAAATACAGCTGAACAGGTAAGAAAAAAAAATTTCTAAAAAAAATACCCCCCAAAAATATTCTCCAAATCCTAAAAAACATCCCTGCCCCACCCAGGTGTGTCCTGACCCCACCCAGGTGTGGCTTAACCCTCTCCAGGTGTGCCCAGGTGTGTCCCTGCCTCCATTTCCCTCACCCAGGTGTGTCCTGACCCCACCCAGGTGTGTCCTGACCCCATCCAGGTGTGTCCCTGACCCATCCATGTGCTTCCTAACCCCACCCAGGTGTGCCCAGGTGTATCCTTGACCCATCCAGCTGTGTCCTGACCCCCCATCCAGGTGTGTCCTCACCCCATCCAGGTGTGTCCTGACCCCACCCAGGTGAGCCTTAACCCCCATCCAGGTGTGCCCAGGTGTGTCTTAACCCTCTCCAGGTGTGCCCAGGCGTGTCCTTGCCTCCATTTCCCCCATCCAGGTGTGTCCTAACCCCACCCTGACCCATCCAGGTGTGCCCAGGTGTGTCCCTGACCCATCCATCGTGTGTCTCTGTCTCACCCAGGTGCTTCCTGACCCCACCCAGGTGTACCCAGGTGTATCTTAACCCCACCCAGGTGAGTCCTGATCCCACCCAGGTGTACCCAGGTGTGGCTTAACCCCATCCAGGTGTGCCCAGGTGAGTCCCTGCCTCCATTTCCCCTCATCCAGGTGTGTCCCTGCCACACCCAGGAGTGTCCCTGCCTCACCCAAGTGTGGCTTAACCCCCATCCAGGTGTGTCCTGACCCCGCCCCAGGTGTGTCTTAACCCCACCCAGGTGTGTCCTGACCCCCACCCAGCTGTGCCCAGGTGTCTCCCCCTGCCTCACCCAGGTGTGTCTGAACCTCATCCAGGTGTGTGTCCTGACCCCACCCAGGTGTACCCAGGTGTATCTTAACCCCACCCAGGTGTGTCCTGACCCCACCCAGGTGAGCCTTAATCCCATCCAGGTGTGTCCTGACCCTGCCCAGGTGTCTTAACCCCATCCAGGTGTGTCTTAAACCTCTCCAAGTGTACCCAGGTGTGTCCCTGCCTCCATTTCCCTCACCCAGGTGTGTCTTAACCCCACCCAGGTGAGCCTTAGCTCCATCCAGGTGTGCCCAGGTGTGTCTTAACCCCACCCAGGTGTGTCCCTGTCCCACCCAGGTGTGTCCAGGTGTGTCCCTGCCCCACCCCCTCTCACCTGCACAACCTCTCCATCAGCGCCTCCGAATCCTCCTCCTCCTCCTCCTCCTCCTCCTTCACCTTCTCATCCTCCTTCCCCTTCTCCTCCTTCTCCTCCTCCTCCTTCTCCTCCTCCTTCTGCCCCTCCCCCTTCCTGGCCACGCCCTTTTTCCGGGCTGCTCCGTAGTCGAACTTGTAGTAGGTGTGGAGGACGCGGCGCAGGTAAACGCGGCACAGCTCCTCGGGGGAGCCCTTGCTCTGCAGGTAGCGCTGCAGCCGGGCGATGATGGAGCACACCCGGCCCTCGTCCTTCAGGTGTTCCACATATTCTAAAAAAAATCCAAAATTTGGTTACACCTGGGCACAGGTGAGAGCTAAAAAATAAAAAAATCCCCGTGAAAATCCGCCCAGGTGAGCTCAGGTTGATGATGGAGCACACCCGGCCCTCGTCCTTCAGGTGTTCAACGTATTCTAAAAAAAATCCAAAATTTGGTTACACCTGGGCACAGGTGAGAGCTAAAAACCAAAAAAATCCCCGTGAAAATCCACCCAGGTGAGCTCAGGTTGATGATGGAGCACACCCAGCCCTCGTCCTTCAGGTGTTCAACGATATTCTAAAAAAATCCAAAATTTGGTTACACCTGGGCACAGGTGAGAGCTAAAAACCAAAAAAATCCCCGTGAAAATCCACCCAGGTGAGCTCAGGTTGATGATGGAGCACACCCAGCCCTGGTCCTTCAGGTGTTCAACGTATTCTAAAAAAAATCCAAAATTTGGTTACACCTGGGCACAGGTGAGAGCTAAAAACCAAAAACATCCCCGTGAAAATCCACCCAGGTGAGCCCCAGATGAAGATTTGAGTCCTTCAGGTGTTCAACATATTCTAAAAAAAAAATCCAGAATTTGGTTACACCTGGGCACAGGTGAGAGCTAAAAACCAAAAAAAACCCCGTGAAAATCTGCCCAGGTGAGATCAGGTGAAGATTTGGATTTTTCAGGTTACCTGGGCACAGGTGAGACCCAAAAAATAAAAAAATCCCACAAAAAAATCCACCCAGGTGAGCCCCAGGTAAAGATCTGGATCCTTCAGGTGTTCAACATATTCTAAAAAAAATCCAAAATTTGGTTACACCTGGGCACAGGTGAGAGCTAAAAACCAAAAAATCCCCATGAAAATCTGCCCAGGTAAACCCCAGGTCAAGATTTGGATCCTTCAGGTGTTCAACATATTCTAAAAAAAAAAATCCAAAATTTGGTTACACCTGGGCACAGGTGAGAGCTAAAAAATAAAAAAAATCCCCAAAAAATCAACCCAGGTGAGATCAGGTGAAGATTTGGATTTTTCAGGTTACCTGGGCACAGGTGAAACCCAAAAAATTAAAAAATCCCCCAAAAAATCCATCCAGGTGAGCATCAGGTCGAGATTTGGATCTTTCAGGTTACCTGGGCACAGGTGAAACCCAAAAAATAAAAAAATCCCCGTGAAAATCCGCCCAGGTGAGCCCCAGATCAAGATTTGAGTCCTTCAGGTGTTGTAAAAAAAAATCACCTGAGCTTAGAAATTGCAAAAAACAAAAAAAAAAAAAACTTGTAAAAATCTGCCCAATTTTTTCTAAATTTTTTCTAAATTTTTCACAATTTTTTCTGATTTTTTTCTCAATTTTTTCCCAAATTTTCCACAATTTTTCCCTCAATTTTTATCGATTTTCTCACGTTTTTTTCCCAATTTTCTCACAATTTTTTCCCAATTTTCTCACAATTTTTTCCCAAATTTTCCCCAAATTTTTCTCAACTTTTTCCCAAATGTGTCTCAATTTTCCCCCAATTTTTATCGATTTTTTCCCAATTTTTCTCAATTTTTCCCCAATTTTTCCTCCATTTTTTCACATTTTTCCCAAATTTTTTCTCCATTTTCCCCCAATTTTTCTCCTAATTTTCCTCAATTTTTTTTCTATTTTTTCCCCAGTTTCCTCCCATTTTTTCCCCAATTTTTCCAAAATTTTTCTTAATTTTTCTCCTAATTTTTCCAATTTTTTCTCAAATTTTCCCCAATTTTTTCCTGGTTTTTTTCTCATTTTTTCCCATTTTCCTCAAATTTTTCTCAATTTTTTCCCAATTTTTATCAATTTTTTCCCCAATTTTCCCTCCATTTCTTCTAATTTTTTCTCAATTTTTTTTGTCAATTTTCTCCCAGTTTTTCATCAATTTTTTTTCTATTTTTCCCACAATTTCCTCCAATTTTTTTCCAATTTTCTCCCATTTTTTCCCCAAATTTTTATCAATACTTTTACCAATTTTTTCTCATTTTTGCCCAATTTTTTGGGTTTTTTTTGGTTTTCTGGAGAATTTGGGGACCCCAGTCCCACATCTGGATCTTGCTCCCACATCTGGATCCAAATCCCAAAAACCCCCAAAATTTAGGGTAAAAATTCCCAAAATTTGCAAAAAAATGGGGAAAAATTGCCAAAAAAATGCCCAAAATTCTCATTTTTGGTCGATTTTTTTGGGTTTTTTTTTGGTTTTTCAGAAAATTTCGGGACCCCAGGCCCACATCTGGATCTTGGCCCCACATCTGGATCCAAATCCCAAAAACCCCAAAATTTGGGGCCAAACCACCAAAAAAAAGGGAAAAAATGAGAAAAAATGCCAAAAAAATGCCCAAAATTCTCATTTTTGGTCGATTTTTTTGGGGTTTTTGGTAAATTTTGGGACCCCAGCCCCACATCTGGATCTTGGCCCCACATCTGGATCCAAATCCCAAAAATCCCCAAAATTTGGGACCAAACCATCAAAAAAAAAGGGGAAAAAATGGCAAAAAATGCCCAAAAGATTCCCAAAATTCTCATTTTTGGTCGATTTTTTTGGGGTTTTTTTGGGTTTTTTGGAGAATTTTGGGCCCCCAGCCCCACATCTGGATGCCAGCCCCACATCTGGATCCAAATCCCAAAAAATCCCAAAATTTGGGGCCAAACCACCAAAAAAAAGGGAAAAAATGGCAAAAAATGCCCAAAAAATGCCCAAATTTCTCATTTTTGGTCGATTTTTTGGGGGTTTTTTTTGTTTTTTTTTGAAAATTTCGGGACCCCAGCCCCACATCTGGACCCACCCTGGGAGTGGGGGTCGGTGTTCTGCATGATCTTGGTGAACTCCTCGTCCATTCGCTCCACCAGGGTCAGGACGCAGCCGCGCACGCGGAAGGGCTGGAGAGGGACCCAAAATTACCCCAAAATAATCCAAAAACCATCCTAAAATTACCCCCAAATTATCTTAAAATTGCCTCAAAATTATCTTAAAGTTATCCCAAAATTATCTTAAAATTGTCTTAAAATTATCCTCAAATTATCCTATAATTAGCCAAAAGTTGCCCCAAAATTATCTTAAAATTATCCTAAAATTATGGTAAAATTACCTTAAAGTTATCTGAAAATTATCTCAAAATTATCCTAAAGTTATCTGAAAATTATCTCAAAATTATCTTAAAATTATCTGAAAATTATCCTAAAATTATCTTAAAATTATCTGAAAATTATCCTAAAATTACCTCAAAATAATCTCAGAATCCTCCCAAAATTACCCCAAAATCAGCCCAAAATTACCCTAAAATTACCCCAAAATCAGCCCAAAATTATCCTAAAATTATCTGAAAATTATCTGAAAATTATCTTAAAATTATCTCAAAATTATCCTAAAATTATCCTAAAATTATCTTAAAATCATCCTAAAATTATCTTCAAATTATCCTGAAATTATCTGAAAATTATTCTAAAATTATATTAAAATTATCCTAAAATTATCCTAAAATTACCTGAAAATTATCTTAAAATTATTCTAAAATTATCCTAAAATTTTCACAAAAATTCTCCCAAAATTACCTCAAAATAATCTTACAATCCTCCCAAAATTACCCCAAAATCAGCCCAAAATTATCCTAAAATTATATGAAAATTACCTTAAAATTATCCTAAATTTTTCCTAAAATTATCTTAAAATTATCCTAAAATTATCACAAAAATCCACCCAAAATTACCTCAAAATAATCTCAGAATCCTCCCAAAATTACCCCAAAATTTCCCAAAATTCCCCAATTTTTCCAAAATTCCCCACATTTCCCAAATTCCCCCCAAATAATCCCAAAATCACTCAAAAAAATGACCCCAAAAATCCCAAAATTTCTCCAAATTTCTTCAAAATTTTTTTTAACTTTTCCCAAAATTCCCCAAATTTTTTCCAAAAATTCCCCAAATTCCCCCAAAAATTCCCCAAAATTTCCCAAATTTTCCCAAAATTACTCAAAATTCCCAAAAATTCCCCAAAACCCCAAAAATGACCCAAAAATCCAAAATTTTCTCCAAATTTCTTCTAATTTTTTCCCAAAATCCCCCAAATTTTTCTCAAATTTTCCCAAATTCCCAAAAATTCCCCAAAAATTTCCCAAATCCCCCCCAAAATCCCAAAATAATCCCAAATCCACCCAAAAAATGACCCCAGAAACCCCAAATGACCCAAAACCCCCAAATTTTCTCGAAATTTCTTTAAATTTTTCCCAAAATCCCCCAAAATTTTTCCAAAATTTCCCAAAATTTCCCCAAAAATTTCCAAAATTTCCCAAATCCCCCCAAAAATCCCAAAATAATCTTAAAACCACCCCAAAAATGACCCCAAAAACCCCAAAAATGACCCAAAAATCCCAAATTTTCTCCAAATTTCTCCAAATTTTTTTTACATTTTTCCCAAAATCCCCCAAATTTTTCCCAAAATTCCCCAAATTTCCTCCAATTCCCCCAAATTTTCAAAAAAATCCCCAAAATTTTCCAAATTCCCCCCAAAAATCCTAAAAATCACTCAAAAATCACCCCAAAAATCCAAAATTTCACCAAATTTCTCCATTTTTTTTTAAAATTTTTCCCAAAATTCCCCAAATTTTTCCCAAATTTTCCCAAAATTTCCCGAATTTCCCCCAAATTCCCACCTGCTCGGGGTTGCTGAGGTTCTCTGACTCCTCCAGGACATTTTCCCCCACGAAGATCTCGGGGTGAGCGAAGAGCAGCTCGAGCAGCTCCTCGATGCAGCCCAGGCACTTCTGCCACAGCTCAGGCTAAAAAAAATTAATTAATCATTTAATTAATCATTAAATTAATCGTGGAATTAATTAAAAAAATTTTCATGTTGAAATAATGAAAAAAATCCCACTAAAAATGGAAAAAATCCCATTAAAATCCCATTAAAATCCCACTTTTGGGGCATTTTCTGCCACAGCTCAGGCTGCAAAAAAAATTAAAAATTTATTAAATTAATCATTAAATTAATCAAATAATTAATTTAAAAAAATTTTATGTTGAAATCATAAAAAAAATCCTCATTAAAAATGGAAAAAATCCCATTAAAATCCCATTTTTGGGGCATTTTTTGCCACAGCTCAGGCTGCAAAAAAATAAAAAAATTATTAAATTAATCATTAAATTAATCGTGGAATTAATTAAAAAAAATTTCATGTTGAAATCATCCAAAAAATCCCAAAAAAAGGAAAAAATCCCATTAAAATCCCATTAAAATCTCATTTTGGGGCATTTTCTGCCACAGCTCAGGCTGCAAAAAAATTAATTGAATATTTTAATTAATCATTAAATTAATTCATTAAATTAATAAAAAAAAAATTCTTGTCCAAATAATAAAAAAAATCCCAAAAAAAAGAAAAAATCCCATTAAAATCCCATTAAAATCCCATTTTTGGAGCATTTTCTGCCACAGCTCAGGCTGAAAAAAAATTAATTAATCATTTAATTAATCATTAAATTTAATATACAATTAATTTAAAAAAAATTCATGTTGAAATCATCAAAAAAATCCCAAAAAAATCTGATTTAAAATAAAAAAAAATCTCATTAAAAATAAAATTTTTCCCCCATTTTTTTTTTACTTTTCAATCAAATTTTTTGGAATTTTTTTTTCCCATTTTCTCATTTTTTCCACCCCAAAAAAATTTCAAAAAATCAAAATTTTTGCCCAATTTTCTCCCAATTTTTCCCCAAATTATTCCAAATTTTCCCCAATTTTTTTCCAAATTTCCCCAATTTTTTCCAAATTTTTCCCAATTTTCTCCCAATTTTTTCCCATTTTTTACAATTTTTTTCCATTTTCCCCCCAAATTTTCCCCAATTTTCTCCCAATTTTTTTCAAATTTTCTCCCATTTTTTTACAATTTTTTTCCCATTTTTTCCCCAATTTTCCCCCAATTTTTTTCCATTTTTCTCCCTTTTTATTCCAATTTTTTCCCCAATTTTTCCCCAATTTTCTCCCAAATTTTTCCAATTTTTTTCCCATTTTTTACAATTTTTTTTTTCTTTTTTTTCCTCAATTTTCCCCCAATTTTTTTCCATTTTTCTCCCTTTTTTCCCCAATTTTTCCCCAAATTTTTCCCAATTTTTAACCCTTTCTTCACCCATTTTTCCCAATTTTCTCCCATTTTTTCCCGATTTATTCCAAATTTTCCCCAATTTTTTTCGAAATTTTTTCCCCAATTTTCCCCAATTTTCTCCCATTTTTTCCCCTTTTTATTTCAAATTTTTCCCAATTTCTTCCCAATTTTCTCCCATTTTTTCCCCAATTTATTCCAAATTTTCCCCAATTTCTTTCCCAAATTTTCCCCATTTCTCTTCCAATTTTTTCCCATTTTTTACAATTTTTTTCCCATTTTCCCCCCAATTTTCTCCCATTTTTTCCCCAATTTTTTCCAAATTTTCACAATTTTTTTCCCATTTTTCCCCCCATTTTCTCCCAATTTTTTTCCATTTTTACCCCAATTTTTCCCCAAATTTTTACCTTTTCTCCCCCAATTTTTTTCCAATTTTTTTCCAATTTTTTTCCCCATTTTTCTCTTTTTTTCCCCCATTCTCACCTTCATGTAAGCAGCCAAATTTGGGTTGTAATCATAGAGAGAAGCCACGATGTTAAATTTGATTTTCAGCTCCAGGGGAACCCCCAGGTTGTGCTCGTGGGCCACAGCCACCAAGTGCTGCAGCAGCTCGATCTGGGCAGCCCTGAAAGGGTTAAAAATGAGGAGAAAATTGAGGAAAAAATGTTTAAATTTTGGCAAAAATTGGGGGAAAATTTGGTGAAAATTGGATGAAAATTGGGTGAAAAATAAGGGAAAATTGGGAGAAAATTTGGGTTAAAAATGGTAAAGTAAGGGTTAAAATTTGGGGGAAAATTTGGAATAAATTGGGTGAAAATTGGGTGAAAATTGGGGGAAAAAATTGGGGAAAATTGGGAAAAAATGGGGAAAAAAATCTGGGAAAATTAGAAAAAAATTGGGGGAAAAAAGAGGCCAAAATGGAGTTAAAATGGGTGAAGAAAGGGTTAAAAATGGTAAAGAAAGGGTTAAAATTTGGGGAAAATTTGGAATAAATTGGGTAAAAATTGGGTAGAAATTGGGAAAAAAATTGGGTGAAAATTGGGAAAAAATTTGGGTAAAAATATGGGAAAATTGGGAGAAAATTTGGGTTAAAAATGGGTGAAGAAAGGGTTAAAATGGTAAAGAAAGGGTTAAAATTTGGGGAAAACTTGGGAAAAATTGGGGGAGAATTGGGAAAAAATTTCGGTGAAAATTGGGGAAAAATTGGAAAAAGTTTGGGTGAAAAATATGGGAAAATTGGGAGAAAATTTGGGTTAAAAATGGGTGAAGAAAGGGTTAAAAATGGTAAAGAAAGGGTTAAAATTTGGGGAAAATTTGGAATAAATTGGGTAAAAATTGGGTGAAAATTGGGTAAAAATTTGGGGGAAAATTGGGAAAAAATGGAGAAAAATTGGGGAAAATAGGGGGAAATTTGGGTTAAAAAGGGTGAAGAAAGGGTTAAAAATGGTAAAGAAAGGGTTAAAATTTGGGGAAAATTTGGAATAAATTGGGTAAAAATTTGGGGGAAAATTGGGAAAAAATTGGGGAAAAATTTGGGAAAAATTGGGGAAAAAATGGAGAAAAATTGGGTTAAAATTGGAGAAAATTGGGGAAAAATGGGTTAAAAAGAGTGTAGAAAGGGTTAAAAATAGATAAAAATGGGTAAAAATAGGGGAAAAATTGATAAAAATTGAGGTAAAAATTGAGGAAAATTGGGGGAAAATTGGATAAAATTTGGGTGAAAATTTGGAATAAAAAGGGGGAAAAATGGGAGAAAATTGGGGGAAAAAGTGCGTGAAGAAAGGGTTAAAAATTGGGAAAAATTTGGGAAAATTTTGGGTTAAAATTGATTAAATTTTGGCGAAAAATTAGAAAAAAAACTGAAATAATTGATAAAAAATTAGGAAAAAATTGGGTAAAATTGGGCAAAAATGGGTAAAAAAATGTGAAAAAATTGGGAAAAATTTGGGTAAATATTGATTGAATGTTGGAAAAATTATAAAAAAAAATCAGAAATAATTGATAAAAAATTAGGAATATATTGGGGTAAATTGAGCAAAAATTGGTTAAAAAAAGTTGAAAAAATTGGGAAAAAATTAGGAAAAAATTGGGAAAAAATTTTGGCAAAATTGATTAAATATTGGAAAAAAATCAGAAAAAAAATCTGAAATAATTAATAAAAAACTAGGAAAAAAATTGGGTAAAATTGGGAAAAAATTGGTAAAAAAACCTGAAAAAATGGGGAAAAAATTAGGAAAAAATTGATTATATATTGGAAAAAATTAGAAAAAAAAAATCTGAAATAACTGATTAAAAACTGAAAAAAATAGGCAAAATTGGGCAAAAATTGGTTAAAAATTTGGAAAAAATTGAGAAAAAATTGGAAAGAAATGAGAAAAAAAAATTGATTAAAACTAGGAAAAAATTGGGAAAAATTTGGCAAAAATTGATTAAATGTTGGAAAAAATTAGAAAAAAAATCATAAATAATGGATGAAAAAATTTAGAAAAAATTGGGTAAAATCGGGCAAAAATTGGGTAAAAAAATTTGAAAAAATGGCGAAAAAATTGGGCAAAAATTGATTAAATACTGAAAAAAAATAAAAAAAAATCGGATATAACTGATAAAAAATTAGGAAAAGAATTGGGTAAAATCGAGCAAAAATTGGTTAAAAATGTGAAAAAAATGGTAAAAAATTGGAAAAAAATTGGGAAATAATTGGCAAAAAATTGGTAAAAAATTGATTAAATATTGGGAAAAAATTAGAAAAAAATCAGATAAAATTAATAAAAAATCAAGAAAAAAACTGGGTAAAATTTGGAAAAAAAATTGAAAAATTTGGGAAAAAATTGGTTAAAGATCAGAGAAAAAATCACTAAAAATTGATTAAAAATTGATTAAAAATTGATAAAAAATCGATTAAAAATCATAAAAAAATGATAAAAATTTGGGATTAAGATTGGACTGAAAAGGATTAAAAATGGGGTGAAAAATTTGAATTTTGGGGTTTTTTTCTCACCTGTCAGTTCCTTTCTTGCCCCTGGCCTGGAGAATCTCGTTGAGTTTTTTCACCACCAGCCCCACGGTGATCTCGGTGCCCTTGGCAAACATTTTGGGTTTTTCCTGCCAAAAAAATGCCCAAAATTGGCAAAATTTGACTCAAAAATTGAATTAGAAAAAATTGTAAAAAATAGCCCCAAAAAACGCGAAAAAATTCCATCAAAAATCGCCTAAAAAATGACAAAAATTCCCAAAAAATCACCAAAATTTTCCCCCTAAAATACATAAAAATTCCCCAAAAAAATTCCCCCCAAATTGAATTTTCTAAGGTAAAACATCCCCAAAAATTCCCCCCAAAAATTCCCCCCAAATTCGATTTACTAAATTAAAAAATCATCAGAAATTCCCCCAAAATTCGCAAAAAATCCCAAAAAATTCCCCCAAAAATTCCCGAAAATTCCTCAAAAAATCCCCAAAAATTCTCCTAAAAATCCCCAAAAATCCACCAAAAAATTCCCAAAAAATTCAATTTACTGAGGTAAAAAATCCTTAAAAATTCCCCCAAAATTCCCAAAAAAACCCCCAAAAAATCCCCAAAATTTACCCCCAAAGATCCCCCAAAATTCCCGAAAATTCCTCAAAAAATCCCCCAAAAAATACCAAAAAATGCTAAAAAATCCCCAAAAAATCCCCAAATATCTCTGTAAATAATCCCAAAAAATTTCCAAATATTCCCCAAAAACCCCAAAAAAACTCCAAAAAATCCCAAAAAAAATCCCAAAAAATTCCTGAAAAAATCCCACAAAAAATCCCAAAAAAATCCAAAAAATCCTTCAAAAGATCCTCAAAAATCCCCAACAAATCTCAAGAAATTCTTGAAAAATCCTAAAAAAATCCAAAAAAATTCCCCAAAAAATTCTAAAAAATTGCTCAAAACCCCCAAAAATCCCCAAAAATTTCTCTAAAAAATAAGAAAAAAATTCCAAATATTGCCCAAAAATTCTCCCAAAAAATTGCCAAAAAAACTCAAAAAATTCCTGAAAAATCCCAAAAAATTTCCAAAAATCCCCCAAAAAATCTCAAAAAATCCCCAAAAAATCCCAAAAAATTCAGAAAAAAATCCCAAAAAATCCCTAAAAAATCCCGTAAAAAATCCAAATTTTGTCCTAAAAACCCCAAATTTTTTCCTAAAATCCCCAAATTTTTTTTTCCTCCCAAATCTGACCTTGACCAGGGGCACTCCACACTTGACCTTCTCCCACTCCCCCCCTTCCTCCTCCTCCTCCTCCTCCTCCCGCCGCGTTTTCCTCTCCAGTTTCTTCTTGGCCTTTTCCTCGCGGCGCCGCTCGGCCCCGCGCCGCTCCTCGTCCCTGGGGAGGGAGAAATTCCCCAGGAATTTAGAGAATTCCACAAAATTCCACAAAATTCCAGAACATTTGGGGAAATTTAAAAAAAAATTCCCATTTATTTTTCCTTTTTTGTCCCATTTTTCACCCATTTTATTCCCATTTTTCACCCATTTTTTCCCCAATTTTTATCCCATTTATTCCCATTTTTATCCCAATTAATTCCCATTTAAACCTTATTTTATTCCCATTTGAATATCATTTTTCACCCAATTTTTACCCATTTTTTCCCCAATTAATTCCCATTTTTTCCCGTTTTTATCCCAATTCATTCCCATTTTTATCCCAATTAATTCCCATTTTTCACCCATTTTATTCCCATTTTTCACCCAATTTTAACCCATTTTCCCCCCAATTAATTCCCATTTTTTCCCATTTTTATCCCAATTAATTCCCATTTTTACCCCAATTCCTATTTTTATCATAATTAATTCCCATTTTTATCCCATTTTATCCCAATTAATTCCCATTTTTTTCCCATTTTAATCTCAATTAATTCCCATTTTCATCCCAATTAATTCCTATTTTTATCCCATTTTTACCCCAATTAATTCCTATTTTTATCATAATTAATTCCTATTTTTATCCCAATTAATTCCCATTTCTATTCCAATTAATTCCCATTGTTATCCCATTTTTACCCCAATGAATTCCCATTTTTACCCCAATTAATTCTCATTTTTATCCCATTTTATTCCCATTTTTTCCCATTTTCCTCCCATTTTTAACCCATTTTTTCCCCAATTTTTACCCAATTTTTTCCCAAATTCCCCAATTAATAATTTTTACAATTTTTACAATTTTCCCCTCTCACTTTTTCAGGAATTTGGACGCCAGGGATGTGAATTTTCCGTCGTCCTCGTCCGACTCCGAGTCCGACTCCGAGGCCGAGTCCCCCCAATCCTCATCAGACTCAGACTCTGACTCTGACTCTTCCTCCTGGAAAAAAATCAATTTTAGAACCCAAAATATTCACAAATTTTAATTCCATTTTAATCTCCATTTTAAAATTAATTTTTTCCAATTTTTTCCCTTTTTTTCCAATTTTTTTCCCTATTTTATTCTCATTTTTCACCCAAATTTTCCTCAATTTTTCCTAATTTTCTTCCCATTTTTATCCCCATTAATTTCCATTTTTATCCCATTTTTTCCCCATTTTATTCTCATTTTTCCCCAATTTTTTCCAAATTCTTTTCTCATTTTCCCCATTTAATTCCAACTATATTCCAAATTTTTCCCACTTTTTTCCAATTTTATTCCATTTTTTTCCCAATTTTTCCCCATTCTCATATTTTCCTCATTTTATTCCAAATTTTCCACCAATTTTTTCCAATTTTTCCCCCTATTTATTCCCATTTTTCCCCAAATTTTTCCCCAATTTTTCCTAATTTTATTCCCATTTTTATCCCCTTTAATATCCATTTTTATCTCATTTTTGACCCATTTTAATCCCATTTTCCCCCATTTTTCACCCAAATTTTCCTCATTTTTTCCCCAAATTTTCCCCAATTTTTTCCACATTTTTTTCTCATTTTCCCCATTTTTTCCCCACCCCAAATTGCCCAAAATACCCATTTTTCCCCAATTTTTCCCCAATTTTTCCCCAAATTTTCCCCAATTTTTTCCACATTTTTTTCTCATTTTCCCCCTGTTTTTCCCATTTTTCCCCCACCTCAAATTGCCCAAAATTCCCAATTTTTACCCCATTTTATTCCCATTTTTCCCCAAGTTTTCCCCCAATTTTTCCCAATTTTATTCCCATTTTTATCCCCATTAATTTCCATTTTTATCTCATTTTTCCCCCTTTTATTCCCATTTTTCACCCAATTTTTCCCCAATTTTTTCCAATTTTTTTCCTATTTTTTCCCCATTTAATTCCAATTTTATTCCAAAGTTTTCACCTTTTTTCCCAATTTTATTCCACTTTTTTCCCCAATTTTCCCCCATTTTATTCCCTATTTTCACCCAATTTTCCCCAATTTTTTCCCCAATTTTTCCCAAATTTATTCCCATTTTTATCCCCATTAATTTCCATTTTTATCCCATTTTTTTCCCATTTTATTCTCATTTTTCCCCAATTTTTTCCAAATTCTTTTCTCATTTTCCCCATTTAATTCCAATTTTATTCGAAATTTTCCCCCTTTTTTTCCAATTTTATTCCATTTTTTCCCCCCAATTTTTCCCCATTTTATTCCCATTTTTCACCCAAGTTTTCCCCAATTTTTTTCTCATTTTCCCCCATTTTTCCCCAAATTTTTTCCAAATTTTTCCCATTTTTATACCCTTTAATTCCCATTTTCATCCCATTTTTGAGCCATTTAAATCCCATTTTTCCCCATTTTTCACCCAAATTTTCCTCATTTTTTCCCCAATTTTTTCCACATTTTTTTCTCATTTTCCCCATTTTTCCCCATTTTTTTCCACCCCAAATTGCCCAAAATTCCCATTTTTTTCCCCATTTTATTCCAATTTTCCCCAATTTTTTCCCCATTTTTTTCCCATTTTTCTCTATTTAATTCCAATTTTATTCCAAATTTTTTCCCCTTTTTTTCCAATTTTATTCCATTTTTTTGTCCAATTTTTCCCCATTTTATTCCCATTTTTCACCCAATTTTTTCCAAATTTTTTTCTCATTTTCCCCCATTTTTTCCCAAATTTTTTCCAAATTTTCCCCATTTTTATCCCCATTAATTCCCATTTTTATCCCATTTTTTCCCCATTTTATTCCCATTTTTCACCCAATTTTTCCCCAATTTTTTCCAAACTCTTTTCCCATTTTTCCCCATTTAATTCCAATTTTATTCCAATTTTTTTCCCCTTTTTTTCCAATTTTATTCCATTTTTTTCCCAATTTTTCCCCATTTTTCACCCAATTTTCCCTCATTTTTTCCCCAAATTTTCCCCAATTTTTTCCCCATTTTTTTCTCATTTTCCCACATTTTTTTCCCATTTTTCCCCTCCCCAAATTGCCCAAAATTCCCATTTTTTCCCCCATTTTTCCCACCTTGTATCGACCTCGGGGCTCTTCCCTCTCCCGGCGCTTCAGGAAATTTCCTCCCTCGTCCTCAGCCCCAGAGGAGGAGCCAGAACCTGAAAATTTCCCAAGAAATTTTAACCAACATCTCCAAAAATTCACTCAAAAATTCAAAAAAAATTCATTGAAAAATCCCCCCCAAAAAAACCCGAAAAAAATCTCCCAAAAATCCCAATTTTTACCCCAAAATTCCAGAAATTTTCCCTATTAAATGGTGAAAATACCTGTTAAAAAAAAAAACCCCAAAAATCCCAATTTTTACCCCAAAATTCCTCCCAAAATTTCAAAAAAATTTAATTTAAAAATTCCTAAAAAAACCCAAAAAAATAACCCAAAAATCCCAAAATTTGTCCTGAAAATTCTAAAATTTACCCCAAAATTTACCCCAAAATTTACCCCGAAAATCCCAAAATTCCAGAATTTTTAATTAAAAAATCCCCAAAAAACCCTGAGAAAAAATCTAAAAATTACCCAAAAACCCCCCAATATTCCAGAAATTTTCAGTAAAAAAAAATTTAAAAATTACCCCCAAAAATCCCCAAATTCCAGAAATTATAATTTAGAGAATAAGCGAAAAAAATCCCCAAAAATTCCCCCAAAATTTCCAGAAATTATTATGGAAAAAATCTCTGAAAAATTCTAAAAACTGTCCACAAAAAATCCCAAAATTCCAGAATTTTTCACTTAAAAATTGAAAAAAATCCTCCCTGAAAATCACCTAAAAAACCCCCAAAATTTACCCCAATATTCCAAAAATTTTTATTAAAAAAAGTGAAAAAATCCCCCAAAAAACTGGAAAAAAAATCTAAAAAATGACCAAAAAATTCCCCAAAATTAATCCATATTTCCAGAAATTTTCTGTAAAAAAATGTAGAGAAATCCTTCTAAAGCGACCCAAAAATTCACCCCAAAAACTCCAAAATTTGACCCCAAAATTCTCAAAATCTTCGTTTAAAAATTCCCAAAAAAATCCCAAAAAAACCTGAAAAAACCTGAAAAAATTACCCCCAAAAAATCCCAAAATTCACCCCAAAAATTCCAAATTTTCCCCAAAATTTGCTCAAAGTTTACCTCAAAAATTCTAAAATTTACCCCAAAAGTTCTTAAAACTTACCCCAAAAATTGTAACAAAATTCCAGAAATTTCCATTTAAAAATCCCGAAAAAAACCCTAAAAAAAGTGTAAAAAAACCAAAAAAATTTCCCAAAATTCACCCCAAAAATTCCAAATTTACCCCAAAATTTACCCCAAAAATTTCCAAAATTTACCCCAAAAATACTTAAAATTTACCCCAAAAATTGTAACAAAATTCCAAAAATTTCCATTAAAAATGCCAAAAAAACATTTAAAAATCTAAAAAAATTCCCCCCCCAAAAAATTCCCAAAATTCACCCCAAAAATTCCAAATTTTCCCCAAAATTTGCCCAAAATTCACCCAAAAATTTCCAAATTTACCCCGAAAATTCTTAAAATTTACCCCAAAAATAGCAACAAAAATTCCAGAAATTTCCATTTAAAAATGCCAAAAAAACATTTAAAAAACCCCAAAAAATTCCCAAAATTTCCCCCAAAAATCTCCAAAATTTCCCCCAAAATTTTCCCCCAAATTTGCCCAAAATTCCCCAAATTTGCCCCAAACCTTCCGAGTCTCTTCGACTTTTTTCTTCGTCCTCGTCCGACTGCTCGGGGTTCTGAAACAGCAAAAAAATCCAAATTTTTATCCAATTTTATTTCATTTTTAATCCAATTTTATCCCATTTTTAATCCAAACTTATCCCACTTTTAATCTAATTTTATCCCATTTTTAATCCAATTTTATCCCATTTTTAATCCAATTTTATCCCACTTTTAATCTAATTTTATCCCATTTTTAATCCAATTTTATTTCATTTTTAATCCAATTTTATTTCATTTTTAATCCCATTTTATTTCATTTTCTATCCAATTTTATTTCATTTTTATCCAATTTTATTCCATTTTTTATCCATTTTTAATCCAATTTTTTTCATTTTTTATCCAATTTTATTTCATTTTCAATCCCATTTCTTTTTTTATCAGATTTTATTTCATTTTTAATCTAATTTTATTTCATTTTTAATCCAATTTTATCCCATTTTTTATCCAATTTTATCCCATTTTTAATCCAATTTTATTTCATTTTTAATCCAATTTTATTTCATTTTTATCCAATTTTATCCCATTTTTTATCCAATTTTATCCCATTTTTAATCCAATTTTATTTCATTTTTAATCCAATTTTATCCCATTTTTTCCCCAATTTTATTTAATTTTTAATCCAATTTTATTTCATTTTTAATCCAATTTTATCCCACTTTATATCCAATTTTATTTCATTTTTTATCCAAATTTATTTAATTTTTTATCCAATTTTATTTAATTTTTTATCCAATTTTATTCCATTTTAATCCAATTTTATTTCATTTTTAATCCAATTTTATTTCATTTTTATCCAATTTTATCCCATTTTTAATCCAATTTTATCCCATTTTTTATCCAATTTTATCCCATTTTTTATCCAATTTTATTTCATTTTTAATCCCATTTTATTTCATTTTTTATCTGATTTTATTTCATTTTTAATCTAATTTTATTTCATTTTTAATCCAATTTTATCCCATTTTTTATCCAATTTTATCCCATTTTTAATCCAATTTTATTTCATTTTTAATCCAATTTTATTTCATTTTTATCCAATTTTATCCCATTTTTTATCCAATTTTATTTCATTTTAAATCCAATTTTATCCCATTTTTAATCCAGTTTTATTTCATTTTTAATCCAATTTTATCCCGTTTCTAATCCAATTTTATTTAATTTTTAATCCAGCTTTTTTTCATTTTTTATCCAATTTTATTTCATTTTTTTTACCCAATTTTATTTCATTTTTAATCCATTTTATCCCATTTTTAAATCAATTCTTTATCAATTTCCCCAATTTTCCCCCCAATTTTTTTCCTTTTTTTTTCCATTTTCCCCCAAATTTTTTCCATTTTTTTCCTTTTCTTCAATTTTTTTAAAATTTTTTTTCCATTTTTTCCAATTTCCCCCCAATTTTTTTCCTTTTTTTTTCCTTTTTTTTCTCCAATTTTCCCCCAATTTTTTTCATTTTTTTTTAATCTTCCCCCAATTTTTTTCTACTTTTTTCCTTTTTTTTCTCCAATTTTCCCCCAATTCTCCCCCAATTTTTTTCCTTTTTTTTCTCCAATCTTTCCCCAATTTTTTCCTTTTTTTTTCAATTTCCCCCAATTTTTTTTCACTTTTTCCCTTTTTTTCTCCAATTTTTCCCAATTTTTTTCAATTTTTTTTTCAATTTCCCCCATTTTTCCCCTAATTTTTTCCCAATTTTCCCCCAATTTTTTTCAATTTTTTTTTCCATTTTTTCCCATTTTTCCTCCATTTTTTTTCAAATTTTCCACCAATTTTTCCCCTTTTTTTTAATTTCCCCCAATTTTTTTCCATTTTTTTCCTTTTTTTACTCCAATTTTTCTCCAATTTTCCCCATTTTTTCCCCCAATTTTTTCCCAATTTTCCCCCAATTTTTTTCCCTTTTTTTTCCAATTTTCCCCCAATTTTTTTTCCCTTTTCCCCCCCAAATATCCCGGTTTTTTAACCCCTTCCTGACCTGCCTGTAGGCTGCAATCTGCCCCTCGTAGTCCCTGTTGTATTTCCTCAGTTTCTGCCTCAGGGAGCTCAGGGCTTTGGCATTGTTCTTGTTCATCTTCTTCTTCCCTTCCTTGTCCTCCCAGAGCTGCAGAGGAAAAAAAAAAGAGAAAAAGTGAGAGGAATCCACCCAAAAATGGGAAAAAATGGAAAAAAAATGAGAAAAAACGATCCAGAAATGAGAAAAAATGACCCAAAAATGAGAAAAAACGACCCAAAAATGAGAAAAAAAGATCCAGAAATAAGAAAAAATTATCCAGAAATGGGAAAAAATGACTCAGAAATTAAAAAGAAATCAGAAAAAAAAATCACAAAAAAAATCATTAAAAAAATGAGAAAAAAATCAGAAAAAATCAGAAAAAAACCCAAAGAAATCAGAAAAAAACCCCAAAAAATCAGAAAAAATGTCAGAAAAAAACCAGAAAAATAACCCAGGAAAAATCAGGACAAAAATAATTTAAAAATCAGAAAAAAACCCAAAAAATCAGAAAAAACCAGAAAAAATGAGGAAAAAAATTTTAAAATCATAAAAAAATTACTTAAAAATCCAAAAAAATCAGAAAAAAATTAGAAAAGAATCAGAAAAAAACCCAAAAAATCAGGAAAAAAAATCAGAAAAAGTCATTAAAAATCAGAAAAAAATCATTAAAAAATCATTTAAAAATCAGAAATAAAACCCAAAAAATTAGAAAAAAATCAGAAAAAAATCAGAAAAAATCACAAAAAAATCAGAAAATACCACAACAAAATCAGAAAACAATCAGAAAAAAATCAGAACAATTCCCTAAATTCCCCCAAAGCTCCCAGATGTCAGATTTTCCCAAAATGTGTTTTTTTTTCCCCAAATCACCTCGTTGAGATAATCCTCCAGGTCGGCCAGGATGCGCAGGTAGAACCGGGGCACGCCCTCCCTGTCCACGACTCCCTTGGCTTTGCTCCAGGCACGGCCCAGCAGCTCAAACTCCTGAGGATTGGGGAAATTTGGGAATTTTGGTGAATTTTTGGGAAATTTTGGGGATTTTTTGGGGGGATTTTTGGGGATTTTTGGAAATTTTTTGGGGATTTTTTGGATTTTTTGGAGATTTTTTTTGGATTTTTCTGATTTTTTGGAGGATTTTTGGGGATTTTTTGGGTTTTTTGGAGGATTTTTGGGAAATTTTGGGGGATTTTGATAAATTTTGGGAAATTTGGGGGGTTTTTGGGAAAATTTGGGGATTTTTGGGAAATTTTGGGGGGATTTTGATAAATTTTGGGAAATTTGGGGGGTTTTTGGGAAAATTTGGGGATTTTTGAGAAATTTTTTGGTGGATATTTGGAAAATTTTGGAGATTTTTTGGAGGATTTTTGGGGATTTTTTTGGGATTTTTGGAAGATTTTTTGGGGATTTTTTTGGGATTTTTGGAGGATTTTTGGGGAATTTTTGGGGATTTTTTGGGGATTTTTGGGGAATTTTTGGGGATTTTTTGGGGATTTTTTGGGGATTTTTGGAGGATTTTTGGGGAATTTTGGGGGATTTTCGGGGATTTTTTAGAGGATTTTGGGGATTTTTGAGATATATTGGGGGATTTTTGTGAAATTATGGGGGATTTTTGGGGGATTTTTGGGGATTTTTAGGGGATTTTGGGGATTTTTTGGGGGATTTTTGGGGTATTTTTGGGGATTTTTTGAGGATTTTTGGGAATTTTTGGAAGACTTTTGGGAATTTTTGGAAGATTTTTGGGAAATTTTGGTGAATTTTTGGGGGATTTTTGGGGAAAATTTGAAGGATTTTTGGGGAATTTTTGCGAAATTTTGGGGTAACTTTGGGTTATTTTTGGGTAATTTTGGGGTGATTTTGGGTAATTTTAGGGAATTTTTGGTAATTTTGGGTAATTTTGGGGATTTGGGGTAATTTTGGGGGATTTTGGATTATTTGGGGTAATTTTGAGTAACTTTGGGGTAATTTTGGATTATTTTGGGTGATTTTGGGGTAATTTTGGGGATTTGGGGTAACTTTGGGGCATTTTTGGGGATTTTGTGGTGGATTTTTGACGATCCTGGATAGTTTGGCTGGATTTTGGGGATTTTTGGGTAATTTCAGGGAATTTTGGATAATTTTGGGGAATTTTGGGTAATCTTGGGTAACTTTGGTGTAATTTTGGGGTAAATTTTGGGGATTTTGGGCTCTCAGGCACCTCCAGGCAGCGGCTGACGTCGCGGATCTTCATGGCGTTGCGGATGGAGCGGATCAGGTTGGTGAGCTCCTCGTACCTGGGGACAAGCAGCACCCATGGGGATCAATACAGATCGATTGGGATCGATCAGGATCAATAGGGATCAATAGGGATCAATTGGGATTGAGCAGGATCAATAAAAATCGATTGGGATCCATTGGGATCTATAGGAACCCAACCAATAGGAACCAATAGGGATCAATAGAAATCGATTTGGATCCATTGGGATCAATAGAGATCTATTGGGAGCCATTGGGATTAATGGGGATCAATAGAGATCAATAGGAACCAATCAGGACCAATACAGATCGATAAGGATCAACAGAGATCAATAAAGACCAAGAGGGATCAATAGGAATCCGAACAATAGAAACCAATAGGGATCAATAGGGATCAATGGGCATCAATAGGGACCAAGAGAAACCCAAGCAATAGAAACCAATAGGGATCAATAGGGATCAGTAGGGACCAATAGAGATCAATACAGATCGATAGGGACCAATGGGGATCAATAGAGATCGATTGGGATCCATTGGGATCAATGGGGATCAATGGGGATCAATAGGGATCAATAGAGATCCATAAGGATCAATGGGGATCAATAGAGACCAATAGGGATTGATTGGAATCAACAGGGATCAATAGGAACCCAGCCAATAGAAACCAATAGGGATCAATAGGGATCAATGGGGACCAATGGGGATCAATACAGATCGATAGGGATCAATGGAGATCAATAGGAACCTGAGCAATAGGAACCAATGGGGATCAATAGGGATCAATTGGGATGAATGGGGATCAATAGAGATCGATTGGGAGCCATTGGGATCAATACAGATCAATGGGGATCAATACAGATCGATAGGGATCAATAAGAACCCGAGCAATAGGAACCAATAGGGATCAATAGGGATCAACAAGGATGAATGAGGATCAATACAGATCAATGGGGATCAATACAGATCAATAGGGATCAGTAGGGATCAATGGGGATCAATGGAACCTAACCAATAAAAACCAATAGGGATCAATAGGGATTGATTTGGATCAATAGAGATCGATTGGGATCCACTGGGATCAATAGGGATCAATAGAGATCAATAGGAACCCAAGCAATAGAAACCAATAGGGATCAATAGGCATTGATTGGAATCAATAGAGATCGATTGGGATCCATTGGGATCAATAGGGATCAATGGGGATCAATAGGGACCAACAGAAACCCAACTAATAAAAACCAATAGGGATCAATAGAGATCGATTGGGATCAATAGAGATCGATTGGGATCAACAACTGGTCAATCCGTGATAAATAGTGGATCGATCCCCGATCAGTAACCGATCAATCTCCGCTCCATCAATACCTGATCAATACCCAATCAGCAGTGGATCGGTCCCTGATCAATAATGGATCAATGGCCGATCTACGGAGGATGGATCCCCGACTGATCAATAATCAATCCATCCCTGATCGATCAATCAATCAATCAATCAATCAATCCCCAATCAATAAATTCCCAGTCAATACCGGATCAATCAATCAATCAATCAATAACCAATAATTGATCAATACCTCTTGTCGCGCTAGTGCGCATTCCACGCTGCGTCCTTCCTCATCCTCGCCAGCAGCAGCTGCCTAGGGGGCGGCCGCCCAGACCACTTTCGCCGCCATGGTAACCAAATCAAAACTGCCTGAGTACGCCACGCCCCCGGCACCATGGTAACCAATCAAACTGCCTGTGTAAGCCACGCCCAGTGCGTGGAGGCCACGCCCCTGGCACCATGGCAACCACAGTCCCTGCCTAAGCCACGCCCCCCATTACCATGGTAACCGCACTCCCTGCCTGAGCCACGCCCCCCGTTACCATGGTAACCACACTCCCTGCCTGAGCCACGTCCCCGTTACCACACCCATTTTAACCCTTTCCTTTCTTCAACCTGTTTCTTATTAACCCTTTCCTTTCCTTCCACTCTTCCCTTTCTTTAGTCCCTCCCCTTTTTTTAACCCTTTCCTCTATTTAGCCCCTCCCCCTCTAACCCCACCTCCTTTAACCCTTTCCTTTCCAAATCCCACCACTAACCCTCCCCTCGCTTAACCCCACCCACTTTTAACCCCTCCCCCTTTAACTCCACCCACTTTAACCCCTTTCCTTTCCAAACTCCTTCCACTTTAACCCCTCCCCCTTTAACTCCACCTACCTTTAACCCCTTTCCTTTCCAAACCCTCCCACTTTTTAACCTTTTCCCTTTTTTAGCCCCACCCTCTTTTTTAAACCCCCTCCCCTTTTATCCCCACCCACTTTAGCCCCTTCCCCTTTTAACCCCCTCCCCCCTTTAACCCTTTCCTTTCCAAACCCCTCTCACTTTAACCCTTCCCTCTCAAGCCCTCAGCCTCCTTTAGCCCCACCCCTTTTAGCCCCCTCCCACTTTAACCCTTTCCTTTCCAAACTCCCACCACTAACCCCATCCCTTTCAACTCCACCCCCTTTTTTAACCCTCTCCCCCTTTAACTCCCACCCACTTTTAACCCTTTTCCTTCCCCAACCCCACCCACTAATCCTGCCCCTTGAACCCCTCCCCCTTTTAGCCCCTCCTCTCTAACTCCCACTTTTGGCCCCCCTTTCAACTCCACCCACTTTAACCCTTTCCCTTCCAAAACCCCACCCACTAACCCCTCGCCCCCATTTAACCCTCACACCCACTTTTTGCCCCCCTTTTAAACCCCACCCACTTTAACCCTTTCCTTTCCAAACTCCTTCCCACTTTAACTCCTCCCCTTTTAACCCCACCCACTTTTAGCTCCACCCACTTTAACCCTTTCCTTCCAAACCCCACTTTAATTAACCCCGCCCCCTTTAACCCCCCTCCCACTTTTTTAACCCCTCCCCCTTTAGCCCCGCCCTCTTTAACCCCCACCCACTTTAACCCTTTCATTTCCAAAACCCCACCCAATTAACCTCAGCCCTTTTAACCCCCACCCCTTTAAACCCCCGCCCCCTTTTAGCCCCCTCCCCTAACCCCCGCCCCCTATTTAGCCCCTGCCCCCTTTAACCTTACCCACTTTAACCCTTTCTTTCTCCAAACCCCCACCCACTAACCCCTCCCACTTTTAACCCTCCCACTTTAACCCCTCCCCCTTTAGCCCCACCCCCTTTCTTTAACCCTTTCCTTTAGCCCCACCCCCTTTTAGCCCCCTCCCCCTCTAACCCCACCCACTTTAACCCTTTCCTTTCTTTTAACTCCACCCACTAACCCCTGCCCACTTTTAGCCCCTCCCCCTTTTTAACACCTCCCCCTTTAAATCCACCCACTTTAACCCTTTCATTTCCAAAACCCCAAGCAATTAATCCCTCCCCTCCAGCCCCTCCCCCCTCCAACCCCTGCCTTTTGGCCCCCTCCCCCTTCAACTCCACCCACTTTAACCCTTTCCAAACCCCCTACCATTTTTAACCTTTTCCCTTTTAGCCCCACCCCCTTTTTTAACCCCCTCCCCTATATCCCCACCCACTTTAACCCCTCCCCCCTTTAACCCTTTCCTTTCCAAACCCCTCCCACTTTAACCCTTCCCTCTCAAGCCCTCACTCTTTTAGCCCCCACCCTGCTTTTAGCCCTCCCCCTTTAACTCCACCCACTTTTAACCCTTTCCTTTCCAAAACCCCTACCACTCTAACCCTTCCCCTTTTAGCCCCTCCCTTTTTTAGCCCCTCCCCCACTTGCTGTAGGGGCTCCCCCGTCGTTTTTGGGCGCTGGGCCTGCCTCCCACGACGCACTGACTCGGGAGTCGGAGCCTGCAGTGAAGAATCGCACATGAAGGGCAAGGGCATGCCTGGGGGAGGGGAGGCACCCAAAATTTACACGCTGCACCCCGAGATCCAACACACTCCACCAAAAACTTGAATTTTTTACCCCAAAATTTGATGATTTTATCCCAAAATTTGGAGATTTTACCCCAAAATTTGGAGATTTTACCCCAAAATTTGGAAATTTTACACCAAAATTTGGCTGATTTGGCCCAAAAATTTGGAAATTTTACCCCAAATTTTGGAAATTTTACCCCAAACTTTGATGATTTTACCCCAAAATTTGGAGATTTCACCCTAAAGTTTGGTGATTTTACCCCAAAATTTGGAGATTTTGTTCCAAAATTTGATTTTACCCAACATTTGGGAATTTTACCCCAAATTTTGGCCATTCTACCCAAAATGTGGATATTTTATTCCAAAATTTAGTCATTTTACCCCAAAATTTGGAGATTTTTCCCCAAATTTTGATGATTTTATCACAAAATTTGGAGATTTTACACAAAAATTTGGGAATTTTACCCCAAATTTTTGTGATTTTATCCCAAAATTTGGAGATTATACCCCAAAATTTGATGATTTTATACCAAAATTTGATGATTTTACCCCAAATTTTGGAGATTTGATTCCAAAATTTGGATATTTTACCCCAAAATTTGGAGATTTTTCCCCAAATTTTGGCGATTTTATCCCCAAAATTTGGAGATTTTATTCCAAAATTTGGAGATTTTACCCCAATATTTGGAGATTTTACCCCAAAATTTGGAGATTTTACCCCAAAATTTGGAGATTAAACCCCAAAATTTGAAGATTTTACCCCAAAATTCGGAGATTTTGCCCCAAAGTTTGGAGATTTTACCCCAAAATTTGGAGATTTTTCCCCCAAAATTTGGAGATTTTATTCCAAAATTTGCAGATTTTACACCAAAATTTGGAGATTTTACCCCAAAATTTGGAAATTTTATTGAAAACTTTGGAGATTTTATTCAAATATTTCAGGATTTTATTCCAAAATTTGATGATTTTACACCAAAATTTGATGATTTTACCCCCAAATTTGGAAATTTTACACCATAATTTGGCAGATTTTGCCAAAAAATTTTGTAGATTTCACTCAAAAATTTGGAGATTTTATCCCAAAATTTCGAAATTTTACACCAAGATTTAATTATTTTATCCCAAATTTGGCGATTTTATCCTCAAAGTTTGGCAGTTTTACCCCAAAATTTCAAGATTTTACCCCAAAATTTGGAGATTTTTTGCCCACAATTTGGCGATTTTACCCCAAAAATTGGCGATTTTACCCCAAAATTTCAGCGTTTTACCTCAAAATTCGGCAAATTTCACCAAAATTTGAGGATTTTGCCCCAAAATTGGAACATTTTTCCCTCAAACTTCAGCATTTAACCCCAAAAATTCATCATTTTCCCGCCAAAATTTGACCATTTTACCCCAAAGTTCGAGGATTTTACCCCAAATTTCCAGCGATTTTACCCCAAAATTCCAGGATTTTACCCAAAAATTTCAGCACTTCCCCCCAAAATCTGAAGGTTTTACCCCCGTTTACCCCAAAATTCGAGGATTTTACCCTAAAATTTGAACTTTTTCCCCGTCCCCTCACGAGCCCCTCCCCCCACAACCCCCGAATTCACTCCAAAAATCCCCAAAATTCGCCCCAAACCCCCAAATTCGCCTCAAAACCCCCATTTTTCCCTCAAAAACCCCCAATTTTCCCTCAAAATCCCCCGATTTTTGCCCAAAATCCGCGTTTTTCCCCTCAAATTCCCGCTCACCGAACTCGCCTCACGCGCGGAGCCGCTGCCGGAAAAGCGCCGAAAGGCGGAAGCGGAAGTGAAGCGCGGTCGGCGCCGTGACGTCACATCCGGCGCGAGGCGCGCAGGGAACTCTGGGAAAGCGAGTCCGGAAGTGGCGCGGAGCCGAAATCGGCGGATTTCGCGCCAAAAAATCGCGGTTGGGGTGAGAATTAAAGATTTGAAATAAAAAATTAAGAGTTTTTTCATCAAATTCAGGAATTTTTACCTCAGAATTCGCCATTTTTTACCTCAGAATTATCGATATTTTTCCCTCCCCGAATCGGCCGATTCAGACCCAAAAATGTCGAATTTTCCCCCGAAATTTGAATTTCTTGGGGAGAAATCAACCTTTGAAATAAATATTTATCTTTTAAATAAAAATCGAGATTTTTGATGCAAATCCCGCGATTTTTACCTCAGAATTCCCAAATTTTTACCTCAGAATTAGCAATTTTTTGCCCCAAAATTCGCGGGTTTTTTACTTAAAAATTCTTGATTTTTTACCTCAAAATTATCAATTTTTTTACCTCTAAATCATCAAATTTTTACCTTTAAAATTCTCGGTTTTTTACCTCAAAATTATTATTTTCTTACCTCAGAATTCCCGATTTTGTACATTAAAATTCGCGGGTTTTTTACTTAAAAATTCGCGATATTAACCTCAAAATTATTAATTTTTTTATCTCAAAATTCGCCATTTTTTACCTCAGAATTCGCTATTTTTTACCTTAAAATTCGCTGGTTTTTAACTTAAAAATTCGCGATTTTTTACCACAGAATTATCAATTTTTTACCTCAAAATTTGTGATTTTTTACCTCAGAATTCACATTTTTTACCTCAAAATCAACGATTTTTAAACTTCAAAATTCTCCATTTTTACCCAAAATTTCTGCCCAAAATTTCCAATTTTCACCCAGAAATTCCAAATTTTAACCAAAATTCCAAATTTTACCCCAAAAATTCTAAATTTTACCCCAAAATTTCCAATTTTAACCGAAATTCTAAATTTTAATACCAAAATTCCAAATTTTACCCAAAAAATTCCAAATTTTAACTCAAATTTCCAATTTTTACCCCAAAATTCCAAATTTTACCCCCAAAAAAATTCCAAATTTTAACCAAATTTCCCAATTTTTACCCCCAAAGTACCAAATTTTAACCCCAAAAATTCCAAATTTTAACCACAAAAATTCCAATTTTTAACCCCAAAAATCCCAAATTTTAACCCAAATGTCCCCATTTTCAACCCAAAAATCCAAATTTTAACCCCCCAAAATTCTCGATTTTTAACCCCAAAAAATCCCAAATTTACCCCCAAAAATTGAGAAAAAATTTAATTGTTTTAAAGTTTAAATTATTTTAAAAAGTTTTAATTATTTTAATGAATGTCCTGCGGTCACTCAGGGGTCACTCAATGGTCACTCAGGGGTCACTTGATGATCACTCAGTGGTCACTTGATGGTCACTCCAGGCTCATTCTTGACCAGTCCACGGGTCACTCAGTGGTCACTCAGTGGTCACTCCATGGTCACTCACTGGTCACTCACTGACCATTCCAGGGGTCACTTCCAGGGTCATTCTTGACCAATTCTTGTGGTCACTCAGTGGTCACTCAGTGGTCACTCAGTGACCATTCCAGGGGTCACTTCCAGGGTCATTCTTGACCAATTCTTGTGGTCACTCAGTGGTCACTCAGTGGTCACTCGATGGTCACTCCAGGCTCATTCTTGACCAGTCCATGTGGTCACTCAGTGGTCACTCCAGGATTTCTTGAATGGTCACTCCATGGTCACTCAGGGGTCACTCACTGACTATTCCAGGGGTCACTTCCAGGGTCATTCTTGACCAATTCTTGTGGTCACTCAGTGGTCACTCAGTGGTCACTTGATGATCACTCCAGGCTCATTCTTGACCAGTCCATGTGGTCACTCAGTGGTCACTCCAAGATTTCTTCAATGGTCATTCACTGGTCACTCAGTGGTCAGTTCGTGGTCACTCACTGGTCACTCACTGACCATTCCAGGGGTCACTTCCCGGGTTATTCTTGAACAGTCCTTGTGGTCACTCAGTGGTCACTCCAAGATTTCTTGAATGGTCACTCAGTGGTCAGTTCATGGTCACTCAGTGATGAGTCCTTGTGGTCACTCCAGGATCATTCAGTGGTCACTCAGGGTCACTAACTGGTCACTGAGTGGTCACTTGCTGGCCACTCTGGGTCACTCTTGACCAGTCCATGTGGTCACTCACTGGTCATCCAGGATTTCTTCAATGGTTACTCACTGGTCACTCTGTGATCACCCAGTGGTCAGTTCGTGGTCACTCAGGGGTCACTCAGTGACCATTCCAGGGGTCACTTCCAGGGTCATTCTTGACCAATTCTTGTGGTCACTCACTGGTCACTCAGTGGTCACTCAGTGGTCACCTGATGGTCACTCCAGGCTCATTCTTGACCAGTCCATGTGGTCACTCAGTGGTCACTCCAGGATTTCTTCAATGGTCACTCAGTGGTCACTCAGTGGTCACTCAGAAGTCACTCAGTGGTCACTCAGGGTCACTCACTGGTCACTCACTGGTCACTCACTGGTCACTCACTGGTCACTCAGAGGTCAGTGGCCGCAGAACGCCGCGTGGGCTCCCAGGGCGACGCCTCCGGCCGAGGCGATGGCGACTTCGGCCATCAGAGTGACCAGAGCCACGGCCAGCGGCTGCTGGGGGAGGGGCACCTGGGGAGGGGTCAGCCAGGGGTCACTCAGGGGTCAGGGGTCACTCAGGGGTCACCCAGGGGTCACTCACCAGCTCGCTCAGGTTCAGGAACGCGTTCCCGTAGGCTCCGCCCCCCAGCAGCCCCTCCCCCACCGCCAGCGCCGCGGCCACGCCCAGCGAGGGCAGCAGGTGATTGACAGCCACGGCGGCCAATAGGAACAGAGCCAGCAGCACCTGGGGGCGAAGCCAGAGGGAAACGGAAAGTGGGCGGACCGGAAACAAGAAGTGGACAGACCAGAAACAGGAAGTGGGTGGGCCGGAAACAGGAAGTGGGTGGGCCAGAAACAGGAAGTGGGCAGACCGGAAACAATAATTGGGTGGGCCAGAAACAGGAAGTGGGCAGGCCAGAGAGAAAATTCGGGTGAAATTTTGGGTTAATAATTCGGGGAAAATTTGGGTGAAAATTTGGGAAAAATGGGGAAATTTGGGGGTTAAAAATTGGGAAATTTGGGGTTAAAAATGGGATATTTGGGTTTAAAAATTGGGAAATTTGGGGTTAAAAATCTGAAAATTTTGAGAAAAATTTTGGGTAAAAATGGAGAAATTTTGGGTTAAAAATTGAGAAATTTTGGGGGAATTCTAGTTTAGAAATTGATGAAATTCGGGGCTAAAAATGGGGAATTTTGGGGAATTTTTGGGAAAAAATGGATAAATTTTTGGTTAAAAGTGGGGAATTTTTTGGTTTAAAAATGGAGAATTTTAGGTTAAAAATGGGGAAAAATGGGGAAAAAATTGGGTTAAAATTTGGGAAAAAATCTGGGTTAAAAATTCGGGGGAAATGGAGAAATTCTGGTTTAAAAATTGAGTTAAAATTGGGAAAAATTTGGGATTTTTGGGGCAGATTTTGGGATTTTTGGGTCAGATTTGGGAATTTTGGGGATTTTTTGGGATTTTTTGGGATTTTTGGGGCAGATTTGGGATTTTTGTTGTTGGTTTGGAATCTGTGGGGCAGGACTGGGATCTATGGAATAGTTTTGGGATTTTTTGGGATTTTTGTGGATTTTTGGGGCAGATTTGGGGATTTTTGGGGATTTTGGGGTTTTTTTGGGGCAGATTTGGGGTTTTTTGGGTTTTTTTGGGATTTTTTGGGGATTTTTGGGTCAGATTTGGGATTTTTGGGGCAGATTTGGGATCTAGGGGGCAAATTCAGGATTTTTGGGGTAGTTCTTGGGATTTATGAGATTTTTTTGGGATTCTTGGGTATTTTTGGGGCAGTTTTTCGGATTTTTGGGGATTTTTGGGGCAGTTTTTGGGATTTTTGTGGATTTTTGGGGCAGATTTTGGGATTTTCGGGTCAGATTTGGGATTTTTGGGGATTTTTGGATTTTTTCGAAGAGATTTTGGTATTTTTGGGGCAGTGTTTGAGATTTTTGGATTTTTTTGGATTTTTTGGGTCAGCTTTCGTATCTATGGAGCAGGATTGGGATTTTTTGGGCAGGTTTGGGATTTTTGGGGTAGTTTTTGGAATTTCTGCGGATTTTGGGGATTTTTTGGGATTTTTGGGATTTTTGCGGATTTTTTTCGATTTTTGGGGATTTTTGGGGCAGATTTTGGGATTTTTGTGGTTGGTTTGGGATCTGTGGGGCAGGACTGAGATCTATGGGGCAGATTCAGGATTTTTGGGGCAGTTTTTGGGATTTTTTGGGGATTTTTGGGTTTTTTTGGGATTTTTGGCCCCACCTGGAGCAGCGCCAGCAGCCAGAGGCGTCGCAGGCGGAAGCAGCGAAGGGACGAGCGAGAGACGAAAACCCCAAACTGGTACAGGAGCTGCAGCCTGGGGGGAGATGTGGGGTAAAAATGGGAAATTTTGGGGGAAAATGGGGAAAAACAAGGGTGGAAAATGGGGAGAAATCGGGAAAAATTTGGGGAAAAATTTGGGTTAAAAATGGAAAATTTTGGGTTAAAAATGGGGAAAAATTCGGGTTGAAATGGGAAAAAATTGGGAAAAATTTGGGGAAAAATTTGAGGAAAAATTTGGGTTAAAATTTGGGAAAAATAGAGAAATTTTGGGTTAAAAATGAAAAATTTTGGGTAAAAATGGGGAAAATTTGGGTTGAAAATTGGGAAAAATCAGGAAAAATTTGGGGAAAAATTTGAGGAAAAATTTGGGTTAAAAATGAGGAAAAATGGAGAAAATTTGGGTTAAAAATGGGGGAATTTGGGCTAAAAAATGGGAAAATTTTGGGGAAATTTCTATTAAAAAATGGGTTAAAAATGCAAAATTTTTGGGTTAAAAGTGGGGAAGTTTTTGGGTTAAAAATGGAAAATTTTTAGTTAAAAATGCGGAATTTTGGGTAAAAATGGGGAAAAATTCGGGTGGAAAATGGAGAAAAATCAGGAAGAATTTGGGGAAAAATTTGGGTTAAAAATGGAAAATTTGGGGTTAAAAATGGGAAATTTTGGGTTAAAAATGGGGGAAAATTCGGGTTGAAAATGGGGAGAAATCAGGAAAATTTGGGGATAAATTTGGGTTAAAAATGGAAAATTTTGGGTAAAAATGGGGAAAATTTTGGTTAAATTTGGGGAAAAATCAGGAAAAATTTGGGGAAAAATTTGGGATAAAAATGCAGAATTTTGGGTAAAAAAGGGGAAAAATTGAGAAAATTTGGGTTAAAAATGGGGAAAATAGAGAAATTTTGGGTTAAAAATTGAGTTTAAAAATTGGGAAGAATGAAGAAATTTTGCGTTAAAAATGGGAAATTTTGGGGGGAAAATGGGGAAAAATTCGCATTGAAAATGGGGAAAAATTTGAGTTAAAAATGGGGAATCTGTTCAAAAATTGAATTAAAAATTGGGGAAAATGGGGAAAATTTGGGATTTTTGGGGGATTGTCGGGGTGGGGGAGGGGTCCCGGCTCCCGCCCCTCCCCCACTCACGTGCGGTACTGGGCGCTGTGGGGAGGGGCGAGGACGGGAAGTACAGCAGCTCCATCTGCGGGGGGTAGAGGAGGGGGAGGGGCCGAGCCCCCACCCCCCAAAAAAATCAATTTTAGGCCCCTCCCCCACCCCAAAATATTAAAATTTAGCCCCTCCCCCACCCCCAAATATTTTATTTTAAGCCTCTCCCCACCCCAAAATATTAAAATTTAGCCCCTCCCCCACCCCCAAATTTGTTCCTTTTAGCCCCTCCCCCCACTTTCTCCAGCCCCTCCCCCCACTCTAAATATTTTTATCTTAAGCCCCCTCCCCCAAATTTTAGCCCCACCCCCAAATATTCAAACTTAGCCCCTCCCCCACCCAAAATATTTAATCTCAGCCCCTCCCCCCACCCGAAATTTTTAGTTTCAGCCCCTCCCCCACTTCTCTCAGCTCCTCCCCCACCCCCAAATATTTTATTTTAAGCCCCTCCCCACCTCAAAATATTCAAATTTAGCCCCTCCCCCACCCCCAAATCTTTCATCTCAGCCCCCTCCCCCCACCCCCAAATTTTTTAGTTTCAGCCCCTCCCCCAAATTTTAGCCCCACCCTCCCAAAAATATTAAAATTTAGCCCCTCCCCCACCCCCAAATCTTTCGTCTCAGCCCCTCCCCCACCCCCAAATTTTTAGTTTCAGCCCCTCCCCCCTCCCCCCCCCCCCGCGCCCCCCTCCCCCACCCACCAGCCCCCTGGTTGACGAAATATTCGGCGAAATAAACGGCGGCGAGCGGCGCCCCTGCTGGAGCACGGCCTGGGGGACAGGGAGGGGAGGGGCGGGGTCAGGGCTGGCCCCTCCCCCTCCCCCAAATTCCCAAATTTCAACCCAAAAGAATCCCAAGTTTTTGCCCCAAAATTCCCAATTTTTACCCCAAAAATCCCAATTTTTAAGCCCAAAATCCTCCAATTTTAACCCCAAAATTTTCCAAATTTTTTATCCCAAATTTCCCCATTTTAACCCAAATTTTTACCCCAAAAATTCCCAATTTTTACACAAAATTTCCCAATTTTTTACCCCAAAAATTCCCAAATTTTTACCCCAAAATCAAAATTTCTTACCCCAAAATTCCCAAATTTCAGCCCAAAGAAATCCCAATTTTTTACCCCAAAAATTCCCAATTTTTAAACCCAAAATTCCCCATTTTAAATCTCAAAATTTCCATTTTTTTACTGGAAAATTCCTAAATTTTTACCCAAAATTTCAACCCCAAAATTCCTATTTTTCAGCCCAAAATTCCCCAAATTTTTCCCCCAAAATTGATATTTTTACCCACAAATTTTTCCCATTTTTAACCCCAAAATTTTCGAATTTTAAACCCAAAAATCCCCACATTTTTATCCCAAAATCGAAAATTTTACCCCAAATTTTCCCCATTTTAACACAAAAATTTCAAATTTTTACCCCAAAATTTCCCAAATTTTTACCCCAAAATTTCCCAATTTTTTATCCCAAATTTCCCCATTTTAACCCAAATTTTTTCCCCCAAAATTCCCAATTTTTTATCTAAAATTTCAAACCCTAAAGTGTCCAATTTTTACCCCAAAATCCCTGAATTTTTATCCCCAAATTCCCATTTTTAGCACAAAAATTCCCAAATTTCAACCCAAAAAAATTTTCAATTTTTAACCTTAAAATTCCCAATTTTTACCCAAAAATTCTCAAATTTTAAACCCAAAGATTCCCAATATCTTACCCAAAATTTCAACCCCAAAATCCAAAATTTTTATCCAAAATCACCAAATTTTTACCCAAAAATTCCCAAATTTTTACCCCAAAATCGAAATTTTTTACCCCAAAAATTCTCAAATTTTTACCCCAAAATTTCCAAATTTTTACCTCAAAAATCGAAATTTTTATCCCAAATTTTCCCATTTTTAGCCCAAAATTTCCAATTTTTCCCCCCAAATTCCCAACTTTTACACCAAAATTTCTCAAATTTTTACCCAAAAATTCCCAATTTTTACCCAAAAATTCAACCCCAAAATTCAAAATTTTTTCCCAAAAACCCCGAAATTTTTACCCCAAAATGGAAATTCTTACCCCAAAATTTCACGAATTTCAACCTAAAATTTCCCAAATTTTTTACATTTTCCCAAAATCCTGTTTTTTCCCCAAAATTTTCAATTTTTAACCCCAAAATTCCTAATTTTTTTCCTCGCGAAGATTTCCGATTTTTTAACTCCAAAATTCCCAAATTTTACACCAAAATTTCTCAATTTTTACTCCAAAATTCTCGCTTTTAACCCAAAACTCCAAATTTTTTTTTCCCGAAAAATCCCAATTTTTCCACCCAAAATTCTGGATTTTTACCCCAAATTCCCAATTTTTTACCCCCAATATTCCCCCATTTTTTCCCCCAAATCCTCGATTTTTTCCACAAAATTTTTTCATTTTTAAACCCATAAATTCCCAATTTTTTCCCCCCAAGATTTCCCAATTTTTAACCCCAAACTCCCAATTTTACACCAAAATTTCTCAAATTTTTTACGCTAAAAATTCCCGGTTTTAACCCAAAAAATCCCAAATTTTCCACCCAAAATTCTGAAATTTTTCATCGCAATTTTTTTTCCAAAAATTCCCATTTTTTAACCCAAAAATCCCCTCCCCCCGCCCTGGCCCCTCCCCCTCACCTTGGCCACGCCCCCCGGCGCCTCGCGGGCCCCACCCACTTCCGGCGGGTGGGGGAGGGGCGGGTCCCGGGGTGGGGGAGGGGCGGGTTCCAGCAGGAAGAAAAAACTGGGGGAAAAAAAAGGGGAAAAAAGGGAAAAAAAATTTTAAATGAGAAATTTGATAAAGGGTGGGGGAGGGGCCGAGAGAGGCCCCGCCCCCATTGGGGAAATTTGGGGGGAAAAAAGAAATTTTGGGGTAAAAAATTGGAATTTTTGAGGTAAAAATTAAAAATTTTGGACTAAAAAAGTGGAATTTTAGAGGAAAAAAATTTTGAAATTTTGTGGTAAAAAATAGAAGTTTTAGGGTAAAAAATTGGGGAATTTGGAGTAAAAATTTGAATTTTTTGGAGTAAAAAAATTCAGAATTTTGGAGTAAAAATTGAAAATTTTGGGGTAATAAAATTGGAATTTTTGGGGTAAAAAATTTCGGAATTTTGGTGTAAAAAAGGGGAATTTTAGGGTAAAAATTTGGAATTTTTGGGGAAAAAATTGGGATTTTTTTGAGTAAGAATTTGGATTTTTTAGCGTAAAAAAGGGAAGTTTTGGGGTAAAAAAAGTTAATTTTTGAGGTTAAAAAAGTGAAAATTTTGGGATAAAATTGGAAATCTTTGTGGAAAGAAAAGGGGATTTTGGGGTAAAAAATGGGGAAATTTTGAGGTAAAAACTCGCAATTTCAGGGTAAAAATTTGGATTTTTTTTGGCAAAAATTGGAATTTTGGGGTAAAAAATTGGAATTTTTGGGGTAAAAAATTGGGGAATTTTTGGATTAAAAATGGGAATATTGGGGTAAAAAAACTGGAATTTTGGGGTAAGAAAAGGGAATTTTTGGGGTAAAAAATTCAGAATTTTGGGGTAAAAATTGGGGAAATTTTGGGGTGAAAAATGGGAATTTTGGGATTATAAAAACAGGAGATTTTGGGTGAAAATTTGGGGATTTCGGGGCAAAAAAATGGGAATTTTGGGGTAAAAAATGAGAATTTTGGGATATTAAAAAAGGGAGTTTTTGGGATTAAAAAAAAAGGGAATTTTTGGGGTGAGGAAAGGGATTTTTTGGGGTAAGAAAAGGAGATTTTGGGGTGAAAATTTGGGATTTTGGTCTCACCTGAGGAGCAGGGCCGGCGGCAGCAGCAGCAGCGGCAGCAGCGCGTGGGGGAGGGGCAGCCACGCCCGCAGCCCCCAGAAGGCCAAAGCCCCGCCCAGCCCCGCCCCCCCCGTGCCCGCCGACCAATGGGAGAGCCCCGAGCTGCGGGGGGGCGGGGCCGGGCCCAGAAAGAGAGGGAGGGAAAAAAAAGTGGTCAGACAATAGGAAAGCGGAAATGGGCGTGGCTACACTCGTAGAAACCGGAAATGGGCGTGGTCACGATGGAAACGCACATAAACCCAGAAATGGGCGTGGCCACACTTAAAGAATCCGGAAATGGGCGTGATCACAATGGACACACCCATAAAAATCCAGAATTGGGCGTGGTCACGGGTCTAAAAACCCGAAATGGGCGTGGTCACAGTCATATAAACCGGAAATGGGCGTGGTCACACGAATAGAATCGGGAAACGGGCGTGATCACAATGGCCACACCCATAAAATCCAGAATTGGGCGTGGCCACAGTCCTTAAACCCGGAAATGGGCGTGGCCACAGAAATATAAACCGGAAATGGGCGTGGCCGCATGGAAAGAATCGGGAAATGGGCGTGGTCACGACGGTCACACCCATAAAATGCGGAAATGGGCGTGACCACACTCATAGAATCGGGAAATGGGCGTGGTCGCAGGTATAGAATAAAATGTGGGCGTGGCCACAACGGACACACCCATAAACCCGAAAATGGGCGTGGCCACAGATTCAGGAAACGGGCGTGGTCACAATGGACACGCCCATTTAAAAATCAAAAATGGGCGTGGCCACGCCAATAAAACTCTGGGAATGGGCGTGGTCACAATGGGAGGCGCGGCCATTCCATCAGGCCACGCCCCTTTTGGGGGAATCACAAAATTTGGCCCATATTGTCCCAAATTTTTCGGATTCCCATCCAAAATTTCGAGCGATTTTTGGCCCCTCCCCCACCCACATTTTGGGTATTTTTCCCCTCCAATTTTTACAAAATTTCCCCCAAATTTTAAGGATTTTTTAGCCTTTTTTTCCCTTTTTATTTCCAGATTTTACCCCAAATTTGGGAGTTTTTTTAGCCCTTCCCCCACCCCCATTTTTGGCCATTCCCCCCAAATTTTTTTTCTTTCAGCCCCTTCCCCACCCTCATTATGGCTCCAATTTTCTTTAATTTTCCCCCAAATTTTTACAGGTTTTCCTCCCACATTTTGAATCATTTTTTCCCCGTTTTTTCCCAAATTTTTCCCAAAATTGTTGGGATTTTTTTGTTCTCCAATTTTGAGTCATTTATTCCAACTTTTCTCTGATTTTTTCCAAATTTTGGGATTTTTCCCCAATTTTCCCCCAAATTTTGGGATTTTTTCTCTGATTTTCCCCCAAATTTTGGGATTTTTTTCCCCACTTTTCCCTTAAATTTTGGAATTTTTTCCCCTGATTTTCTCCCAAATTTAGCAATTTTTCCCCCCATTTTCTCCCCAAATTGTGGATTTTTTTCCCCAATTTTTCCCAAAATTTAGGGATTTTTCTCCCCATTTTCTCCCAAATTTTGTGATTTTTTCCCCAATTTTCCCCCAAATTTTGGGATTTTTTCTCTGATTTTCCCCCAAAATTTTGAGAGTTTTCCCCCATTTTCTCCCCAAATTTTGAGATTGTTTTCCCCAATTTCACCCGTAATTTTGGGATTTTTTTCCCCCCATTTTCTCCCAAATTTTGGAATTTTTTTCCCCCATTGTCTCCCCAAACTTTTGATTTTTTTCCCCAATTACCCCCAAATTTTGGGATTTTTTTTCCTGATTCTTTCCCCAATTTTTCCCCAAATTTTGGGATTTTTTCCCAAATTTCCCCCCATGTTTTGGGATTTTTTTCCCTGATTTTCCCCCAAATTTTGGGATTTCTTCCCCCATTTCCCCCCCAAATTTTGGATTTTTTTCTCAATTTCCTCCCAAATTTGGAATTTTCCCCCCCAATTTCCCCCCAAATTTTGTTTTTTTTTTTTTCTCACCTGGGATAGGACGATGCCAAGGTCAGGAAGGTGACCTCACCCAGCCCCGCCCCCGCACTGCCCAGAGCCACACCTGAGTGATCAGAGCGACCTGTGAGTGACCCCTGACCCCTGAGTGACCTCTGAGTGACCTCTGAGTGACCCCTGAGTGACCCTGAGTGACCCGTGAGTGACCCCTGGGTGACCCTAAGTAACCCCCATAGTGACCCCTGGGTGACCCCTGAGTGAACCTGAGTGACCCTGAGTGGTCTGAGTGACCCGAGTGACCCTGAGTGACCCCTGGGTGACCCTGAGTGACCCCTGGGTGACCCCTGACCCCTGAGTGAACCTGAGTGATCCCTGAGTGACCCTGAGTGACCCCTGAATGACCCCTGAGTGACCCTGGGTGACCACTGACCTCCCAGTTTGCCCAGTTTCCCTTTGGCCAGGCTCACGCCGCTCACGCTGCCCCACAGGCTCAAGGCCACGCCCACAACTCGCAACCTGTGGGGGGAGGGGCCAAATTTGAGGGGGGTGTGGCCACATTTGGACACGCCCCCAGACCAAAATCCTCATTTAAATTTTTTTTTCCCTACAAAAATTTTTTTTAAGATTTGTTCTTTATTTTTATTTTTTGGTTTCTATTTTTTCAACACCAAAATTTTTTTCTCTCCCGCAAATTTTTCCACCAAAATTATTGAGTTTAATTAAACCCCATAATTCCTTTTTTTCACCCCAAAAAATTCCCTTTTCCTCCCATCCCAAATTCCCTTTTTCCCTAAAAAAAATTTTTTTTCTCTCCAAAAATTTGCCCATTTAACCTCATTAAACTCCACCCCTTTTATGCTTTATTTTTAATTCCCACTGTTTTAAATCCCGTCCATTTAAACTCCACCCATTTAAATCCTGCATTTTTAAAACCCCGCCCCACTTAAGCCACGCCCATTTAAGCTCCACCCACTTAAGCCACTCCCATTTAAGCCCCGCCCCCTCACCTGTAGGGCAGGTGAGTCCCCACCAGTGGCAGCAGCAGCTTCACCCCCAGCCCGGGCACGACGTCAGCCAGGAGCACGGCCTAACTTAGACCCCGCCCACTTAAACCACGCCCACTTAAACTCCACCCAATTAAACCGCACCCACTTTAAACCAACCCTATTTAAACCCCGTCCACTTAAGCCCCGCCCATTTAAACCCTGCCCGATTTAAATAATCCCTCTTTAAACCCCACCCACTTTAAGCCCCGCCCATTTATACTCCACTAATTTATGTCCTGCCCACTTTAAACCATCCCCACTTAAACCCCGCCCATTTAAGCCCCAACCTTTAAAACCCCACCCATTTAAACCCTGCCCATTTAAGCCCCGCCCATTTTAAACCCTGATTGTTTAAACCCCGCCCACTTTAAACTCCACCCACTTTAAAACGTCCCCAGTTAAACTCTTTTAAGCCCCGCCCATTTAAACCGTGCCAATTAAAACCCCGCCCCACTTTAAACCCCGCCCATTTATTCCCAGCCCTTAAAACCCCCAGCCATTTAAGCCCCGCCCGTTTAAGCCCCACCCACTTAAACCCCACCCATTTAAACCCATCTACTAAACCCCACCCACTTTAAACCCCGCCCACTTAAACCCCCACCCATTTAAGCCCCACCTACTCAAACACCGCCCATTTAAGCCCCGCCCCACTTAAATTCCACCCATTTACACCCATTCCCTTAAGCCCCACCCCTCGAAGCCCTGCCCACTTTAAACCACACCCACTCAAACTCCTCCCACTAAAACTTTGCCCCTTTAAACCCCACCTATTTAAATCTGTCAGATTTAAGCCCCTCCCACTTTCACCCCACCCAACAACCTTCTGCTTTAAGCCCCTCCCCTTTAAGCCACACCCACAAAGCCCCACCCACTTCAAGCCCCACCCACTAAGACACCTTCTGCTTTAAGCCCCTCCCACTTTAAACCCCACCCATTAGAGCCCCACCCACATAGACCCAGCTCCTTTAAGCCCCACCTCCTTTTAGCCCCACCCCCTAAAATATTCTTTTAAGCCCCGCCCCTTTAACCCCACCTATTTTAGCCCCCTCCCCTTTAAGCCCCACCCATGTCACCCCACCCATTTAAGCCACACCCCGTCCAACCCCGCCCCACTTAAGTTCCTCCCACTTTAACCTTTCCCTTTAAGCCCCACCCATTTACACCCCATAATTTAAACTCCACCCCCTTTAAGCCCCACCCCCTCATATTTTAACCTTTAAGCCCCACTCATTTAAGCCCCTCCCTTTTAACCCTTTCCCCTACTAACCCATCAATATAAGCCCCACCCATTTCCACTCCATAATTTAACCCCCACCCCTTTAAACCCCACCCCTTTAAGCCCCACCCACTCAAGCCCCTCCCCTTTAATATTTTCCCTACTAACCCATCAATTTAAGCCCCACCCCCTTAAGCCTTTCCCCTTTAAGCCCCGCCCCTTTAAGCCCCACCCACCCCTGTCCCCACAGTGTTGCAGTCATAACGGCTCCGGTTCCTTGGCTCCTCCCCCTATAAAAAAAAAACCCCCAAAATTTTTATCCAATCACAAAAAGGGGCGCGGCCACCTCAATAAGGGGGCGTGGCCACAAAAAGAGGCGTGGCTTTTAAAGGGGGCATGGTCACTCACGGGGGGCGGGTCCAGCAGGTCGCGGGCGGCGCTCAGCATCACCACATAGGGCAGGTTGTTACACAGCCCCAAAATCCTGCGGGGGTGAGGGTTGGGTGGGCGTGGTCACGGGTGGGCGGGGTAGGGGACGGGCCAAAGTGGGGAGGAGTTTTGGGGGTTTTGTGGGGTTTTTTTGCGGGATTTTTTTGGAGATTTTTTTGGAGATTTTTTTGGAGATTTTTTTGGTGATTTTTGGAGGATTTTTTGGGGATTTTTTGCAAATTTTTTGGGATTTTTGGGTGATTTTTTGGGGATTCTTTGGGGATTCTTTGGGGATTTTTTGGGATTTTTGGGTAATTTTTTGGGGATTTTTTGGGAATTTTTGGGTGATTTTTTGGGGATTTTTTGGCTGATTTTTTAGGGATTTTTTGGGATTTTTGCATGATTTTTTGGGGATTTTTGGGGGATTTTTTTGGAGTTTTTTTTTGTGGAGTTTTTGGGGGTTTTTTAGAGGGATTTTTTGCTGGTTTTTTGGGATTTATTTGGGATTTTTCAGGAGTTTTTGGAATTTTTTCGGAATTTTTTGTGGATTTTTGGGGGGTTTTTGAGGATTTTTTGGGGGATTTTTTGAGAATTTTTTGGGATTTTTTTGGGGGATTTTTTGGAATTTCTTTGGAATTTTTAAGGATTTTTTTGGGGATTTTTGGGGATTTTTGGGATTTTTTGGAGTATCCTGGGGGATATTTCGGGGATTTATTTGGGATTTTTTCAGGATTTATTTGGGATTTTTTGGTGTATTTTGGGAATTTTTTAGGAACTTTTTGATGAATTTTGTTAGGAACTATTTTGGGACTTTTTTGTGGATTTTTTGAGATTTTTTGGGATTTTTTGTGGATTTTTTCAGGGTTTTTTGGGATTTTTTGAGGATTTTCGAGGAATTTTTTTTTATTTTTTAGGGATATTTTTGAAGATTCTTTGGGAGGTTTTTGGGATTTTTTTTGGATTTATTTGAGATTTTTGGGGGATTGTTTTAGGGATTTTTCAGGGATTTATTAGGGATTTATTGGGAATTTTTTGTGGATTTTTTTTATTTTCGGGGATTTTTTACTATATTTTGGGGATTTTTTTGTGATTTATTTGGGATTTTTTGAGGATTTTTTCGGATATTTTGGGAATTTTTTGTGGATTTTTTGAGATTTATTTGGGATTTTTTGGGGAATTTTTCGGATATTTTGGGAATTTTTTGTGGATTTTTTGAGATTTTTTGGGGATTTTTTGGGGAATTTCATGGGGTTTTTTGGGTTTTTTGGGGAATTTCTTGGGGTTTGTTGGGTTTTTTGGGGAATTTCTTGGGGTTTGTTGGGTTTTTTGGGGAATTTTTTGTGGATTTTTTGGGGGGTTTTTTTGGATTTTTTGAGATTTTTTAGGGATTTCTTGGGAATTTTTGGGGGTTTTTTGGGAATTTTTTGGGTACATTTTGGGGATATTTTGGAATTTTTTTGGGAATTTTTTTGGAATTTTTTGGGGATTTTTGGGGGATTTTTTGGGAGATTTTCTATAATTTTGGGGGGTTTTTTTAGGGGAATTTTTTTGGACTTTTTGGGGCTTTTTTTAGGATTTTTTGTGGATTTTGGGGACTTTTGATATTTTGAAATATTTTGGGACATTTTATGACATTTTGGGACATTTGAGGTGAATTTGGAAATTTTGGGATTTTTTGAGATTTTTTTGGAAATTTTTGGATTTTAAAGGTCGGGCGGGGCTTAGGTGGGCGTGGCACCATAGTGGATGGGCGTGGCCAAATGACGTCATTTTGGCGGGAATTTTGGGGTTTTGGGGGGTGGGGGAGGGGCACTCACCAAAAGGCGGCTCCGATTCGCCAGGAGGGGGGAGGGGCGGGTGGGGGAGGGGCGGAGTCCTCGGCTGTGGGGGAGGGGAGTGGATCAGGAGGAAATTTTGGGGAACCCCAAAAATCCCCAATTATTAAATTAAAAATTTCCAATTTTTTCCTCAAAAATTCTGATTTATTATCCTAAATATCCCCAATTTTTCCCCCAAAATTAAGAAATTTTTCCCTCAAAAATCACCAGTTTTTCCTTCAAAAATCCCTAATTATTAAATTACAAATTTCCATTTTTTTTCTCCCCAAATATCCCAAATTTTCCCCTCAAAAACCCCATTTATTAACCCAAAAATCCCCATTTTTTCTCTCAAAAAACTCCAATTTTTCCTTTAAAAAACCCAATTTTTCCCCTAAAAATCCCAAATTTTTCCTCCAAAATTCAGCAATTTTTCACTCAAAAATCATCATTTTTTAACTAAAAAAACTCCCCATTTATTAACCAAAACCCCAATTTTTCCCTCAAAAATCCCCAATTTTTCCTTCAGAAATCCCCAATTATTAAATTACAAATTTCCAATTTTTCCCTCAAAAATCCTCATTTATTATCCTAAAAATACCCAATTTTCCCCCTAAAATTCAGAAATTTTCCCCTCAAAAATCCCCAATTTCTCCTTCAAAAATCCCCAATTATTAAATTACAAATTTCCAATTTTTCCCTCAAAAATCCTCATTTACTATCCCAAAAATGCCCAATTTTTCCCCCAAAATTCAGCAATTTTTCACTCAAAAATCACAAATTTTTTACTAAAAAAATTGCCATTTATTAACCCAAAAATCCCCAATTTTTCCAAAAATCCCCAATTTTTTACTAAAAAATCTCCACTTATTACCCCAAAAATAACCAATTTTTCCTTCAAAAATCCCCAATTATTAAATTTAAAATTTCCACTTTTTTCCCCCAAAATCCCCAATTTTCCCCTAAAAAACTTCCATTTATTAACCCAAAGTTCCCCAATTTTTCCCTCAAAAATCTTTAATTTTCCCCTCAAAAATCCCCAATTTTCCCTCATAAATCACCATTTTTCACCTCAAAAAATTCCCAATTTTCCCCCACAAAAATTCCCCAATTTTCCCCTCAAAAAACCCAAATTTCCCTTCAAAAAATCCAAATTTTTCTTTAAAAAAATCCAAATGTTTCCCTCTTAAATTCCCAATTATTACTCAAAAAAAATCCCAATTTTTTTCCTCAAAAATCCCCAACTTTCCTCTCAAAAATCTCCAATTTTCCCCTTAAAAATCCCCAATTTTTCCCTAGAAAATTATCATTTATTAACCCAAAAATCCCCATTTTCCCCCTCAAAAATCCCCAATTTTTCCCTTAAAATATCTTTATTATTCCCCTCAAAAATCCCTAAACTTTCCCATAAAAATCCCAAATTTTCCCCTCAAATTCCCCAAATTTTTCTGTAAAAAAATCCAATTTTTTTCTCTTAAACCCCCACTTATTACTCCAAAAAATCCCAATTTTTTCCCTCAAAAATCCCAATTTTCCCTTCATAAATACCCAATTTTCCCCTAGAAAATTCTCATTTATTAACCCAAAATTCCTCAATTTTTCCCTCAAAAAATCTTTAATTTTCCCCCCAAAAGTCCAAATTTTCCCCTCAAAAATGTCCAATTTTCCCCTCAAAAAATCTTTAATTTTCCCCACAAAAATCCCTAAATTTTCCCATAAAAATCCCAAATTTTCCCCTCAAAATCCCCAAATTTTTCTTTAAAAAAATCCAAATTTTTCTCTCTTAAACCCCCACTTATTACACCAAAAAATCCCAATTTTTCCCTCAAAAATCCCAATTTTCCCCTCATAAATACCCAATTTTTCCCTAGAAAATTCTCATTTATTAACCCAAAATTCCTCAATTTTTCCCTCAAAAAATCTTTAATTTTCCCCTCAAAAATCCCAAATTTTCCCCTCAAAATCCCCAAATTTTTCTTTAAAAAAATCCAAATTTTTCCCTCTTAAACCCCCACTTATTACTCCAAAAAATGCCAATTTTTCCCTCAAAACCCCCAAATTTTCCCTCAAAACCCCCCAATTTCCCCCTTAAAAAATTCCCCTTTTTTTTTTTTAACCCCATTTTAATTCCTAATTATCCCTTTTTAATTAAATTAAATCTTTCCTTTTCTCTCTTACCCGGCGGCAGCAGCGGCTCCTCATCGGCCATGTTGGATCCCGCTCACGTGACGCCGCCATCACGTGCCCGTCCTGCCACGTGATCTCCGCCCTCAGAGGCGGCGCCGCCATTTTGTCGCTCCTCCCTCTCCCCCCTCAGAGGCGCCGCCGCCATTTTGTCGCCCCTCCCTCTTCCCCTCAGAGGCGGCGCCGCCATTTTGTCGCTCCTCCCTCTCCCCCCTCGGAGGCGGAGCCGCCATTTTGTCCCTCCCCCTTTCCCCCTCAGAGGCGGCGCCTCCATTTTGTCCCTCCCCCTTTCCTCCTCAGAGGCGGCGCCGCCATTTTGTCCCTCCCCTTTCCCCCTCAGAGGCGGCGCCTCCATTTTGTCCCTCCCCCTTTCCTCCTCAGAGGCGGCGCCGCCATTTTGTCCCTCCCCCTTTTCCCCTCAGAGGCGGCGCCACCATTTTGTCGCTCCTCCCTCTCTTCCCTCAGAGGCGGCGCCGCCATTTTGTCGCTCCTCCCTCTCCGCCCTCAGAGGCGGCGCCGCCATTTTGTCCCTCCCCCTTCCCCATTCAGCCCCGTTGAATTCTCCCATCATGGCGCTGGTTTCGGCCGATTCCCGCATCGCCGAGCTGCTGGGAGAGCTGCATCAGCTCATCAAACAGACCCAGGTACCCGATTTTTTACAGATTTTGAGGTTTATTTTATTTTAGTATTTTTTTTATATTAAGATTTCTCGTTCGCATCCCCGATCCGCGTTTTCTCCGCTTTTCCCCGATCCCGCTATTTCCCTTCAGGGACCCTCAAAATCCTCATAAAATTCACCTATTTCCTCTCACAAACCCCAAAAATCCCAAATTTTCCCCCCAAATCACCCATTTCCCCTCAAAAATCACATATTTCCCCTCACAAACCCCAAAAATCCCAAATTTCCCACCCCCTCAAACACCTTTTTTTTCCTCTTAGGAAACCCAAAAATCCCAATTTTCCCCCCAAAAAATCGCTTCTTTTCCCTCACGGATTTCCCCTTTCCCTTTCATTTTCCCTCAAAAATTTCTTTTTTCCTCCTCACAAACCCCAAAAAATGACAAATTTTCTCCCCGAAATCACCCATTTCCCCTCAAAAATCATCTATTTCCCTTCACAAAACCAAAAAATTCCAAATTTCTCCTAAAAAATCGCCTTTTTTACCCTCACGGATCTTCCGTTTCCCTTTCATTTCCCTCACAAATTCAGATTTTCCCTCACAAATTCAGATTTTCCCTGAAAAATCTCCAATTTTCCCTCAAAAAACCCAAATTTTTCCACCTAAAATCCACGATTTTTTCTCAAAAATCCCCATTTATTAACGTCAAAATCTCTAAATTTTCCCTCAAAAATCCCCAATTTCCCCTCAAAATTCACCAAATTATTCTTTAAAAATCCCCAATTTTTCCTCAAAAAATCCCCAAATTTTCCTCAAAAAAATCCCAATTTTTTCCCCTTTTTTCCCAATTTTCCCTCATTCTTTCCTTTAAAAATCCCCAACTTTCCCCCCAAAAATCCCCAAATTTTCCACCACATATCCCCAAATTATCCTTTAAAAATCCCCAATTTTTCCTCAAAAAATCCCAATTTTTTCCCTTTTTCCTCCAATTTTCCCTCATTCTTTCCTTTAAAAATTTCCTATTTTCCCCCCAAAAATCACTAATTTTTCCCTTTAAAATCCCTGTTTTTTTCTCAAAAATTCCAAGTTTTTCTCTGAAAAATCCCCAATTTTTTTCCAAAAGTCCCAATTTTTTTCTTTTTTTCCCCCAATTTTCCCTCATTCTTTCCTTTAAAATCCCCCAATTTTTCCCCAAAAAATCCCCAAATTTTTCCCTCATTTTCCCCAATTTTCCCTCATTTTTCCTTTTTTCCCCCATTTTTCATTTTTTCCCAATTTTCCCCCTAAAAATCTACAATTTTCTCCCAAACTATTCTTTAAAAATCTTCAATTTTCCCTTAAAAAAATCCCAATTTTTTCCCTTTTCCCCCAATTTTCCCTCATTCTTTCCTTTAAAAATCCCCAATTTTCCTTCAAAAATCCCCAGTTTTTCTTCAAAAAATTCCAATTTTTTTCCTTTTTTTCCCCAATTGTCCTTTCTTCTTTTCTTTAATAATCTCCAATTTTCCCCAGAAAATCCCCAAATTTTCCTTCAAGAAATTCCATTTTTTTTATTTTTTTTCTCAATTTTCCGTCTTTTTTTCTTTTAAAAATCTTCAATTTTCCCTCAAAAATCCCCAAATTACCCTTTAAAAATCTTCAATTTTCCCTCAAAAATCCCCTAATTACTCTTTAAAAATCTCCAATTTTCCTTCAAAAATCCCCAGTTTTTCCTCAAAAAATCCCAATTTTTTTCCTATTTTTCCCCAATTTTCCCTCATTCTTTCCTTTAAAAATCTCCAATTTTCCCTCCAATAATCCTCAAATTCTCCCCCAAAAATCCCCAAATTATTCTTTAAAAATCTTCAATTTTTCCTCAAAAAAATCCCCAAATTTTCCCTGAAAAACCTCCAAATTTTTTCCCTTTTCCCCCCAATTTTCCCTCATTCTTTCCTTTAAAAATTCCCAATTTTCCTTCAAATATCCCCAGTTTTTCCTCAAAAAATCCCAATTTTTTCCTTTTTCCCTCATTCTTTCCTTTAAAAATCCCCAATTTTCCTTAAAAGTCCTGAATTCTTCTCTCAAAAATTCCAAATTTCTGGTTAAAAAATTCCCTTTATTAACCCAAAAATCCCCAATTTTTCAACAAAAAAACCCCAATTTTTCTCTCAAAAATCCCCAATTTTCCCCCTTAAAAATCCCCAAAAATTTCAATTTTTTCCTCAAAAATCCTGGTTTTTTATCCCAAAAATCCTTGATTTTCCCCCTAAAACCCTTCATTTTTTCCTCAAAAATCCCCTAATTTTTTTTTTCATTTTCCTCCATTTTTCCCTCATTTTCCCCTTTTTCCCCATTTTTCATTTTTTCCCAATTTCCCATTTTTTCCCCATTTTTTCCCCAGGAGGAGCGATCCCGCAGCGAGCACAACCTGGTGAACATCCAGAAAACCCACGAGCGGATGCAGACCGAGAACAAAAGTAAAAACTAAAATTTATATTCAACAAAACCAATTCTTTGATTAAAATTTAACATTTTTAACCTTATAAATGAATTAAAAATTAAATTTATTTCCAGTTTCTCCCTATTACAGGACCAAGCTCCGGGGTCTCTACACCACGGCCAAGGCCGACGCCGAGGCCGAGTGCAAGTGAGTCCAGAGTCCCCAAAATCCCATTTTTCCAAAAATTCCCTTTTTTCCCAAAAATTCCCTTTATTCCCAAAATTCCCATTTTCCCAAAAATCCCCTTTTTTCCCAAAAATTCCCATTTTTTTCCATTTCAAAAAATTTTTCCCCATTAAATTCCCATTTTTTTCTAAAATTTCACATTTTTTTCCTGTAAAAATCTCATTTTTTCCCTAAAAATTCCCATTTTTCCTCAAAATTCCCATTTTCCCTCAAATTCCCATTTTCCCCCAATTTTTTCTGTCCAATTTCCCATTTTTTCCCCATTTTTCCTTATTTTTCCCCATTTTTCCTTATTTTTCCCTATTTTTCCCATTTTTCCCATTTTTTCAATTTTTTCAATTTTTTCCCATTAAATTCCCTTTTTTTTCTCTTTCTTTTTCTTGTATTTCTCTCAAATTCTCATTTTTTCCTTAAATTCCCATTTTCCCTTCAAATTCCCATTTATTCTGTAAAAATCCCATTTTTCCCATTTTTTCCCAATTTTTCCCTTTTTTTCCCCATTTTTTCCCCATTTTTTCCCCATTTTTTTCCCATTTAATTCCAATATTTTTTCTCAAATTCCCATTTTTTTCCCATTAAATTTTCATTTTTCCCAAAAATTCTCATTTTTTTCCATTTTTAAGGTTTTTTTTTCTATTTTTTTCCCTATTAAATTCCCATTTTCCCTCAAATTTTCCGTTTTTTTCCTATAAAATTCCCTTTTTTCCCCTTTTTTTCCCATTAAATTCCCATTTTCCCCAAAAATTCCCATTTTAACCAAATTTTTTAAATTTTCCCGGTTTTTCATTTTTTCTTCAAAAAAATCCCATTTTTTTCTAAAAATTCCATTCCCCCCCCCAAAATTCCCATTTTTACCCAAAAATTACGCGTTTTTCCCCAGGAAATACCAATTTTTTCCTAAAAAATTCATTTCCCCCCAAAAATGCCATTTTTCCCAAAGATCCAATTTTTTTTCCCCCCAAAATTCCCATTTTTCCCCCCAAAAAATCCTAATTTTTTTCCTAAAAATTTCATTTTCTCCCCCAAAAAATCCCATTTTCCACTTAAAAAAATCCCATTTTTCCTCCAAAAAATCCCAATTCTTTCCTAAAAATTCCCATTTTTACACTAAAAAAATCCCATTTTTCCCCAAAAATTCCATTTTCCCCCCAAAAAATCCCATTTTTCCAAAAAATCCATTTTTTTCCCCCCCAAAAATCTTATTTTTTCCCCCCAAAAATCCCACTTTCCCCAAATTTTTTCTTTTTTCCCAATTTTCCATTTTTTCTCCCCATTTCGCAGCGTTCTGCGCCGAGCTCTGGATAAAATCGCAGAGATCAAATCCCTGCTGGAGGAGCGCAGAATCGGTAAAATTTCTTTTTTTTTTGGGTTCAAAATTTGCATTTTTGGTCAAAAAAACCCCTGTATTTTTGGGATCAAAAATTTTATTTTTTTGCCAAAAAAATTTGGTTTTTTGGGGTCAAAATTTGCTTTTTTGGCTTAAAATTTGCGAATTTTTACCCAAAAAATTGAATTTTTTGGGAGTTAAAAATTTGGTAAAATTCCCTTTCTTTTGGGATCAAAAATTTGCATTTTTGGTAAAAAAAAAATTGTGACTTTGGGAGTTTAAAATGTTTTTGTCAAAAATATTTGATTTTTTTGGGGTCAAAATTTGCATTTTTCACCCAAAAAATCGAATTTTTCAGAAGTCAAAAATTCGATTTTTTGGGCAAAAATTCCTTTTTTTTTCTGACCAAAAATTCACATTTTTGGGGTGAAAAATTCACTTATTTTGGTCAAAAATAATTTGCTTTATTGGGGGAAATTTTTTTTATTTTTGGAGTAAAAAAAAATTTACTTTCCCAGACCCAAAATTCATTTTTTGGCCTCAAAAATTTGCTGGTTTTTTTCAGTCCAAAATTTGCATTTTTGGTAAAAGAAATGCAATTTTTGGGAGTCAGGAATTAAATTTTTTTGTAAATATTTTCTTTTTTGTGGCCAAAATTCACCTTTTTTGGCAAAAAAAAAAAATCACATTTTTTGGGTCAAAATTTCACTTTTTTTGGCCAAAAAAATTTCTTTTACTGGGCTCAAAATTTGTATTTTTGGGATCAAAAATCGGGTTAAAAAATTGGCCAAAATTCTCATTTTTTGCTCACAAACCCCTCAAAAACTTCCTTAAATTTTGGATTTTGGGGCGAATTTTGGGAATTTTGGTTAAAATAGTAAAAATTCTGATTTTTTAGCAGCGAAAATCGTGGGGATTCACAGTGAGGTGGCTGCTCCCCTCATGGTGAAAAAATGCGGGAAAACCTCAAAAAACCCTAAAATTTCCTCAAAATCCGTCAAAAATTTTTCAAAATTTTGGATTTTGGGGCGAATTTTTGGGATTTTGGGTTTTTTTGGTTAAAATAATAAAATTTTTGATTATTTTAGCAGCAAAAATCACGGGAATTTTGGAACAGCCACTAGGGGGCGCCACATACTGCTCCCCTCACGGCAAAAAAGGCGGGAAAACCTCAAAACCCCTCAAAAACGCCTCAAAATTCTCTCAAAATCCCTCAAAAATTCCTCAAAATTTTGGGGTTTTGAGCGAATTTTGGGGATTTTTGTTAAAATTATAACAATTTTGATTTTTTAGCACCAAAAATCGCCAGGATTCACAGTGAGGCAACCGCTAGGGGGCGCGGGCGCCGCGCGCTGCTCCCCTCACGGCAAAAAAAGGCGGGAAAACCTCAAAAAACTCCTAAAATCCCCTCAAAATCTTTGGGATTTTTTGGGGGAAATTCTATAGATTTTGGTATTTTTGGTTAAAATGATGAATTTTGGTTTTTTAGCAGCGAAAATCGCGGGGATTTACAGCGAGGCGGAGCCGCCCAGGAAGACGATGAGGAGAGGGGTGCTGATGACGCTGCTGCAGCAGTCGGCCATGACGCTGCCGCTCTGGATCGGAAAACCCGGAGAAAAGTGAGTGAAAAAAACGGAATTTTGGGCAATTTTGGGAAGAAAGGCTTGGGGAAAGTAGGGGAAAATATGGGGGAAAAGTGGGGAAAATTTGGGGAAAAATCAGGGAAAATTTGGGGAAAATTGGGGAAAAATAGGCCCAAAAATTCACATTTTAGGACTCAAAATCGGCTTTTTTTGCCTCAAGATTTGCTTTTTTTAGCTCAAAATTGACATTTTTTGATCCAAAATTTGGTTTTTTTAGTCTTAAAATTCATCTTTTATTGGGCTCAAAATTCAGATTTTGTTTTTTTGGCGGGGGGGGGAAAGGGGATTTGGGGGTTGTGACGCTGCCGCTCTGGATCGGCAAATCCGGAGAAAAGTGAGTGAAAAAAACGAGATTTTAGGCAATTTTGGGAAAAAAAAGGGTTGGGGAACGTAGGGGAAAATTTGGGGGAAAATCGGGGAAAATTGGGGAAAAATAGGCCCAAAAATTCACATTTTAGGCCTCAAAATCGGCTTTTTTTGCCTCAAAATTTGGGGTTTTTTTAGCTCAAAATTCACATCTTTTGATCCAAAATTCTGGGATAAAAATGTTCGATTTTGGGGCAAAAAATCAAGAAATTTTGGGGTAAAAAATCTCCAATTTTAATGCGAAAAAAACCAAATTTTGAGCAAATTTTGGGGTAAAAAATTGGAATTTTTTGGTGTAAAACTTTGGAATTTTGGGGTAAAACATGGGAATTTTTTGATGTAAATATTGGAATTTTGATGTAAATTTTTGGAATTTCGGGGTAAAACATAGAAATTTTTGGGGGTTAAATGTTGGAATTTTGGGGTGAATTGTTGAAATTTTGGTGTAAAACGTTGGAATTTTTTAGGATAAAACTTTGGAATTTTTTGGTGTAAAAAATTGGAATTTTGGGGTAAAAAAAGGAAATTTTGGGGCAAAAATGAGCAGATTTGAGTAAAAAAACATGGAAATTTTGGGTAAAAAATCTCCATTATTAACACGAAAAAAATCAAATTTTGGGGTAAAAAATTGGAATTTTTTGCTAAAACTTTGGGATTTTTTGGTGAAACTCTGGGATTTGGGGTTTTTTGGGGTGGGGAATTTTGGGGTGACCCTTTTGTGCCCCCCACAGGCCTCCCCCCCTGTGCGGGGCCGTGCCAGCAGCCGGTGACTACGTGGCCAAGCCCGGGGACAAAGTGGCCGCCAGGGTGAAGGCTCTGGAGGGCGACGAGCAGTGGATCCTGGCCGAGGTGGTCAGCTACAGCCACGCTGCCAACAAGTGAGTCACATCCAAAATTCATATTTTGGGGAAAAAAATTTGGGATTTTTTTTAAAAAAAATGGAGTTTCTAGCCCAAAAAATGAATTTCTTACAGCCAAAAACGCGTTTTTTAACCAAACAAAGAACAGATGTTTTTGTCTCAAAATTCACATTTTTAATCTTAAAATTCGCTTTTTTCTTGAGAAAAAATTTATCTTTTTGGCAAAAAAAAAATTGTATTTTTTGGGAAAAAAATTTGCTTTTTTTGGGCTCAAAATTCACATTTTTGGGTCCAAAATTCACTTTTATGGACACAAAATAGGTGATTTTTTTTTTAGCAAAAAAAAAAATTAATTATTTAGGCTCAAAATTGGATTTTCTTGGGGTTTAAAATTTGCTTTTTTTCTCTCAAAATTCCCATTTTTAGTGCTTAAAATTCCCATTTTTTGATGTTCAAAATTCCCATTTTTGGCTTCAAGATTCAAATTTTTTTTTTTTTTTTTTTACCAGAATTCCAATTTTTGGGCTCAAAATTCAATTTTTTATAACCAAAATGAAAAACAGGACTTAGGGAAAAAAATGCGTTTTTTGGCCAAAAAAATTCAAGTTTTTTTGAGGCAAAAATTTGAATTTTTTTGATGCAAAATTTTGGGGGTTTGGGTAAAAAAAATTAATTATTTTGTGTCAAAATTTAATTTTTTTGTGGTTTTTGTCCCCCCAGGTACGAAGTCGATGACATTGATGAGGAAGGGAAAGAGTGAGTGATGGAAAATCCCCAAAATTTGGGTTAAAAATCCCAAAAATCCCTAAAAAAAAATCCCAAAAAATCCCCTTAAAAATTCCTAAAAACTCTCTTAAAAAATCCCAAAAATCTCCAAAAATTTCCTTAAAAAATCCCAAAAAAAGTTCTTAAAAAATCCCAAAAAAATCCCCTTTAAAGTCCAAAAAATTTTTTAAAAAATCCCAAAAAATTCCCTTAAAAATCATTTTAAAAATTCTAGAAATCCCGTAAAAAAATTTCAAAAAAATCTCTTAAGAAATCCCAAAAATCCCTTAAAAAATAAAAAAAAAATCCTTAAAAAAAAATTCCCAAAAATCCCTTTAAAAATCCCAAAAAATCCCCTTAAAAATCCCAAAAAAATCTTCTAAATATTCCAAAAACTCCCCTTTAAAATCCTTAAAAAAATGCAAAAAAATCCCAAAAATCTCCTTAAAAATTCCAAAAAAACCCCAAAAATTCTCTTAAAAAATCCCAAAAAATCTGCTTAAAAATCCCCTTAAAAATCCCAAAAATCCTCTTAAATAATCCAAAAAATCCCCTCTAAAATCCCTAAAATCCCAAAAATCCCCTTAAAAATCCAAAATAATTCATATAAAAATCCCAAAAAATCCTTTTAAAAATTGTGAAAATCCCCAAAAATTTCTATTAAAAAAAATCCCAAAAAATTCCCTTAAAAATCCCCAAAAAATTCCCTTAAAAATCCCCAAAAAAATCCTTAAAAAATGCCAAAAGAATTCCTTAAAAATCCCAAAAAATTCCCTAAAAATTCCGAACAAATTCTTTAAAAAATCCTAAAAAATCCGCTTAAAAATTCCCTTAAAATTCCAAAAAAAATCCCAAAAAATCCCCTTAAAAATCCCAAAAATCCCCAAAAATTCCTATAAAAATCCCTTTAAAAAATCCCAAAAATATCCCAAAAGTGCCAAAAAATTTCCTTAAAAATCCCAAAAAATTCTCATAAAAATCTCTTAAAAAATCCCAAAAATCCCCTTAAAAATCCAAAATAATTCCTATAAAAATCACAAAAAATACCTTTAAAAACCCTGAAAATCCCCAAAAAATTTGTTTAAAAATTCCAAAAAATCCCAAAAAATTCCTTTAAAAATCCCAAAAAATCCCCCAAAAATTCCTTAAAAAATCAAAAAAAATTCCCTGAAAAATCCCCTTAAACAATCCCTATAAAAAATCCCCAAATCCTGTTTTTTCCCCCCGTTTTCCAGACGCCACACGCTGAGCCGGCGCCGCATCATCCCCCTGCCCCAGTGTTAAACCAACCCCGAGCCTGTTCTACTGAAAACCCCAAAATCCCCCAAATTCTGACTGAAAACTCCCAAAAAATCCCCTTTAAAAGCCTCAAAAATCCATTTTAAAATCCCAAAAATTTCCCTTAAAAAATCCCGAATTTCCCCAAAAAATTCCTTAAAAAATCCAAAAAAATCCCCAAAAAATCCTTTAAAAATCTAAAAAAAATCTTGAAAAATCCCTTTAAAAACCACGAAAATCCCCAAAAAATACCCTCAGAAACCCCCAAAAAATTCCTTAAAAATCCCAAAAAATTCTTTTAAAAATCCCAAAAATCCCTTAAAAAATCCCAAAAATCCCCTTAAAAATCCAAAATAATTCCTATAAAAATTACAAAAAATACCTTTAAAAATCGTGAAAATCCCCAAAAATTGCCTTTAAAAATCCCGAAAATCCCCAAAAAATTTGTTTAAAAATCCCAAAAAATCCCCAAAAAATTCCTTAAAAAATCCAAAAAAATTCCTTAAAAAATCCAAAAAATTCCCTTAAAAATCCCCATAAACAATCCCAATAAAAAATCCCCAAATCCTGTTTTTTCCCCTCGTTTTCCAGACGCCACACGCTGAGCCGGCGCCGCATCATCCCCCTGCCCCAGTGTTAAACCAACCCCGAGCCTGTTCTACTGAAAACCCCAAAATCCCCCAAATTCTGACTGAAAACTCCCAAAAAATCCCCTTTAAAATCCTCAAAAATCCATTTTAAAATCCCAAAAATTTCCCTTAAAAAATCCCGAATTTCCCCAAAAAATTCCTAAACAAATCCTTTAAAAATCCTTTAAAAATCAAAAAAATACCCAAAAAATTCCTTTAAAAATCACGAAAATCCCCAAAAAATACCCTCAGAAATCCCAAGAAAATTCCTTAAAAATCCCAAAAAATTCTCTTAAAAATCCCAAAAATCCCTTAAAAAATCCCAAAAATTCCCTTAAAAATCCAAAATAAGTCCTATAAAAATCACAAAAAATACCTTTAAAAATCGCGAAAATCCCCAAAAAATTCGTTTAAAAATCCCAAAAAATCCCCAAAAAATTCCTTAAAAAATCCCAAAAAATCTGCTTTAAAATCCCCTTAAACAATCCCTATAAAAAATCCCCAAATCCTGATTTTTCCCCCCATTTTCCAGGCATCACACGCTGAGTCAAGGCCAGCATCATCCCCCCTGCCCCAGTGGAAAACCAACCCCGAGACCGACCCCGAGGCTCTGTTCCACAAAGAGCAGCTGGTGCTGGCCCTGTACCCCCAGACCACCTGCTTCTACAGGGCCCTGATCCACGCTCCTCCCCAGAGGGTGAGTCACCCAAAACATCCCAAAATCACCCCAAAAATATCCCAAAGTTATCCCAAAAATCCCCTCAAAATTCTCAATAATCAGCCCAAAAAATCCCCTCGAAAATCCCAAAAATCGTCACAAAAATTCTCTCAAAAATCCCAAAATCATCCGAAAATCAGCCAAAAATTTTCCCAAAATCCCCAATTTCCATCCCCAGGAGTCCCCGAAACCTCCTAAACATCTCCCAAAAAATCCCAAAAAATCTCCAAAAACTCGCAAAAAATTCCCAAAAAATCCCCCAAAAATCCCCCAAAAATTCCCGAAAACATCGCCAAAAATACCCAAAAAATTCCCAAAAATTCCTCAAAAAATCCCAATAAACCCCCTAAAAATCCCCAAAAAATTCCCCAAAAAGTTCCCAAAAATTCCCAAAAATTCCAAATTTTCCCAAAATCCCATTTTTTCCCCCCAAAATCCAGACCCAGGACAATTACTCGGTGCTCTTTGAGGTCCCCAGAATGCCCCCAAAAATTCCCAAAAAATGGCCAAAAAATCCCAAAAAATTCCAAAAAAATCCCTAAAAATCCCACCAAAAATCCTCAAAAAATTCCCTAAAAATCCCGAAAAACTTCCCAAAAAATCGGCAAAAAATCAAAAAAAAATCCCAAAAAAACCCCTAAAAATCCAAAAAAAATGCCCTAAAAATCCCAAAAATTCCAAATTTTCCAAAATCCCAATTATTCCTCCAAAATCCAGCCCTAGGACGATTACTCCGTGCTCTTTGAGGTACCCAGAATCCCCCCAAAAAATCATCTAAAAAATCCCAAAAAATCCCCCCAAAAAATCCAAAAATTCCCAAAAAAATCCCCAAAAAATCATCTAAAAAAATCCCAAAAAATTCCCAAATAATTCCAAAAAATTCCCAAAAAATCCACCAAAAAACTCCAAAAAATCCCCTAAAAATCCTGAAAAAATTCCAAAAATTCCCAAAAAATCCCCAAAAATGCCACAAAAATTCCCCCAAAATACCCAAAAAATCCCGAAAAAGTTCCCAAAAAATCCTCAAAAAATTCCCAAAAAATTCTCAAAAAAATCCCTCAAAAAAACCCCAAAAAATTTCAAAAAAATCCCAAAAAATCTCAAAAAATCCCCAAATATTCCCCCAAAATTCCAAAAAAACTCTCCAAAAACTCCAAATCCCCCAAAAAATCCCCGAAAAAACCCTTAAAAATCCTAAAAAAAATACCAAAAAATCCCTAAAAATTACCAAAAACTCCCAAAAAATTCTCAAAAAATCCCCCCAAAAATCCAAAAAAGTCTCAAAAAATTGTCCCAAAAACCCGATAAAAATCCTGAAAAAAAATCTCAAAAAATCCCCAGAAAATCAAAAAAAAAACCCGAAAAACCCGATAAAAATCCTGAAAAAAAATCTCAAAAAATCCCAAAAATCCTAAATTTTCCCAAAATCCCATTTTTTCCCCCCAAAACCCAGCCCCAGGACGATTATTCTGTGCTTTTTGAGGACACCTCCTACGCCGACGGGTACTCGCCCCCCCTGAACGTGGCCCAGCGCTACGTGGTGGCCTGCAAGGAGACCAAGAAAAAATAAAATTTTGGGTCAAAAAAAGCCAAAATTGGGGAAAACGGACCCAAGAATGGGAAGGGCGGCATGGAATTGGGGGAGAGGGGAAAAATTGGGAAAAATTTAGGAAAAATGGGAAAAAATGGGAGAAAATGGCGAAAAAAAAGGAATTTTAAGGGTTAAAAATAGGATTTAACGGGTTAAAAATGAGCATTTTTGGGTTTAGAAATGAAAATTTTTGGGGTGAAAATTGGGATTTTTTTGGGTGAAAAATTGGGATTTTTTGGGGGTAAAAATGGGAAATTTTTGGGGTAAAAAATGGATTTTTTGGAGTTAAAAATGGGATTTAAAAGGGTTAAAAATGGGAAATATTAGGGTTTAAAAATGAGAATTTTTGGGGTGAAAATGGGATTTTAAGGGTTAAAAATGGGGGGTTTTTTTGGAGTTAAAATGGGAAATTTGGGGTTGAAAATGAGAATTTTTGAGGTTAAAAATGGGTTTTTTGAAAAGTGTATGAATGAGAATTTTTGGGGTTAAAAATAAAATTTGGGGGGATTTTTTAAAGGTAAAAATGGCAATTTTAAGGGTTAAAAATTGGGAATTTCTGAGTGAAAATTGGGATTTTTTGGGGTTAAAAATGGGAAATTTGGGGAATAAAAATTGGAGTATTTTGTGTTAAAATTTAGTTTTTAAGGGTTATAAATGGGAAATTTTGGCATTTAAAAATTAAAATTTTTGGGGTGAAAACTGGGATTTTTTTGGGTTAAAAATGGGAATTTTTGGGTGGGAAAATTGGGATTTTTTTGGGTGAAAATTTAATTTTGGGGGGTTAAAAATGGGAATTTTTGGGGTAAAAATTGGATTTTTTTACTTAAAATTGGCTTTTTAAGGGTTAAAAAATGGGAATTTTTAAAGGGTAAAAATGAAAAAATTTTGAGGTTTTTTTGGGGGTAAAAATGGGAATTTTTGGGGTGAAAAATGGGATTTTAAAGTTTAAAAATGGGAATTTTTGGGGATAAAAATTTTATTTTTCTGCATTAAAATTGGATTTTTAAGGGTTCAAAATAGAAATCTTAAGGGTTTAAAATGGAAATTTTTAGGGTTAAAAATTGGAGGTTTGGGGGTAAAAATTTGGAATTTTGGGGGTAAAAAATGGGAATTTTACGGGTGAGAATCAGGATTTTTAAATGGTAAAAAATGTGGATTTTGAGTAAAAAATGGATTATTTTTAAGGGGAAAAATGAATTTTTTGAAAAATAAAATTCTTCAAAATTCGGGTGGGGGAGAGGAAAATTATTTTAAATTTATTTGAAAGAATTCTGCCAAAAATGGCCAAAAATTCACTTTAAAAAAAAATTATTTAAATTCAAAATGACGTCCAAAAGTAGGCGGGACTAAAACCGGAAATGACATCATGCAACTCTAAAATGAATGACGAGGAAATTTTGTTATAAATAAAATAATTTTATTGTAAATAAATTAATTAAAATGATTAAAAACTCGTTTGGTGGGTGTGGCTTCACGTCGGGGCGGAGCTGGGGATGATGACGTCATCGGGCCCCGCCCACTCATCTTCCGGCTCCGCTTCCCCCCGGCAGCGGCGAATCAGATCTCCCCAAAGGAGGGGGGCGTGGCAGCTGGGGGCGGGGCCAGAGACAGGGTTGCCTTATATGGAAATGGCTGCCCTAGCAACAAGCCCCGCCCCCGAGCAACCAATCAGAACGTTGCTTTAGAGACAAGCCCCGCCCCAGCAACCAATCAGAACATTGCTTTAGTGACAAGCCACGCCCCCTAGCAACCAGATTCCCTTATATGGAAATGGAGCCTTAGCAACAAGCCCCGCCCCCTAGCAACCAACCAGAATGTCTCCTTAGCAACAAGCCCCGCCCCCTGGCAACCAAACTTTCCTTATAAGTAAAAGGGGCCTTAGCAACAAGTCACGCCCCCTAGCAACCAATCAGAATGGCTCCTTAGCAACAAGCCCCGCCCCTGGCAACCAAACTTTCCTTATAAGGAAAAGGGGCCTTAGCAACAAGCCACGCCCCCTAGCAACCAATCAGAATGGCTCCTTAGCAACAAGCCCCGCCCCCTGGCAACCAAACTTTCCTTATAAATAAAATGAGCCTTAGCAACAAGCCACGCCCCCTAGCAACCAATTATTTCCTTATAAAGAAAATGAGCCTTAGCAACAAACCACGCCCCCTAGCAACCCATGTGTTTTTATAGAGAAAAATCCATAGCAACAAGCCCCGCCCCCTAGCAACCAATCAGAACATTGCCTTAGCAACAAGTCATGCCCCCTAGTGACCAATCACATTTCCTTATAAGGAAAAGGAACCTTAGCAACAAGCCACGCTCCCTAGCAAACAATGTGTCTTTATAAAGAAAAATCCATAGCAACAAGCCCCGCCCCCAGCAAGCAATGTGTCTTTATAAAGAAAATTCCATAGCAATAAGCACCGACCCCTAGCAACCAGGTTCCCTTATATGGAAAAGGAGCCTTAGCAACAAGCCCCGCCCCCTAGCAACCAATCAAAACTTTCCTTTTAAGGAAAACCCATAGCAACAAGCCACGTCCCCTAGCAACCAATCAGAACGTTGCCTTAGCAACAACCCACGCCCTCAGCAACCAATCAGAACATTGCCTTGGCAACAAGCCACGCCCCTAGTGACCAATCACATTTCCTTATAAGGAAATTAACCTTAGCAACAAGCCCCGCCCCCTAGCAACCAATCAATTTCCTTAGAAGGAAAAACCCATAGCAACAAGCCACGTCCCCTGGCAGCCATCTTGGATCTTTTCCTTAAAAGGTAAAAAACCCTGGCGGCCATCTTGGATCCTTATAAGGTTAAAAACACTTTAACAAACTCCACCCCCCGGCAGCCATCTTGAAATGCTTCCATATAAGGCAATTATCTCCAATTACCAAGCCCCGCCCCCTGGCGGCCATCTTGGAACCTTTCCTTAAAAGGTAAAAAACCCTGGCAGCCATCTTGGATCCTTATAAAGCTAAAATATTTTAACAAACTTCGCCCCCTGGCGGCCATCTTGAATCCTTTCCATATAAGGTAATAATCTCTAATTACAAAGCCCTGCCCCCTGGCAGCCATCTTGGATCCTTTCTTTATAAGGTAAAAAACTCTTAAAAACAATCTGCACCCCCCAGCAGCCATCTTGGATGTATTCCTTGTAAGGTAAAAAACACTGGCAGCCATCTTGGATTCTTATAATGTTAAAATATTTTAACAAACGTCGCCCCCTGGCGGCCATCTTGAATCCTTTCCTTATAAGGTAAAAAACATTTTAACAAACTCCACCCCCTGGCAGCCATCTTGAAATTTTCTTTCTAAGGTAAAAAGTCTTAAAAACAAGCTCCACCTCCTGGCGGCCATCTTGGATCCTTTCCATATAAGGTAAAAAATCATTCTTAAAAGTTCCGTCCCCCCGGCGGCCATCTTAAAACATTTCCATATGAGGTAATAATCTCTAATTACAAAGCCCCGCCCCCTGGCAGCCATCTTGGATCCTTTCTTTATAAGGTAAAAAACTCTTAAAAACAATCTGCACCCCCCAGCAGCCATCTTGGATCTATTCCTTATAAGGTAAAAAATTCTGGCAGCCATCTTGGATCCTTATAAAGTTAAAATATTTTAACAAACTTCGCCCCCTGGCGGCCTTATTAAAACATTTCCATATAAGGCAATCATCTCCAATCACCAAGCCCCGCCCCCCTGCCTAAGCCCCGCCCCCTCCTCACCTGGGGCAGGCGCCCCCCACAGGCAGCAGCTGCCGCGGCTCCGGCGCCAGGAAGAGCCGGGCCAGGCAGGGGGGATGGGCGGCCATGGGGCACTGGGGGCGGGGACAGCGCAGCAGGGGCGTGGCCTGGGCCTGGAAAGGACGTGGCAAAGTCAAAACCCTGGAAATTCCCGGCTCATTTTAATAAATTTGCATTCTTAATAAGTTAAAAATTGCAGGTATTAATTGAAAGGAAATCAAGCCACTCCCCTTTTACCTCAGGTCACGCCCATTTAATTGTTTTCTTATTTTGTTTTATTATTTCATTTGTTTTGTTATTTAAATTTTTTAATAATTTAAATTTGAATTATAGGATTTGCATAAATTTCCATTTTTACTCCTAAGTGTTTTCCAATTTTTTCTTTATTCGCATTAAAGCAAACCAAGCCCCTCTCCTTCCATCTCAGGCCACGCCCATTTTATCATTTTATTTATTATTTAAATTTTTGAAAAATTCAAATTAAAATGAATGAATAAATTTGCATAAATTTCCGTTTTTACTTCTCAATTTTCCCAAATTTTACCTTTTAAATTCCTATTAAATTAACCCCCACCCTTTTAATATTTTTAATTATTTTTCATTAGGCTCCACCCACTTTAATGCTCCACCCCGTTAATTATTTTATTAAATCCCGCCCATTTTTAAGCCCCACCCACTTTTGCCACTACCCAGTATAAGCTCCACCCTCTTTACTCTTTTAATCCCCTTTTAATTACTTTAAATATTTTTAAGCCTCTCTCCTTTATTTCTTTCCTATTAAGCTCCACCCATTTTAACCCTTATCCCTTTTAGCCCCACCCACTTTTAACCCCACCCCTTTAAGCCACGCCCCTTTTCCAATTAAGTTTTAGTCTTTTAAGCCCCTCCCACTTAAAAATTCACCCCCAAACTTTCCCAGTTAAACCCCACCCCCTTAAGCCCCACCCACTTTAAGCCCGCCCTTTTCAAAATTTCTAGCTAAGCCCCACCCTTTTATCTCATTTTAAGCCCCACCCCTTTGATTCACCCATTAAGCTCCACCCACTTTAGCCCAGCCCAATTTAAGCCACACCCATTTAAACCCCACTGCTTTAAAGGTTCCCAGCTAAGCCACACCCCTTAAAACTTTTTATAAGCCCCACCCCTTTAACCTTTCCCAGTTAAGCCCCACCCAGTTTAAGCCCCACCCACTTTAAGCCCCACCCCTTTATAAATCCCACTTAAGCCACACCCACGTTAAGCCACATCCCTTTAAAGTCACTCACTTAAGCCCCCCCCCTTTTTAGCCCCACCCGTTTTAGCCACGCCCCTTAATGGTTCTCCCATTCAAGCCCCACCCACTCAAGCCCCGCCCCTCACCTCCATACACAGGCCACACCCCTTCACTTCCTCCTCCTCCTCCTGGCCCCGCCCCTTTCTCCTTTTAAGGCGTGGCAGCCCCGCCCCCTTCTCTTGCACCACGTGAGGGGGCGGGGCCGGCTCCAGAGCGAGGCTGGGTGGGCGGAGCCAGCGCACCCGGAGCGGGAGGCGGGACCAGGGCGGGGCCCGCAGGAGGCGGGGCAAAATCCGCAGGGCGAAGCTGATTGGTCGCTCCCGGGGGCGGGGCCGGGGGGGGTCTGGCAGCCGGCGGCAGGAGTTGGGGTGTTGCCATGCCCACTCAAACTGAGGGAATTAATTGAATTAATTAATTGTTGAGGTGGGTGGGGTTTAAGTGGGATGGGCTTTGACTGGTTTAATGAGGTGGGAGGAGTTTAAATGGGGCGGGGCTTAAGTGGGTGGTTTAAAGGGGCGGGGCTTAACTGGGAGGGATTAAAATTTTTGTTTAATAAGATGGGAGGGGCTGAATATGCAGGTTTAATTGGGTTTAATGGGATGGAAGCAGCTTAAAGTGGGTGTGGCTTAATTTAATGCGATGGGAGGGGCTAACTGGGAGGAATGAAAATTTTAGTTTAATGAAGTGGGAGTGGCTTAATATGGGGTGGGACTTAATTGGGTTTAATGAGATTGGAGTGGCTTAAAGTGGGTGGGGCTTAATGAGGTGGTAGGGGCTTAAATGTGGTGGAGTTTAAGGTGGTAAGGGGCTTAAATTAGTTTAATGAGGTGAGGGGGGGCTTAAAATGGGTGGGGCTTTAATTGGTTTAATGGGGTGGGAGGGGCTTAAATGGGGTGTGGCTTAAGTGGGCGGGGTTTAAAGGGGCGGGGCTTAATTAGGTGGGAGGGGCTTAGATGTAATAAGGTGGGGCGGGGCTTAGTGGAAGTGGTTTAAAGGGGTGGAGCTTAAGTAGGTAGGATTAAAATTTGGGTTTAATGAGGTGGGAGAGGCTTAAAGGGGTGGGGCTTAAATTGGGTTTCTTGCGGTGGGCGGGGCTTAACTGGGTGTGGTTTAAAGTTGGGAGGGGCTTAAATTCAAGGGGGTGGAGTTTAAGTGGGGTTTAATTAGGTGGGGCTTAATTAGGAAGAATTTAAGCGGGCTTTAATGAGGAGAGGTTTAAGATGGGTTTAATTAGTTTGGGTTTAATTAGTTTGGGTTTAATTAGTTGGGGTTTAATAAAGATGTTTAAGGTGGGTTTAGATAGTTGGGGTTTAATTAGCAGAGTTTTAAGCTGGGTTTAATTAGTTGGGGTTTAATCAGGAGGAGTTTAAACCGGGTTTAACGAGGTGGGGTTTAATTAGGAGGAGTTTAATTAGTTGGGGATAAACTAGGAGAAATTTAAGCCAGATTTAATTGGTTGTGGTTTAATGAAGAGGGGTTTAAGCCGGGTTTAATTAGTTGGAGATTAATTAGGAGAAGTTTAGGCCGGGTTTAATTAGTTGGGGTTTAATCAGGAGGGGTTTAAGTTGGGTTCAAGCAAGTGGGGTTTAATTAGGAGGGGTTTAATTAATTGGGGTTTAATTAGTTAAGGTTTAATGAGAAGGGTTTAAGCTAGGTTTAAGGAGATGGAGTTTAATTAGCTGGGGATTAATTAGTTGTGGTTTAGGCCAGGTTTAATTGGTTGGGGATTAATTAGTTGTGGTTTAACCTGGGTTTAAGGAGGTGGGATTTAATTAATTGGGGTTTAATTAATTAGGGTTTAATGAGGAGTGGTTTAGGCCGGGCTTAAGGATGTGGGATTTAATTAATTGGGATTTAATTAGTTGGGGCTTAATTATGCGTGGTTTAAGCCGGGCTTAATTAGTTGTGGATTAATTAGTTGTGGTTTAATCCAGGTTTAATTAGCTGGGATTTAATTAGGCATGGTTTAGGCCGGGTTTAATTGGTTGGGGTTTAATTAGTTGTGGTTTAAACCGGGTTTAATGGGGTGGAATTTAATTAATTGGGGTTTAATTAGCTAGGGATTATTTAGTTTTGCTTTAGGCCGGGTTTAAGGAGGTGGGATTTAATTAATTGGGGTTTAATTAGCTGGGATTTAATTAGTTGTGGTTTAAACCAGGTTTAATTAGTTGGGGTTTAATAAATTGTGGTTTAAGCCGGGTTTAAAAAGGTAGGATTTAATTAGTTGAGGTTTAATTACTTGGGGTTTAATTAGCTGCGGTTTAGGCTGGGTTTAATTAGCTGGGGTTTAATTAGTCGTGCTTTATACCGGGTTTAATTAGTTGGGGATTACTTATTTGTGCCTTAGGCCAGTTTTAAGGAGGTGGGATTTAATTAATTGGGACTTAATTAGTTGGGGATTAATTAGTTGGGGATTAATTAGTTGTGGTTTAAACCGGGTTTAAGTAGGTGGGATTTAATTAATTGGGGTTTAATTAATTGGGGATTAATTAGTCGTGCCTTAGGCAAGGTTTAGGGGTGGTATTTAATTAATTGGGGTTTAATTAGGTGGGGATTAATTAGTTGTGCCTTAGGTCTGGTTTAATTAATTGGGGATTAATCACGAGTGCCTTAGGCCGGGTTTAAGGGATGGTATTTAATTAATTGGGGTTTAATTAGTTGGGGATTAATTAGTTGTGGTTTAAGCCGGGTTTAAGAGGTAGGATTTAATTAATTGGGGTTTAATTAGCATGGGATTAATTAGTTGTGCCTTAGGCCGGGTTCAATTAATTGGGGATTAATCACGAGTGCCTTAGGCCGGGTTTAAGGGATGGTATTTAATTAAGTGGGGTTTAATTAGCTGGGGATTAATTAGTTGTGCTTTAGGCCGGGTTTAATTAATTGGGGATTAGTTAGGAGTGCCTTAGGCCGGGTTTAATTAATTGGGGGATTAATTAGTCGTGCTTTAGGCCGGTTTTAAGGAGGTGGGATTTAATTAAGTGGGGCTTAATTAATTGGGGATTAATTAGTTGTGGTTTAGGCCGGGTTTAAGGAGGTGGGATTTAATTAATTGGGGTTTAATTAGTTGGGGTTTAATGAGGAGGGATTTAATCCAGGTTTAATTGGTTGAGGTTTAATTAGGAAAGGTTTAAGCTGAGTTTAATCAGTTGGGATTTAATTAGTTTTGGTTTAGGCCGAGTTTAATTGGTTGGAGTTTAATTAATTGTGGTTTAAGGCGGGTTTAAGAAAGTGGGATTTAATTAGTTGAGGTTTAATTACTTGGGGTTTAATTAGCTGCGGTTTAGGCTGGGTTTAATTAGCTGGGGTTTAATTAGTCGTGCTTTAGGCCGGGTTTAATTAGTTGGGGATTAATTATTTGTGCCTTAGGCCAGTTTTAAGGAGGTGGGATTTAATTAATTGGGACTTAATTAGTTGGGGATTAATTAGTTGGGATTAATTAGTTGTGGCTTAAACCGGGTTTAAGGAGGTGGGATTTAATTAATTGGGGTTTAATTAGCTGGGGATTAATTAGTTGTGGTTTAGGCCGGGTTTAAGGGGTAGGATTTAATTAATTGGGGTTTAATTAGGTGGGGATTAATTAGTTGTGCCTAAGGTCGGGTTTAATTAATTGGGGATTAATCAGGAGTGCTTAGGCCGGGTTTAGGAGTGGGATTTAATTAATTGGGATTTAATTAGTTGGGGATTAATTAGTTGTGGTTTAAGGCGAGTTTAAGGGGTGGGATTTAATTAATTGGGGATTAATTATTTGTGCCTTAGGCCGGGTTTAGGGGTGGGATTTAATTAATTGGGGATTAATTAGTTGTGGTTTAGGCCGGGTTTAATTGGGGATTAATCAGGAATGGTTTAAGCCAAGTTTAATTAATTGGGGATTAATTAGTTGTGCCTTAGGTCGGGTTTAATTAATTGGGGATTAATCAGGAGTGCTTAGGCCGGGTTTAGGGGTGGGATTTAAATAATTGGGATTTAATTAGTTGGGGATTAATTAGTCGCGCCTTAGGCCGGTTTTAACAAGGTGAGATTAAATTAATTGGGATTTAATTTGTTGGGGATTAATTAGTTGTGGTTTAAGCCGGGTTTAGGAGGTGGGATTTAATTAATTGGGGTTTAATTAGTTGGGGAATAATTAGTTGTGGTTTAAACCGGGTTTAGGAGGTGGCATTTAATTAATTGGGGTTTAATTAGCTGGGATTTAATTAAGTGTGGTTTAAGCCAGGTTTAATTAGTTGGGGTTTAATTAGTTGTGGTTTAAACTGGTTTAAGGAGGTGGGATTTAATTAATTGGGGTTTAATTAGCTGGGATTTAATTAGGTGTGGTTTAAGCCAGGTTTAATTAGTTGGGGTTTAATTAGTTTTGGTTTAACCGGGTTTAATTAGTTGGGGATTAATTAGTATTGGTTTAAGATGGGTTTAATTGGTTGGGGATTAATTAGTTGTGTTTTAGGTCGGGTTTAGGGGTGGTATTTAATTAATTGGGGTTTAATTAGCAGGGGATTAATTAGTTGTGCCTTAGGCCGGGTTCAATTAATTCGGGATTAATCACGAGTGCCTTAGGCCGGGTTTAAGGGATGGTATTTAATTAACTGGGGTTTAATTAGCTGGGGATTAATTAGTTGTGCTTTAGGCCGGGTTTAATTAATTGGGGATTAGTTAGGAGTGCCTTAGGCCGGGTTTAATTAATTGGGGGATTAATTAGTCGTGCTTTAGGCCGGTTTTAAGGAGGTGGGATTTAATTAAGTGGGGCTTAATTAATTGGGGATTAATTAGTTGTGGTTTAGGCCGGGTTTAAGGAGGTGGGATTTAATTAATTGGGGTTTAATTAGTTGGGGTTTAATGAGGAGGGATTTAATCCAGGTTTAATTGGTTGAGGTTTAATTAGGAAAGGTTTAAGCCGAGTTTAATCAGTTGGGATTTAATTAGTTTTGGTTTAGGCCGAGTTTAATTGGTTGGAGTTTAATTAATTGTGGTTTAAGCCGGGTTTAAGAAAGTGGGATTTAATTAGTTGGGGTCTAATTACTTGGGGTTTAATTAGCTGCGGTTTAGGCTGGGTTTAATTAGCTGGGGTTTAATTAGTCGTGCTTTAGGCCGGGTTTAATTAGTTGGGGATTAATTATTTGTGCCTTAGGCCAGTTTTAAGGAGGTGGGATTTAATTAATTGGGACTTAATTAGTTGGGGATTAATTAGTTGGGATTAATTAGTTGTGGCTTAAGCCGGGTTTAAGGAGGTGGGATTTAATTAATTGGGGTTTAATTAGCTGGGGATTAATTAGTTGTGGTTTAAGCCGGGTTTAAGGGGTAGGATTTAATTAATTGGGGTTTAATTCGCTGGGAATTAATTAGTTGTGCCTTAGGCCGGATTTAATTAATTGGGGATTAATCAGGAGTGCTTAGGCCGGGTTTAGGGGTGGGATTTAATTAATTGGGGTTTAATTAATTGGGGATTAGTCAGGAGGGCCTTAGGCCGGGTTTAAGGAGGTGGGATTTAATTAATTGGGGGTTTAATTAGGTGGGGATTAATTAGTTGTGCCTTAGGCCGGTTTAATTAGTGGGGATTAATCAGGAGTGCCTTAGGCCAGGTTTAGTGGTTGGGGATTAGTCAGGAGTGCCTTAGGCCGGGTTTAATTAATTGGGGATTAATTAATTTGTGCCTTAGGCCGGGTTTAGGGGTGGGCGTGGCCCGCGGGGGGCGGGGCTCACCCTGAGCGCGGCCACGTCCGAGGGGAAGCCGTGCACGAGCACTTCCATCTCCCTTTTTGGGGAGAAATTTGGTTTAAAAATCATCCAAACTCGGTTTGGAATTTCTCAAAAAATCAATTAAAAATTAAATTTAAATTTAAAATAATTTAAAAAAAAATTTAAATCGTCTTTGAGCCCCCCAAAATTTGCTCAAAGCCTCTGAAACCTCCAAAATTACCCCAAAAATTCCATTTAAACCTCCCAAAATTCCTCCAAAATCTCATTTTAAACCCCCAAAAATTCCATTTAAACCCCCAAAATCCCTTAAACCCCCAAAAATTCCCCAAAATTCCCTTTAATTTCCCCAACCCCCCAAAAATCCATTTTAAACCCCCAAAATCCTTTAATACCCTTTAACCCCCAAATTTCCCCAAAATCCCCCAAAAATCCGTTTTAAACCCCCAAAATTCCCTTTTAACCTCCTTTAACCCCCAAATCCTTTTTAAACCCCCCAAAATCCCCCAAAAATCCATTTTAAACCCCCAAAATTCCCTTTTAACCTCCTTTAACCCCCAAATCCTTTTTAAACCCCCCAATATTCCCCAAAATTCCATTTAAACCCCCCAAAAATTCCATTTAAACCCCCAAAATCCTTAAACCCCCAAAATTCCCCAAAATTCCCTTTAATTTCCCCAACCCCCCAAAAATCCATTTTAAACCTCCAAAATCCTTTAATGCCCTTTAACCCCCAAATTTCCCCAAAATCCCCAAAAATCCGTTTTAAACCCCCAAAAATTCCTTTTAACCTCCTTTAACTCCCCAAATCCTTTTTAAACCCCCCAAAATCCCCAAAAATCCATTTTAAACCCCCCAAAATTCCCTTTTAACCTCCTTTAACCCCCCAAATCCTTTTAAACCCCCCAATATTCCCCCAAAATTCCATTTAAACCCCCCAAAAATTCCATTTAAACCCCCCAAAATCCTTTAAACCCCCCAAAATTCCCCAAAATTCCTTTAATTTCCCCAAGCCCCTCCAAAAATCCATTTTAAAACCCCAAAATCCCCAAAATTCCCTTTAATCCTTTAACCTCCCCAAAATTCCCCAAAAACCATTTTAAACCCCCCAAAATTCCCCCAAAATTTCATTTAATCCTTTAACCCCCCAAATTTCCCCAAAATCCCCAAAATTCCATTCAAACCTCTAAAAATCCCCCAAAATTCCCTTTTAACCCCCAAATCCTTTTTAAACCCCCCAAAAATTCCCCAAAAATCCCATCTAAACCCCCCAAAAATCCCATTTTAAACCCCCCAAACCCCAAAAATCCATTTTAAACCCCCAAAATCCCCTTTATTCCCCTCCCACCCCTCACCAGGGCCCCCTGCCGCTGGTGCGCCAGGCCCGCCCTTCCTCCTGCCGCCGTTGTGCTGCCGCAGCCGCCGCCGCGGATCCACCGTGAAGCCGACATAGACCCGCTCGCGATTCCTGCCGCGCTCGGCGACAGAGCGCAGCAAATACACGGCGCGAAAAGCGGCCATGGCGGCTCCTCTACGGCGTGAGGCGGCTTCCGGTAACATGGCGGCGCTTCCGCCTCGGCAACACGGGGAGCGCTTCCGCCTCGGTACCCACAATGCATTGCGCTGGGGTAAGCAAGATGGCGGCGGGGTTTGCCTCGTTACCCACAATGCACTGCGACAAAAAGTCAGCGCTTCCGCCTCGTTACCCACAATGCATTGCGACAAGGGGGTAAGCAAGATGGCGGCGGGGTTTGCCTCGTTGCCCACAATGCATTGCGGTAGAGCATCAGCGCTTCCGCCTCGGTAACAGAGCGCGGCTTTTGCCTCGTTACCCACAATGCATTGCGACAAAGAACTAAGCAAGACGGCGGCGGGGTTTGCCTCGTTACCCACAATGCATTGCGGTAGAGCAGCAGCGCTTCCGCCTCCGTAATACAGCGGCGGGTTTCGCCTCGTTGCCCACAATGCATTGCGGTGGAGCATGAGCACTTCCGCCTCGGTAATAGACGGTTTTGCCTCGTTACCCACAATACATTGCGATAAGAGAAAGCAAGATGGCTGTATGCTTTGCCTCGTTACCCACAATCCCACGCGAGAACTTCCGCCTCATTACCCACAACGCCTCGCGCGGAGCGGAAGTGCCGCGGGCGGAAGCGGAAATGGAGCCCCCGACGGCGGAGGAGCTGCGGGAGCGGCTCCGCGAGCGGCTCCAGGCGGAGCACGTGGTGATTAATCAATTAATTAATTAATTAACCGCTAATTAAGCTGCGGAGGGCGTTAATTATCCGGGAGGAGCTTTAATTCGGTTTATTAATTAATTAGGAGATAAAGGGTTTAATTAAAACCAGCTGCGGGAGTTAATAATTAATCAGCGTTAATTAATCAGTTTTAATTAAGACTTTATGATTTATAAATGACTTAATTTGGGCTTCATGGCGCTTAATTAATGCTAATTGGAGGGTAATTATGACTAATTATCTTTTCTTAATTAATTAATTAGTGGCTAAGAACAGTTAATTGCCGGTTAAGGCGTTTTAATTAATTTGAGATCTTAATTAGACCTTAATAATGTAATTATTATTAATTATTGTTTAATTACTGTTCAATTCTTGCCAATTATTATTTAATTGCCATTAATTAATGGTTAATTAATGGCTAAGGGGCGGTAATTAGTGGTTGATGTTGTTAGTTATTAATTAATTATTAGCGATGGATTAATTAATGGCTTAATTAACAACGCCTAATTAACGTTTCATGGGTTTTATTTAGCCAATAATCATTTAAAATTGCATCAAATTATTCTCTAAGATTAATTAATGCATTAATCATTAATTAATAACAAATTGTTGAGGTAATGAGCGGTTAATTAATGATTAATTCCTGATTAATTATGAACTAATTAGCGTTAATTAACTGATTGCAGGAGGTGCAGGAGAACCCCCAGCTCTGCCCGGGCAGTTTTCGCCTTCTCGTCGTTTCCGGAATTTTCCGCGGCCTCAAAACGCTGCAGAGGCACCGGTGGGGGCGGGGCTTGAACACTCCTTATAAGGGCTTAAATGTCCTTATATGGACAAAGGGGCGGGGCTTAAATGTCCTTTTATGGGCAATGGGGCGGGTCTTAAATGTCCTTATATGGGCAAAGGGGCTGGGCTTGAACACTCCTTATGTGGGCAAAGTGGGGCTTAAATCTCCTTATATGGGCAAAGGGGCGGGCTTGGGTGGCCTTATATGGGCAAAGGGGCGGGGGTTAAATGTCCTTGTATGGGCAAGGGGCGGGGCTTTAATGATCCTTATATAGGAAGGGGGGCAGGGCTTGGTCCTTATATGGGCAAAGGGGCGGGGCTTGTCCATCCCTTATATGGGGAAATGGGCGGGACTTAAATATTTTATAAGGCAAAGGGGGCTGGGCTTGGATATCCTGATATGGGCAAAAGGGCGGGGCCTGGATCTATTTATATGGGCAAAGGGGCGGAGCTTAAATCTCCTTATATGGGCAAAGGGGCGGAGCTTGAATATCCTTATATGGTAAAGGGGCAAAGCTTAAACACTACTTATATGGGAAAAGGGGCGGGGCTTAAACATGCCTTATATGGTCAAAGGCGCGGGGCTTGGGGTCCTAATATGGGAAAACGGGCAAAGCTTAAATTGACTAATAAGGGGAAAGGGGCAGGGTTTAAATATCCTAATTTGGACAAAGGCGGAGCTTGAATTTCCTTATATGGAAAAGGGGTGGGGCTTAAACACTTATATATGGAGAAGGGGCGGGGCTTAAACACTACTTATATGGGAAAAGGGGCAAGGCTTTAATGATCCTTCTATGGGAAAGGGGGCAGAGCTTGAGTCCTTATATGGGAAAAGGGGCGGGGCTTGATAATGCCTTCAATGGGAAAAGGGGGCGGGGCTTGGGGTGTGTATATGGGCGAAGGGGGCTTAAATATTATATGGCAAAAGGGGCGGGGCTTGATAATGCCTTATATGGGCAAAGGGGCGGGACAGAATGCCTTTATATGGGCAAAGGGGCGGGGCTTGACAATGCCTTAGATGGGAAAAGGGGGCGGGGCTTGGGGTCTGTATATGGGCAAAAGGAGTGGAAGAGGCGGGGCTTAAATATTATAAGGGGAAAGGGGCGGGGCTTGTTAATGCCTTTTATGGGTAAAGGGGCGGGGACAGAATGGTTTTATATGGGCAAAGGGCGGGGTTTAAATGTCCTTGTATGGGCAAAGGGGCGGGGCTTAAAAAGCCTTATGTTGGCAGAGGGCGGGGCTTGAACATGCCTTATATGGGCAAAGGGGCGGGGCTTGGGATCACTATATAGGAAAATGGGGCGAGGCTTGGGTGTCCTTATAAGGGAAGAGGGCGTGGCTTGATAATGCCTTATATGGGGAAAAGGGGCGGGGCTTAACGCTCGAATGTGAACGGGGCGGGTTTGAACCCCTAAGCGTGGGGGAAAGAAGTAGGGGCTTGAATATCCTTATTTAGAAAAGGCGGGGTTTAAATATTTTTCAGATGAGAAAGGGGGCGTGGCTTAAGGTGCACTACGTGGGGAAGTGGGCGTGGCCTGACGATCCTTATATAGGGAAGGGGGCGTGGCTAAAACGGAGTTTAATTGGGAAAATGGGCGGGGCTTAAAATTTTAATATGGAAAGGGGCATGGTTTAAATTGTTGGGGAAGGAGCGGGGCTTAAGTGGGGTTAAGACAAATGGGCGGGGCTTAAATAGTCCTTATATGAAAAGGGGGCGTGGCTAAGGGATCATAAAGAAAGTGGGCGGGGCTCATAAATATATGGAAAGGGGCGTGGCTTAAATGGGGGGTTTTGATAAGGGGCGGGGCTTAAATGGGATTTAAAGATGGTGGGTATTAATTGCTGGGTTAATTAATGGGTAAATTAACTGATGGATTAATGGGTTAATTAAATGATGGGTGGATTATTAATGGGTTAATTAAATGCGTTAATTAAATGATGGGCGAATTAATTAAAGGGTTAATTAAAAGATGGGGTAATTAATTGAGGGGTTAATAGGGGGTGGAGCTTAAGAGGGGAAAGGGGAGGAGCTTAAATGGGTGAGTTTAAAGGGGGCGGGGCTTAATTAATGATGGAATTAATGGCTTAATGAGAATTAATGAGGTAATTAATGTAGTAATTAGTGATGTTGATTAGGAAGAAAGTGGCGGAGCTTAAGCTGGGATTTATAAATTTAATAATTTATTAATTAATGAAATGTAAATTAATGAGTGATTTATTAGGGGTTAATTAGTGATTAATTAATTGATTTTCAGGCTTGTTAACGAGGCGATGGGGTGGGGATTAATTTATAAAAGTGACGTGATTTATCAACTTATATATTAATTAGTGAAATTATAATTAGGGTTTAATTAGCGATTAATTAACTATTTCTCAGGATCGCTAATGAGGAGCTGGGGCGAGGTTTAATTTATTTACGTGACGGGATTTATAAAGATAGTTATTAATTATTCAAATGATTAATTAATGATTAATTAAAGGTTAATTAGTGATTAATTAATTCTCAGGCTGGTTAACGAGGTGCTGGGGGGGTTTTTAATTTCTAAAAGTGACCGATTTGTAGATTTAATTATTAATTAATGAAGTGATGATTAATTAATGATTAATTAGGGGTTATTTAGTGATTAATTAGGTAATTTTCAGGCTCGTTAACAAGGTGCTGGGGCAGGGTTTAATTTCTTTACGTGACAGATTTATAAAGTTAATTATTAATTAATGAAATGATAATTTGGGGTTAATTAGTGATTAATTAATTTTTAGGCTTGTTAACGAGGCGCTGGGGTAGAGTTTAATTTATTCACCTGACAGGATTTATAAATTTAATTATTAATTAATCAAATGATTAATGAATTTTTAATTAGGGTTAATTAGCGATTAATTAAATAATTTTCAGGCTCCTTAATGAGGCGCTGGGGTGGGGATTAATTTCTAAAAGTGACAGATTTATAAATTTAATTATTAATTAATGAAATTATTAATTATTAATTAGGGGTTAATTGGTGTTTAATTAATTTTCAGGCTGGTTAACGAGGTGCTGGGGAGGGGATTAATTAATAAAAGTGACAGATTTTTAAAGATAATTATTACTTAATCAAATGATTAATTAATGATTAATTAGGGGTTAATTAGCGATTAATTAATTGACTCTCAGGCTGGTTAACGAGGCGCTGGGGAGGGGTTTTGACGGGATTTATAAAGTCAATTATTAGTTAATAAAATGATTGATTAATGATTAATTAGGGGTTAATTAGCGATTAATTAATTGATTTTCAGGCTGGTTAACGAGGCGCTGGGGGAGGCGCTGGGGCGGATCCACGCGCTGGAGCAGAGGACGCTGACGCCGGAGCAGTGGGCGGAGCCTCATTAGCATAAATCTGCATAATTAATCAATCAATTAATCGCCTTGAAATGGAGGGGGAAGATGGGGGTTTCTGGCTCATTTGCATAAATTTGCATAATTGGAATAAAGGTTTTGGACTTGGTGATGTCATTGTGGGGGAGTGGCTTGATTTGGGTTGAATTGCATAAATTTGCATAATTTGGGCTCCCAGTGCTCCCGGTTTGGGCTCCCAGTTCTCCCAGTTTGAGCTCCCAGTTCTCCCAGTTTGGGCTCCCAGCTCTCCCAGTTTGGCCTCCCAGTGCTCCCCAGTTTGGGCTCCCAGTTCTCCCAATTTGGGCTCCCAGTTTGAGCTCCCAGTGCTCCCAGTTTGGGCTCCCAGTTTCAGCTCCCAGTGCTTCCAGTTTCAGCTCCCAGTTTGGGCTCCCAGTTCTCCCAGTTTGAGCTCTCAGTGCTCCCAGTTTGGGCTCCCAGTTTTAGCTCCCAGTTTGGGCTCGCATTTGGGGCTCCCAGTTCTCCCAGTTTGGGCTCCCAGTTTGGGCTCCCAGTGCTCCCAGATTGGGCTCCCAGATTGGACTCCCAGTGCTCCCAGTGTGGGCTCCCAGTTCTCCCAGTTTGGGCTCCCAGTTCTCCCAGTTTGGGCTCCCAGTGCTCCCAGTTTGAGCTTCCAGTGCTCCCAGTTTGGGCTGCCAGTTTGGGTTCCCAGTGCTTCCAGTTTGGGCTCCTAGTTCTCCCAGTTTAAGCTCCCAGTTTGATCTCCCAGTTCTCCCAGTTTGAGCTCCCAGTTCTCCCAGTTTGTGCTCCCAGTTTGAGCTCCCAGTGCTCCCAGTTTAGGCTCCCAGTTCTCCCAGTTTGGGCTCCCAGTGCTCCCAGTTTGGGCTCACATTTTGGGCTCCCAGTACTCCCAGTTTAGGTCTCAAATATTACCAGTTTTGGCTCCCAGTTTTCCCAGTTTGAGATCCCAGTGCTCCGGTTTGGGCTCCCAGTTCTCCCAGTTTGAGCTCCCAGTTCTCCCAGTTTGGGCTCCCAGCTCTCCCAGTTTGGCCTCCCAGTGCTCCCAGTTTGAGCTCCCAGTTTGAGCTCCCAGTTCTCCCAGTTTGGGCTCCCAGTTTCAGCTCCCAGTGCTTCCAGTTTCAGCTCCCAGTTTGGGCTCCCAGTTCTCCCAGTTTGAGCTCCCAGTGCTCCCAGTTTGGGCTCCCAGTTTTAGCTCCCAGTTTGGGCTCACATTTCGGGCTCCCAGTTCTCCCAGTTTGGGCTCCCAGTGCTCCCAGTTTGGGCTCCTAGATTGGGCACCCAGATTGGGCTCCCAGTGCTCCCAGTGTGGGCTCCCAGTGCTCCCAGTTTGGGCTCCCAGTTTGGGCTCCCAGTTCTCCCAGTTTGGGCTCCCAGTGCTCCCAGTTTGAGCTTCCAGTGCTCCCAGTTTGGGCTGCCAGTTTGGGTTCCCAGTGCTTCCAGTTTGGGCTCCTAGTTCTCCCAGTTTAAGCTCCCAGTTTGATCTCCCAGTTCTCCCAGTTTGAGCTCCCAGTTCTCCCAGTTTGTGCTCCCAGTTTGAGCTCCCAGTGCTCCCAGTTTAGGCTCCCAGTTCTCCCAGTTTGGGCTCCCAGTGCTCCCAGTTTGGGCTCACATTTTGGGCTCCCAGTACTCCCAGTTTCGTCTCAAATATTACCAGTTTTGGCTCCCAGTTTTCCCAGTTTGAGATCCCAGTGCTCCCAGTTTAGGCTCCCAGTGCTCCCAGTTTGAGCTCCCAGTTCTCCCAGTTTGAGCTCCCAGTTTGAGCTCCCAGTTTAGGCTCCCAGTTTGAGCTCCCAGTGCTCCCAGTTTGTGCTCCCAATTTGAGTTCCCAGTTCTCCCAGTTTGAGCTCCCAGTTCTCCCAGTTTAAACTCCCGGCCCTCCCAGCCGCGCTCCTCGCTGTGCATTGTGGGTACCGAGGCAAATCCCCCCTCTTACCCTCGCAATGCATTGTGGGTACCGAGGCGGAAGTAGCCCCCTTTGCCCCGCGGTGCATTGTGGGTACCGAGGCACAGGTAAACCCAGCCCTGCACAGGTGAGCACCGCCACACCCAAACCCGTTCCAAACCGGTTCCAAACCGGTTCCGAAGCTGCTCAGGCCAGTCCGAACGCAGCCATGGCGGCGCTGGTGCTCGGGGTGGCCCTCGGGGGGATTTTGGTGGCGGCGCTGGGCCGGGCCCGGGCCCGGAGGGTCCCTGAGGGGCCTCGGCTGGAGAGGGAGGCCCGAGCAGTGGCACACAGGGGCGGTGAGAGGGCAGGGCTTAGAGAGAAAAAGGGGCGGGGCTTAGAGGGAAAATGGGCGGGGTTAAAAGGGATGAAGGGGCGGGGCTTAAAGTTGGAGGGGGCGGGGCTTAGAGGGAGGAAAAGGGCGGGGATAAATAAGATAAAGGAGGGGCGGGGTTAAAGGAAAAGGGCAAGGTTAGAGGGGAAAAGGCGTGGGGTTAAAAGGAATAAAGGGGGCGGGGTTAAAGGGGTTAATAGGGGCGGGGTTAAAGGGGGAAAGAGGGGCGGGGTTAAATGAGCAGAGGGGCTGGGATAAAAGGGGGAGATGGACGGGGTTAAAGGGGTGAAGGGGCGGGGCTTAAAGTGGAGAAAGGGGCGGGGTTAAATAAAAATGAGGTGGGGCTAAGAGGGAAAATGGGCGGGGTTAACGGGGGGAAAGGGGGCGGGGCTTAGAGGGGAAAATTGGCGGGGTTAAAAGGGGTTAATAGGGGCCGGGGTTAAAAGGGGTTAATAGGGGCGGGGTTAAAGGGACAAAGGGGCGGGGTTAAAGGGATAAAGGGGCCGGGGTTAAAGGAAAAAATGAAGTAGGGGCTGAAGAGAAATAGGCAGGGGTTAGCAGGGGAAAGAGCGGGACTTAGAGGGAAAAAATTAGTGGGGTTAAAAGGGGCAGATGAAGCGTTGGTAAAAAAGGGACAAAGGGGCCGAGTTAAAAGGGGTTAATAGAGTGGGGTTAAAGGGACAAAGGGGCGGGGTTAAAAAGGGAAAAGGGAGGGTTAAAAATTGAAAGGGGCGGGGTTAATGTAAGGAACAGGCGGAACTAAATAAGAAAGAAGGTGGGGCCAAAAAGAAAGAGGCGAGGGGTTAGAGGGGAAAGGGGCGGGTTAGAGGGAAAGGGGCGGGGGTTTAAAGGAGGGTGGGGGCGGGGGCTTGAGAAGAGGAAAGAGGCGGAGGTTAAAGAGAGGAAAGAGGGCAGGGGTTAAAAAAGAATGATGGGCGGGGTTAAAAGGGACAAAGGGCGGGGGTTAAAAAGGGAAGGGGTGGGGTTAAAAGTGAGGAAAGGGGTGGGAATAAAAGGGGATAAAAAGGCGGGGTTAAAGGGAAAACGAGGTGGGGCTGAGGGGAAAGAGGCGAGGGAGACTTTAAAAAGAGCGGGGTTAAAGGGGAGAAGGCGGGAGTTTAGTGGAATGGGTTGGAAGGGAAAATGGGCGGGGGTAAAAAAGAGGAAGGGGTGGGGCTCTGAAGGTTAAAAAGGGGCGGGGTTAAAAAGGGAGAAAAGGGGGCGGGGTTAAAGGGGAAATGGTGAGGTTAAAAAGAAAGAAGGGGAGGGGTTAAAGGGAGGAAGGGGGCGGGGTTTAGTGGAATGGGTTGGGTGGGAAAATGGGCGGGGTAAAACAGAGGGAAAGGGGTGGGGCTCTAAATGTGCAAAGGGGGCGGGGTTAAAGGGGCAAATGGGGCGGGGTTAAAAGGGATAAAGGGGCGTGGCTAAAAGAGGAAAAGGGGGGCGTGGTTAAATTGATAAACAGGGCGAGGCTAAAGGGAAAGAGGCGGGGGCTAAGGGAAAAAGGGGCAGGGGTTAAATGGATAAAGGCGAGGGCTAAAATGAACCCTAGCAAATCCCCTAAAGCCCTAATTAATCTCTAATTAATGCATAAATTATTTCCCAATTGAGGTTAATTACGGCTCGAATTAACTCTGATTAACCTCTGATTAAACACCTAATTAGCCTAATTAAATCCTAATCAATCCTACTTAATCCCCTATTTAACCATAATTAAATCCTAATTAGCCTAATTAAATCCATAATTAACTCTAATCAAGCCCCAGTAGCTCCTAATTAAGCCTAATTAATCCTATTTAAACCTCTAATTAGTGTAGTGGTTCTAGTAACCTTTTCAGGGTGCAGGGGAGAGAATCGAGGGAACACCTTGGGCGTTTGAGCAGTGAGAACTGGGAGCACTGGGAGCCCAAACTGGGAAAACTGAGAGCCCATACTGGGTGCCCAAACTGGGAGCCCAAACTGGGGGGCACTGGGAGCTCGAACTGGGAGCACTGGGAGCCCAAACTGGGAGCTCAAACTGGGAGTCCAAACTGGGAGAACTGGGAGCTCAAACTGGAAGCCCAAACTGGGAGAACTGGGAGCCCAAACTGGGAGCCCAAACTGGGAAAGTGGGAGAACTGGGGAGCCCAAACTGGGAGAACTGGGAGCCCAAACTGGGTGCACTGGGAGCCCAAACTGGGAGCTTAAACTGGGAGAGCTGGGAGGTCAAACTGGGAAAACTGGGATCCCAAACTGGGAGCACTGGGGAGCTCAAACTGGAAGCCCAAACTGGGAGAACTGGGAGCCCAAACTGGGAGCCCAAACTGGGAAAGTGGGAGAACTGGGAGCCCAAACTGGGAGAGCTGGGAGCCCAAACTGGGAGCACTGGGAGCCCAAACTGGGAGAACTGGGAGCTCAAACTGGGAGCTTAAACTGGGAGAGCTGGGAGGTCAAACTGGGAAAACTGGGATCCCAAACTGGGAGCACTGGGAGCTCGAACTGGGAGCTCAAACTGGGAGAACTGGGAGCTCAGGATGGGGCCTGGAACTGGGAGAACTGGGAGCCTAAACTGGGAGCACTGAGAGCTGAAACTGGGAGAACTGGGAGCCCAAACTGGGAGCACTGGGAGCTCAAACTGGGAGCACTGGGAGCCCAAACTGGGAGAACTGGGGGACCCAAACTGGGAGCACTGGGAACTCAAACTGGGAGCTCAAACTGGGAGAACTGGGAGCCAATACGAGGCCCAAACTGGGAGCTAAAACTGGGAGCCCAAACTGGGAGCACTGAGAGCTGAAACTGGGAGAACTGGGAGCCCAAACTGGGAGCACTGGGAGCTCAAACTGGAAGCCCAAACTGGGAGAACTGGGAGCTCAAACTGGAAGCCCAAACTGGGAGAACTGGGAGCCCAAACTGGGAGCCCAAACTGGGAAAGTGGGAGAACTGGGAGCCCAAACTGGGAGAACTGGGAGCCCAAACTGGAGTGCACTGGGAGCCCAAACTGGGAGCTTAAACTGGGAGAGCTGGGAGGTCAAACTGGGAAAACTGGGATCCCAAACTGGGAGCACTGGGAGCTCAAACTGGAAGCCCAAACTGGGAGAACTGGGAGCCCAAACTGGGGAGCCCAAACTGGGGAAAGTGGGAGAACTGGGAGCCCAAACTGGGAGAGCTGGGAGCCCAAACTGGGAGCACTGGGAGCCCAAACTGGGAGAACTGGGAGCTCAAACTGGGAGCTGAAACTGGGAGAGCTGGGAGGTCAAACTGGGAAAACTGGGATCCCCAAACTGGGAGCACTGGGAGCTCGAACTGGGAGCTCAAACTGGGAGAACTGGGAGCTCAGGATGGGGGCTGGAACTGGGAGAACTGGGAGCCTAAACTGGGAGCACTGAGAGCTGAAACTGGGAGAACTGGGAGCCCAAACTGGGAGCACTGGGAGCTCAAACTGGGAGCACTGGGAGCCCAAACTGGGAGAACTGGGGGGCCCAAACTGGGAGCACTGGGGAACTCAAACTGGGAGCTCAAACTGGGAGAACTGGGAGCTCAAGATGGGGGGCTGGAACTGGGAGAACTGGGAGCCCAAACTGGGAGCACTGAGAGCTGAAACTGGGAGAACTGGGAGCCCAAACTGGGAGCACTGGGAGCTCAAACTGGAAGCCCAAACTGGGAGAACTGGGAGCTCAAACTGGGAGCCCGAAACTGGGAGAACTGGGAGCCCAAACCGGGAGCCCAAACTGGGAGCACTGGGAGCCCAAACTGGAAGAACTGGGACTCGAAGCCCCGCCCCCTTTTTCCTGGCTCCTCCCTCTCTCAACTTCCGGTTTCCTTTACCCTTCCCCACTTCCCGCTTTGGCCCCGCCCCTTTTTTTCGACTTCGGTTCTGGCCCCGCCCCCAGCGCCGTGGCCGAGGGCTGTGATTGGCTGGAGCTGGACGTGCGTCGCACTGCGATGACGTCATCGTGGTTTGCCACGACCGGGACCTCTTCAAGCAGAGCGGGCGTCATTGTGACGTCACCCAGCTGGATTACAAGGTTAATTAGCGCTAATTAATTAATTTCTTAATAATTATTCCTGTTAATTAATCAGAAAAAAATTGGCAAATATTGTTTGGACTTAATTATTTATTAGTTAGTTTTTGTGATATTCGTGGTTTAATTAATAGTAATTATGTGTTAGTAGGATCTAATTTCTGCTGTCGATTAATTAATTAATTAATAACCTCTAATTAATAATTAATATTTAATTTACACCTAACTAATTGTTAGTTCCTAGTGAATTAACCATTAATTAGCTTTAATTATCGATCAATTGATATAAATTAATTATTAATTAATCCAAATCAACCACTAATTACCTTTTAAATATTCCTAATTAATTCCTAATTAAATATTTATTGCTATTTTTCTTCTTTAATTGGTTATCCATTAATTAACCCTCATTAATTAAGAATTGACTTAAATTAATGAGTAATTAATTCAAATTAATCATTAATTAATACTAATAAACTAATTATTTTTAAAATATTCCTAATTAATTCCAAATTAAATATGAATTACTATTGGCTGTAATTAATTATCCATTAATTAACCCCTAATTAATAATTTCCCCTAATTATTCCTAATTTATTCAAGATTAATTTATATTAAATATCAATTCAAATTTTCTCGCTAATTAACTTTGTTTAATTATTTAACTATTATTTAATTAACTCATTAATTAACCCTAATTAACATTTAATTACCTTTTTAATTTATTTTAATTACCCAAATTAACCAATATAAATCCCTAATTAATTATTATTTAGCCACTAATTACCCCAAAATTTTGTTTCCCTGTTTAATTATATTTAATTATCTTTAATTATATTTATTAAATATATTTTAATATATGTTTAATTGTTTAATTTTTTTAATCTATTATATTTAGTTATGTATTTAATTTTGCGTTCAATTATACAAATATTTAATTATATATAATTATAATTGAATTATATTTTTAATTATTATATTATATTGTATATTTAATTATACATTTAATTGTATTTAATTATATTTTTTTATTTAATTTCACTTCATTATATTTAATTCACGGTATTTCATTATCCATGTAATTATTTAATTTTTAATTTTAATTATTTACACTAATCTATTTCTGGATTAATTAACCCTTAAAACCACTAATTAATTCTTAATAATTTTAATTAACCCCTAAATAATTTAATTAACCCATTAATAATCCTAATTAACCCCACAATAATCTTAATTAGTCCTTTAATAATTCTAATTAAAAGCCTAATAATCTTAATTAACGCCTAATAATTTTAATTACTACATTAATAATCTTAATTAACCCATTAATAATTTTAATTAATCTCTTTATAATCCTAATTAACTCGTAATTAATCCCATATTTTCTATTTAATTTATTATTGTTGTCAATAATTACTTTTAATTAACCCCTAATTAAATCCAAGAATTCCTAATTAATGCTAATTAATTAATCCCCAGGATCTCCCCCCACCAGTGCCCCCCTGGAGAGTGACGTTTTCTCCAGGTAAAAAAATTAAAATAAAAATTTTTTAAAAAGCAAATTTCGGGTTAAAAATGGGAATTTTGGGAGAAAATTTTGGGTGGAAAAAAATTGGAATTTTTTGGGAAAATTTAGAGGCTAAAAATGGAATTTTTTGGGGCTAAAAATGGGAATTTTGGGAAAATTTTTGGGAGAAAAATTTAATTTTGGAGCTAAAAATGGGAATTTTGGGAAAACTTTTTCAGATAAAAATTTTAATTTTTTGGGGTGAAAAATGGAAATTTTGGGAAAATTTGGAGTGAAAAAAGGAAATTTTGGGGGAATTATTGGGGAAAGTAAAAGGAAATTTTTGGGGAAAGTTTTGAGGGTGAAAAATTAGAATTTTTGGGGAAATTTGGAGTTAAAAATGGAAATTCTGGGAAAGTTTTGGGGAAGTTGAGGGAAATTTTGGGTGGAAAAAATTGGAATTTTTGGGACATTTTAGAGGTTAAAAAATGGGAAAATCGGGGAAATTTTGGGGGGATTTTTGAGGAATTTTGGGGGAATTTTTGGGGAGGATTTAGTGAAATTTTGGGAAATTTTGGGAAATTTTTGGGGGGAGGGAAAAAATTGGAAATTTTTGTTGTTAAAAAATGGGAATTTTGGGGAATTTTCTTGAATTTTTGAGTGGAAAAATTGGAATTTTTGGGAAATTTTTGGGGTTAAAAAAAGGAAATTTTGGGAAAGTTTTCTGGTGAAAAAATTGGTATTTTTGTGAAAATTTGGGGGTGAAAAATGGGAATTTTAGGGGAGAAATTTGGGGGGAAAAAATTGGAATTTTTGGGGGTTAAAAATGGGAATTTTAGGAAAAATTTTGGGTGAAAAATTGGAAATTTTAGGGAGATTTTTCTTGAAATTTTTGGGAATTTTTGCAGGAGGATTTCATTGAATTTTGGGAAATTTGGGGGAGAAAAAAATGGAAATTTTGGGGTTAAAATCTGAATTTTGGGGAGAATTTGGGCGGAAAAAATCAGAAAACTTGGGTGGATAAAAATGGAAATTTTGTGGGAATTTTGAGGAATTTTGGGGGATTTTTGCGAAATTTTGGGAAATTTTGGATAAATTTGGGGAATTCTGCCCGCCCCCTCCCCAGAGCTTCTCCGGGGCTCTGCGACATGGCGATGCATGATTGGAGCCCGAAATCTTCGGCGCTTCCCATGGCAGCCAATCAGCGTCGAGATCAAGGATGGCGACGATGATCTCATCAATGAGGTCACCGGGGAAGGGGCGGGGCCGTTTCGGGGCTTTTTGGGGCATTTTTGGGTCGTTTTTGGTTATTTTTGGGTCGTTTTTGGGTCATTTTTTGGTTGTTCTTTGGTCTTTTTTTTTGTAATTTTTTGGTCATTTTTTGGTTATTTTTGGGTCAATTTTAGGTCTTTTTTTGGAGTTTTTTGGGGGTTTTGGGGTCATTTTTTCAATTTTTTGGTCATTTTTAGTCATTTTTTGGTTATTTTTGGGCTATTTTTTGGTTATTTTTTGTCATTTTTTGGGTTTTTTTGGGTCAGTTTTGAGTCTTTTTTTGTAATTTTTTGGTTATGTTTGGGTCATTTTTGGGTAATTTTTTGGTTATTCTTTGGTCTTTTGTAATTTTTTGGTCATTTTTTAATTATTTTTGGGTCATTTTTAAATTATTTTTGGGTCATTTTCGGGTCTCTTTTTGGATATATTGGGTCATTTTTTTGGGTCATTTTTAGGTTATTTTTGGGTAATTTTTGCATCAATTTTTTGTCATTTTTTGGTTATTTTTGGGTCGTTTTTGGGTCATTTTTTGGTTGTTTTTTGGTCTTTTTTTTGTAATTTTTTGGGGTTTTTTGGGTCCTTTTTTTGAATTTTTTGGTTATTTTTTAGTCATTTTTGGGTCATTTTGGGGGTTTTTTGGGGGGGTTTAAGTCATTTTTTTGGTTACTTTTGAGTCATTTTTTGATTATTTTTGGTTATTTTTTGGAATTTTTTTGGTAATTCTTTGGTCATTTTTTAGTTATTTTTGGGTCATTTTTTGATTATTTTTTTGGGTTTAGTTTGTTATTTTGGGTCATTTTTTGACTATTTTTGGGTCATTTTTTCATTATTTTTGGGTCAATTTTTGGGTTATTTTTGGGTCAGTTTTGGGTCTTTTTTGGGTCTTTTTTTGTAATTTTTTGGTTAATTTTGAGTCGTTTTTAAGTAATTTTTTGGGTAATTTTTTGGATTTTTTTGAGTCATTTTTTGATTTTTTGGGGGGTTTTTTTGTTATTTTGTGTCATTTTTTTACTATTTTTTTGGTCATTTTTTCATTATTTTTGGGTCAATTTTTTGGTTATTTTTGGGTTATTTTTGGGTCATTTTTGGGTCATTTTTGGTCATTCCTGATCCTGCCCCTCATTTTTGGGCATTTTTCCCCCTTTTTTTTGTCATTTCTGATCCATTTCTGAGTCTTTTTTTTTCATTTTTGGGTCAATTTTTTCCTCATTTTTTTCTGATTTCTGTCCCAATTTTTTCCCATTTTTTGTCTTTTTTTCCCCATTTTTTTTGGTAATTTTTTCTCATTTCTGACCCATTTTTCCCCCTTTTTTTTTTGCAATTTCTGATCCATTTTTGGGTCATTTTTTTCTCATTTTGGGTCAATTTTTTTTCCCATTTTCTCCTCATTTTTGACCCATTTTTTCATCATTTTTTCGTCATTTCTGCCCAATTTTTTCTCTTTTTTTTCCCTCTTTTTTCCTCTTTTTTTCTCTTTTTATTTTGTCATTTTTTCTCATTTTTGGGTCATTTTTGGCTCTTTTTTGGGTCTTTTTCTTGTAACTTTTTGGTTAATTTTGAGTCATTTTTGAGTCATTTTTGGTTATTTTTTATTATTTTTGGGTCATTTTTGGGTCTTTTTTTTGTTATTTTTGGGTCATTTTTGGCTCAGTTTTTGGTTATTTTTTGATCATTTTTTGTTTATTTTTCAGCAATTTTTGCATCATTTTTTTCCCTCATTTTTTTCTCATTTCTGACCCGTTTTTCTCCCATTTTTTTCTCATTTTCCCCCCATTTTTGGGTCATTTTTTTCTCTTTTATTTGGGTCAATTTTCCCCCATTTTTCCTCATTTCTTTCCCATTTTTCCTCCTTTTTTTTCCCTTTTTTTTTTCCCGGGCTGGGTGGGCGGGGCTCCCGTCGCCCCTCCCCCACCCTGACCCCTCCCCTCCCTTTTTTTCCCTCCCCACCCCAGGTCGCCTCCCTGGTCCGGATTTTCGACCGCGCCCCCATCACGCTCTGGGCGTCGTTCCGGGAGCCGATCCTCAGGAAGTGCCGCAGAGCCGTGAGGGGATGAAAAATTTGGGAATTTTGGGGGAAAAAATGGGAATTTTGGTGAATTTTTGGGAATTTTTGGGGAATTTTTGGGTTAGAAATGGGAATTTTTTGGAATGTTTTGGGAAATTTTTGGGAATTTTTTGGGAATTTTTTGGGAATTTTTGGGAGAATTTTGGGTTAAAAATGGGAATTTTTGGGAATTTTTTGGGAAATTTTTGGGAGAATTTTAGGTTAAAAATGGGAATTTTTGGGAATTTTTTGGGAATATTTGGAAATTTTTGGGGGGATTTTTGGGTTAGAAATGGGAATTTTGGGGAATTTTTTGGGAATTTTTGGGAGAATTTTCGGGTTAGAAATGGGAATTTTGGGGAAAATTTTGGGAATTTTTGGGAGAATTTTTGGGTTAGAAATGGGAATTATTGGGAGATTTTGGGTTAAAAATTGAATTTTTGGGGAATTTTTGGGCTGTTTTGGAAATTTTTGGGAATTTTGGAGGAATTTTGGGAGAATTTTGGGTTAAAAATTGGAATTTTGGGAAATTTTTTGGGAATTATTTGGGGAATTTTTGGGTTAGAAATGGGAATTTTGGGGAATTTTTGGGGAATTTTTTGGGAATTTTTGGGGGAATTTTTGGGTTAAAAATTGGAATTTTGGGGGGATTTTGGGGAATTTTTAGGAATTTTTTGGGAATTTTTAGGGGAATTTTTGGGAATTTTTTGGGAATTTTTGGGAGAATTTTGGGTTAAAAATGGGAATTTTGGGGAATTTTTGAGGGAATTTTCGGGTGGAAAATTTTGGAATTTTTGGGGGATTTTAGGGAATTTTTAGGGAAATTTTCGGGTTAAAATGGGAATTTTTGGGGAATTTTGGGGGAAATTTTGGGTTAAAAATGAGAATTTTGGGGGAATTTTTGGGGAGTTTTCGGAAGTTTTTGAGAATTTTGGGAATTTTTTGGGAATTTCTGGGGGAATTTTTGGGGAATATTTGGGGAATTTTTTTGAAATTTTGGGGGGAATTTTTGGGCTAAAAATGGGAATTTTGGGGAATTTTGGGAGGAAAATTTCGGAATTTTGGGGAATTTTTGGGGCAAATTTTGGGTTAAGATTGGGGATTTTCGGCGAATTTTGGGAAACTTTTGGTGGAATTTTGGGGTTAAAAATGGGAATTTAGAGGGAATTTTGGGTGGAAAATTCAGAATTTTAGGGAATTCTTTGGAGAATTTTTTGGGTCGAAAATGGGAATTTTGGGGATTTTGGGGTGGAAAATTTGGGGAATTTTGAGAATTTTAGGGGATTTTTTGCTTAAAAATGGGAATTTTGGGAATTTTTGGGAATTTTGGGGGAAATTTTCGGGTTAAAAATGGAAATTTTGGGTAATCCTTCAAAATTCCATTTAAAAATAATTAAAAATCCCTAAAATTCCCATTTTTAACCCGATTTTCGCCGGTTTTTTTAAATTTTATTAATTTAATTTTTATTTTTTTTAATTTTTAACCCCCGCCCCTCCCCCACCCGAAATTTTCCGTAAAACCCTTCCAAAAAATCCCCAAAAATCGTAAAAAATCATAAAAATCCCTAAAATTCCATTCTAACCCGATTTTCGCCAATTTTTCTTTGTTCTAGTAATTTTATTTTTAATATTTTTATTTTTTAACCCCACGCCCCTCCCCCACCTGAAATTTCCCGCCAAAACCCTTTCAAAAAAATCCCCCAAAAATCGTAAAAAATCCCCAAAAAATCATTAAAAATTCATTAAAATTCCATTTTTAACCCGATTTTCGCCAGGTTTTTTTTACTTTATTAATTTAATTTTTATTATTTTTTAATTTTTTACCCCTTCCCTCCCCCACCCCAAAACCCTTCCAAAAAATCCCCCAAAAAATCGTCAAAAATCCCTCCAAAAATTATTAAAATTCCCATTTTTAACCCGATTTTCGCCGGGTTTTTTTAATTTTTTAAATTTAATTTTTAAATTTTCTTAATTTTTAACCCCCGCCCCGCCCCCACCCCAAAACCCTTTCAAAATTTCCCGAAAAAATCCCAAAAAATCCACCAAAAAATCGTAAAAAATTTCCAAAAAAATCATTAAAAATTCATTAAAATTCCATTTTTAACCCGATTTTCGCTGGGTTTTTTTATTTTATTAATTTAATTTTTATTATGTTTTAATTTTTAACCCCTTACCCCTCCCCCACCCCAAAACCTTTCCAAAAATATCCCCCAAAAAATCGTAAAAAATAAAAAAAATCATTTAAAAATCCCTAAAATTCCCATTTTTAACCCGATTTTCGCCGGGTTTTTTTTTATTTTATTAATTTAATTATTATTATTTTTTAATTTTTTAACCCTTTCCCTCCCGCAGCACCCCCAGATGCCGTTCTGCTTCTCTCTGAGCGGGGGCTGCTGACGCTGCTCTGCTGGTACCTGGGGCTGCTGCCGCTGCTGCCGCTAGGGCCGAGGCAGCCCTACTCTCCCGCTGCCGTCCATCATCAACCGGTGAGAGGCCCGCCCCGGCCCCTCCCCCACCGCCTGCCCCTCCCCGGCCCCAAAAAACAAAAAAAACCCGAGAAAATCGGGTGAAAAACGGATTTTAATGATTTTTTAATGATTTTTTTAGCCCTTTCTAAACGGATTTTTGGGTGGTTTTTAGCGATTTTTGGGGTGGAATTTTGGGGTGGGGGAGGGGCGGAATTGGAGGGGGAGGGGCAGAAAAAAGTTAAGCCCCTCCCCCACCCCCAAAAAACAAAAAAAACCCGGTAAAATTTGGGTTAAAAACGGATTTTTAATGAATTTTTAATGATTTTTAAAAGCGATTTTTAATCGAATTTTTTGGGGATTTTTGGGGAAAATTTTGGGAAATTTTTGGGAATTTTGGGTGGGAAATTCGGGAATTTTGTGAAATTTGGGTGAAAAATTGAAATTTTGGAGAATTTTTGAAAATTTTGGTTGAAAAACGGAATTTGAATGAATTTTTAATTATTTTTTTAGCGATTTTTAATCGATTTTTTTTGTGATTTTTTGGGGAATTTCGTGTGGAATTTTTGGGAATTTTGGGAAAATTTGGGTTAAAATGGGAATTTTGGGTGGGAAAAAACTCGATGGAAATTTTGGGGAATATTTTGGGGAATTTGATTTGGGAATTTTGGGATAAAATTTTGTGAGAGAACTTTGGGATTTGGGAAAAGATCCCTAGAAAAATCTGGGAATTTTTGGGTTGAAAATGGGAATTTTGGGATGTTTGGGGATTTGGGGAAAATTTTGTAGAATTTTGGGTGGAAAAAATTGAAATTTTGGGGAATTTTTGGGGTTAAAAATGGGGAATTTTGGGGTTAAAGACCGGAAAAAATTGTTGGAATTTTGGGAAATTATGGGAAAATGGAAAAATTTAGGGGAAATTTTGGGTGGAAAAATGAGAATTTGGATAAATTTAGGAAATTTTGGGTGGAAAAGTCTTAAAAATTTGGGAAATTTGGGAATTTTGTGTGGAAAATTCTGGAATTTTGGGAAAATATGGGGTTGAAATGGAAATTTTGGGGGTGGATAATTTGGGAATTTTGGGAAACTTTGGGTGAAAAATTGAAATTTTGGTTAATTTTGGGGGGAATTTGGGGTGGAAAATTTGGGAATTTGGGAGAATTTTGTGAAGAAATTTTGAAAAATTTGGGGAATTTTGGAAAAATTTTGGTGGAAAATTTGGGATTTTGGGTTAAAAACGGGAATTTTTGGGATTTTGGGGAATTTTGTAAAATTTTGTGTGGAAAAATTGAAATTTTGGGAAATTTTTTGTTAAGAAAGGGAATTTTGGGTTAAAACCAGAAAATTTTGGAATTTTTGGGGATTTTGGGTGGGAAAAAACCATGGAAATTTGGGGAATATTTTGGGTGGAAAAATGGGAATTTTGGATAAATTTTGGGGGGAACTTTGGGTGGAAAGATGCCAAAAATTTGGGAATTTTTTGGGTTGAAAATGGGAATTTTTTGGATGTTTTGGGGTGGGAAAACGAGAATTTTGGGTGGAAAAAATTGGGAATTTTGGGTTAAAAATGGGAATTTTGGGGAAATTTTCTGGGAATTTTGGGTAGGAAAAATGGAAAAATTTGGGAAATTTCTGGGTTGGAAACTGGGAATTCAGAAAATTTTGGGGGAATTTTTGGGTGATTTTTCCCCTCCCCACCCCACCAGGGCGTATTCCCGTTCCCCGGATTGGCGGACACGTCCTGAGCAAGATGGCGGAAAAGGTCAGCCAGGGGTCACTCAGGGGGTCCCTCAGGGTCCCTCAGAGTCACTCAGGGGGTCACTCAGGGGTTACTGAGAGGTCACTCAGGGGAGCCACTCAGGGGTCACTCCAGGGGTCAGGGGTCACTCAGGGGTCACTCAGGGGGTCCAGTCAGGGTCACTCACTGGTCACTCAGGGGTCACTCAGGGGTCAGGGGTCACTCAGGGTCACTCAGGGTCAGAAGTCACTCAGAGGGTCACTCAGGGGGTCACTTCGGGGTTACTCAGGGGTCACTCAGGGGTCAGGGGTCACTCAGGGGTCACTCTCTGGTCACTCCCAGCCTCGTTCTCCGTCCGTCTCTCCTGAGTCACCTCAAGAGCCGTGGGGATCCAGGTGAGGGGAGCGGGGCCAAACCAAATTTTGGGGAGAAAAAATCCGATTTTGGGCAAAATATTCAAATTTTGGGGTTTAAAAATCCAAATTTTTGGGACAAATATACAAATTTTGGGCAAATATTCAAATTTTGGGGTGAGAATGCAAATTTTGGGCAAAATATTCAATTTTGGGTTTAAATATTCAAAAATTTGGGGTTTAAAATGCAAATTTTAGGGGGTGGGGGAGGGCCAAATCCTCCAAATTTTGGGGTAAAAAATTGAAATGTTAGGGGGTGGGGTGGGGCAAGAAATAAAAATTTGGGGGTGGGGGAGGGTTAAAAATTCCTTAATTTGGGGTAAAAAAATTTCAAAATTTTTGGGGTGGGGGAGGGGCCAAAAATTCCCAAAAATTTTGGGAGTAAAAAAATTCCAAATTTTTATTGTGTGGGAGGGGCCAAAACCGGAAATTTGGGGTGGGGGAGGGCCTGGGCCGCCATTTTTGGAATGTGGGCGTGGCCATATCCGCCATTTTGAATAATGGGCGTGATCATGGCCGCCATTTTGGAATGTGGGCGCCATCTTGAACCCGCGGCCCGCCATCTTGAACCACGGCCGCCATCTTGTTTTTCCCCTAAAACCCTCATTCTCTAAATTTCGCGGGGTTTTTGAGGGGGGCGTGGCTGGGGTGGGGGAGGGGTCGGATAAGCCCCTCCCCAGATCTTTTAGCCCCTCCCGTCCCCCTCCCCCAGGTGTGGCTGTGGGTGGCCAGCGAGGACCCGGGACTTCAGGGGCGCCCTGACCTCGGCGCCACGGAGTCATCACTGACTTCCGGGAGGCTCCGGAGGTTTTGGAAAGTGGGGGAGGGCCCCGAGCCCGCCCACCCCGAGGGAGCCCGCCCCAGGAGGAAAAAAGAAAAAAAGTGAAAAAAAGGTGGAAAAATGAGGGAAGAAATGGAATAAAAATGGGGGAAAATGGAATAAAAATGGAAAAATGGAATAAAAATGGGGGAAAAATGGAAAAAATGGGGGAAGAAATGGAATAAAAATGGGGGAAAAAATGAAATAAGCTCGGGAAATGGCTCTAAAAACCCAAAAATAGACTAAAAAGCTCTAAAAATGGAATAAAATTTAAATATAAATGGTCCGAAAAATGACAGAAAATGGAATAAAAATTAAAATTAAAATGGTCCCAAAAATGACAGAAAATGGAATAAAAATGGGGGAAAAAATGGAATAAAAATGAAAGCAAGTAAATGACTCTAAAAATCCCAAAAATGGAATCAAAATGGTCCAAAAAATTAATAAAAATGGTCTCAAAAATGACAGAAAATAGAATAAAAAATGGTCCAAAAATGGAATAAAAATGGGGGAAAATGGAATAAAAATGGGGGAAAATGGAATAAAATGGGAAAAAATGGAATAAAAATGGGGAAGAAATGGAAAAAAAATTGGGGGGAAAAGGGAATAAAATGGGGGGAAAATGGAATAAAAATAGGGGGAAAAAATGGAATAAAAATGGGAAAAAATGGAATAAAATGGGGGAAAGAGGGGAATAAAAAATGGAATAAAAATGGGGAAGAAATGGAATAAAAATGGAGGAGAAATTAATAAAAAAATGGGGGAAAAAAGAGTGAAAATGGGTTGGAAATAGCTCTAAAAAAACCAAAAATGGAATAAAAATGGTCCCAGAAATGGAATAAAAATGGTCCAAAAACTGGTAGAAAATGGAATAAAAAAGGCAAAAAAAAGGCAAAAAAAAAAATTTAAAATGGTCCCAAAAGTGGTAAAAAAATGGAATAAAGGTGGTCCAAAAAATGGCAAAAAATTAAATAAAAATTGTGCCAAAAATGGCAGAAAATTGAATAAAAATGTGACAGAAAACAGCAAAAAATGGAATAAAAATGGTCCCAAAAAAGGCAAAAAATGGAATAAAAATGGTCAAATAAAGGGCAGGAAATGGAATGAAAATGGTCCCAAAAATGGGATAAAAATGGTAAAAAAAGGAAAAAAATGGAATAAAAATGGTGAAAAAATGGAATTTAAATGGTCTCAAAAATGGAATAAAAATTGTCCAGAAATGACAAAAAATGGAATAAAAATGATCCAAAAAACGGTAAAAAATCTAATAAAAATGGTCCAAAAAATGGCAAAAAATTAAATAAAAATTGTGCCAAAAATGGCTGAAAATGGAATAAAATGGTCCCAAAAATGACAAAAAATGGTCCCAAATGGAATAAGAATGATGACAAAAATGGAATAGAAATGGTCCCAAAAATGACAAAAAATTAAATTAAAATGGTCTCAAAAATGGAATAAAAATAGTAACAAAAAAAGGCAAAAAATGGAATAAAAATGGTCCCAAAATGAAATAAAAATGGTCCAAAAAATGGCACAAAAATGACCCAAAATGGCCTCAAAAATAGTCCCAAAAAATGGCCCCAAAAATGGCAAAAAATGGAATAAAAATGGAACAAAAATGGACTAAAAGTGACTCAAAAATGACCCCAAAAATTCCCCAAAAATGGAATAAAAATGTTTCCAAAAATGGCACAAAATGATTCAAAATTTGGCTCAAAAATGGCAAAAAAGGCTCAAAAAAAGGCAAAAAATGGAATAAAAATGGTAAAAAAATGACAAAAAATTAATTAAAATTGTGCCAAAAAAGACCAAAAATTACAGAAAAATGGTAAAAAAGGGCAGAAAATGAAATAAAAATGGTCCCAAAAAAAGACAAAAAAGTTTTGAAAAATGCTCCCAGAAATGGAATTAAAATGGTGAAAAAATGGAATAAAAATGGTCAAAAATGGCAGAAAATGGAATCAAAATGGTAAAAAATTTGAAAAAAACCGGTTCAAAAAATGGAATAAAAAGGGTCCCAAAAATGGAAAAAAATGGAATAAAAATGGTGAAAAAAATGGAATAAAAATGGTCAAAAAAAGGCAGAAAATGGAATTAAAATTGTAAAAAAATTGAAAAAAAATGGTTCAAAAAATGGTATAAAAATGGTCCCAAAAATGGGAAAAAATGGAATAAAAATGGAGAAAAATGGAATAAAAATGGTGAAAAAATGGAAAAAAATGGAATAAAAATGGTGAAAAAATGGAATAAAAATGGAATAAAAATTGAATTTAAATGGTCCCAAAAATGGCAAAAACTGACCCAAAAATGACCGAAAATGACCCAAAAATGATCCAAAAAATGGATTCAAAGATGTCATCAAAACCGACCCAAAATTTCTCAAATTTACCCCAAATTTTCCCCTCCCCCCCCCCCGAAATTCTGCCCCTCCCCCACCCCGGTGTGACCCGGCGCTCGGTGGGGGGTGGGGAGAGAACAGAGAGGGCAGGTGGGGAGAGAGCAGGGAGTCAACAGAGGGGTCACATGGGGGAGCGCCAGGCAGGGACCAGAGGGTGGGGAGGTGGGGAGGGTGGGGAGAGCTGGGAACGGAATGTGAGGGGGTGTGGGGAGGGGCGGGAAGGGGTGGGGGAGGGGCCCCCAGGGATAAAATTTAGGGAGTGGGGGAGGGGCCCCTCAGGGATGGATTTTGAGGGGGTGGGGAGGGGGGCTCAGAGGTGGGGAGGGGCCCCAGGGGACGGATTTAGGGGGTGGGGAGGGAGGTCTCAGGGGTGGGGAGGGGGCCCTCAGGGATGGATTAGAGGGGGTGGGGAGGGCTCAAAGGGTGGGGGAGGGGGCCCCCGAGGGATGGATTTAGGGGGTGGGGAGGGGCTCAAGGGGTGGGGGAGGGGCGGGGATGGATTTAGGAGCCCCTGCCCAGTGGGGAGGGCTCAGGGGCCAGTGCCCCAGGGTGGGGGAGGGATGGCGGCTCAGCGCCCTGGACCCCTGGGATTTAGGGGGTGATCGGGGGCTACTTCCTGCTCGTCATGGCCGTGGGGCTCTGGGTAAGGACGGGGGGGACAAAAAATAAATCCCGAAATCACAAAATTTATGCAAAAAATCCGGAAAATCAAACTCAAAAATCCTGGAAATCAATTAAAAAAATCCGGGAAAAAATCAGACCAAAATCGTCCCAAAAATCCTGAAAATTCAAACCAAAAACAATAAGATCAAACCCAAAATCCTGAAAGAAGTTACCCCAAAAATTCCAAAATTCAACCCAAAAATCCTGAAAAATGAACCCAAAAAAATCACCCCAAAATACCAAAAATCCTGAAAATTCAAACCAAAAATCATAAAAGATCAAACCCAAAAATCCAGAAAAAAATGGACCTAAAATCACCCAAAAAATCAAAATCGAAAATTCCACCCAAAAATCATAAAATCAAACCCAAAAATCCTGGAAATCAAAACCCAAAAATCCCCCAAAAATCACCCCAAAAATCCCAAAATCGAGAAATCCCACCCAAAAAATCCTGGAAATCAAACCCAAAAATCCTGAAAAATCTGCCCCCAAAAAAATCACCCAAAAAATCCCAAAATCCCGAAAATTCCACCCAAAAATCATAAAAAATCAACCCCAAAAAATCCTGAAAAAAATCGACCCAAAATTTAAAAAAATCACCCAAAAAATTCAGAAAATTGCATCCAAAAATATTTAAAAAATCAAACATTAAAAATCACCAAAAAAATCCCAAAATCCCGAAAATTATACCCAAAAAATCCTGGAAATCAAACCCAAAAAATCCTGAAAAAAATCGTCCTAAAAATCACCAAAAAATCCCAAAATCGAAAATTCCACCAAAAAAATCCAGGAAAATCAAACTCCAAAATCCTGAAATCAATTAAAAAAAATCCGGAAAAAAATCGAGACCAAAAATCACCCCAAAATTCCCAAAAATCCTGAAAATTCAAACCAAAATTCATGAAAAATCAAACCCAAAAATCCTGGAAAATTTACCCCAAAATTCCAAAAATTCAACTCAAAAAATCCTGAAAAATGAACCCAAAAAATCACCCCAAAATTCCAAAAATTCAACCCAAAAATCCTGAAAAATCAACCCAAAAATCCCCCTCAAAAATCCCAAAATCCCGAAAATTATACCCAAAAAATATAAAAAATCAAACCAAAAAATCCTGAAAAAAATCGACCCAAAATTAAAAAAAATTCACCCAAAAAATCCTGAAAATTCCACCCAAAAATATAAAAAAATCAAACCGAAAAAATCACAAAAATATCCCAAAATCCTGAAAATTCCACCCAAAAATATAAAAAAATCAAACCCAAAAAATCACCAAAAAAATCCCAAAATCGCGAAAATTATACCCAAAAAATCCTGGAAATTAGACACAAAAATCCTGAAAAAAATCGTCCTAAAAATCACCAAAAATATCCCAAAATCCCGAAAATTCTACCCAAAAAATCCGGAAAATCAAACTCAAAAATTCTGGAAATCAATAAAAAAAATCCGGAAAAAATCGAACCAAAAATCACCCCAAAATTCCCAAAATCCTGAAAATTTATACCAAAAATCATAAAAGATCAAACCCAAAAATCCTGAAAAATTTACCCCAAAATTCCAAAAATTCAACCCAAAAAATCCTGAAAAATTAACCCCAAAAATCATTCCAAAATTCCAAAAATTCAACCCAAAAATCCTGAAAAATCAACCCAAAAATCCCCCCCAAAAAATCTTAAAATCCCGAAAATTATACCCCAAAAATATAAAATATCAAACCCAAAAAATCCTGAAAAAAATCGACCCAAAATTAAAAAAAATTCACCCAAAAAATCCTGAAAATTCCACCCAAAAATATAAAAAAATCAAACCCAAAAAATCACAAAAAAATCCCAAAATCCTGAAAATTCCACCCAAAAATATAAAAAAATCAAACCCAAAAAATCACCAAAAAAATCCCAAAATCCCGAAAATTATACCCAAAAAATCCTGGAAATTAAACACAAAAATCCTGAAAAAAATCGTCCTAAAAATCACCAAAAAAATCCCAAAATCCCGAAAATTATACCCCAAAAAATCCTGGAAATCAAATTTAAAAATCCTGAAAAATCAACCCCAAAATCCGGAAAATCAAACCCAAAAATCCCCCTCAAAAAATCCCAAAATCCAAAAAATTCCACCCAAAAAATCCCTGAAAATTCCACCCAAAAATCCTGGAAAAAATCATCCCAAAATTCCAAAAATTCAATTTAAAAAAATCCTGAAAAATCAACCCAAAAATCCCCCCCGAAAAATCCCAAAATCCCCAAAATTATACCCAAAAATCATAAAAAAATAAAACCCAAAAAATCCTGAAAAAAATCGTCCTAAAAATCACCAAAAAATCCCAAAATCCAAAAAATTCCACCCAAAAACCCTGAAAACTCCACCCAAAAATCCTGAAAAAAATCGACCCAAAATTCCAAAAATTCAATTTAAAAAAATCCTGAAAATTCACCCCAAAATCCTGGAAATCAAACACAAAATTCTGAAAACTGATCCCAAAAAATCCTCCCAAAAAATCCCAAAATGGGCAAAATTCACCCCAAAAAACCCCCCTAAAAATCGTCTTAAAAAATCCCAAAATCCTGAAAATTCAGCCCAAAAATTCCGTCAAAATCTTGAAAAAAACCAACCCAAAAATCGGGAAAATTCAACCCAAAAATCCTGGGAAAATCGTCCTAAAAAAATTCCCCAAAATCATCAAAATTCACCCCAAAAATCTCCCCCAAAAAATCCCAAAATCTGAAAAATTCACCCCAAAAATTCCTCCCAAAAAAATCCCAAAATCTCCAAAATTCAACCCAAAAATCCAGAAAAATCAATTAAATAATCGCCATAAAAATTCCCCCAAATCCTGATAATTCAACCCAAAAATCCCCCAAAAAATCCCAAAATCCTAAAAATTCAACCCAAAAAATTCTTAAAAATCAACCTAAAAAATCCCCCAAAATATTCAAAATTCAACCCAAAAAATTCCCCCCAAAAAATCCCAAAATTCCAAAAATTTCACCACAAAAAATCCCAAAATCTGAAAAATTCAACCCAAAAAATTCCCCCTAAAAAATCCCAAAATCCTCAAAATTCAACCCAAAAATCCCCCGCAAAAAATCCCAAAATCCGAAAATTTCACCCCAAAATATCCCGAAATCTGAAAAATTCAACCCAAAATATTCCCCCCAAAAAAATCCCAAAATCCTAAAAATTCAACCCAAAAAATTCTTAAAAATCAACCTAAAAAATCCCCCAAAATCTTCAAAATTCAACCCAAAAAATTCCCCCCGAAAAATCCCAAAATTCGAAAATTTCACCCCAAAAAATCCCAAAATCTGAAAAATTCAACCCAAAAAATTCCCCCTAAAAAATCCCAATATCCTCAAAATTCAATCCAAAAAAATCCCCCAAAAAATCCCAAAATCCGAAAAATTCAACCCAAAAAATCCTGAAAATTCAACACTAAAAAATCCCAAAATTCCGGGATTTTCCTCCAAATTTCCCCCAATACTGGTCCATACTGGTTTATACTGGTCCATACTGGTCTGTACTGGTCCGTACTATTCCATACTGTTCTGTAATGGTCCGTACTGGTCCATACTGATTTATACTGGTCCATACTGGTCCATACTGATCCATACTGGTATATACTGGTTTATACTGATCCATACTGGTCCATACTGGTCTGTACTGGTCTGGACTGGTCTTTACTGGTTTATACTGATCCATACTGGTATATACTGGTTTATACTGGTCCATACTGGTCTGTACTGGTCCGTACTGGTGTATACTGGTCCATACTGGTCTGTACTGGCCCGTACTGGTATATACTGGTCCATACTGGTCTGTACTGGTATATACTGGTCCATACTGGTCTGTATTGATCTGTACTGGTCCATACTGGTCGGTACTGGTCCATACTGGTCTGTGCTGGTTCATACTGGTCCATACTGGTCTGTATTCGTCCATACTGGTCCATACCGGTCCATACTGGTTCGTACTGGTCTGTACTGGTCCATACTGGTCCATACTGGTCCATACTGGTTCGTACTGGTCTGTACTGGTCCATACTGGTTTGTACTGGTCCATACTGTCCCATACTGGTCTGTACTGGTCCATGCTGGTCCGTGCTGGTCCGTACTGGTCCATACTGGTCCGTACTGGTTTATACTGGTTTATACTGGTCCGTACTGGTATATACTGGTCCATACTGGTCCATACTGGTCTGCACTGGTCCATACTGGTCTGTACTGGTTTATACTGGTCCATACTGGTCCATACTGGTCTGTACTGGTCAGTCTCTCCGCAGGCGCTCCGGCCGCTCTGTCTCCGGTTATTTCCTGGCCGGACGCAGCATGAGCTGGGCCCCGGTGAGTGACCACTGGTTTATACTGGTTTGTACTGGTTTATACTGGTTTGTACTGGTTTGTACTGGTTTATACTAGTCCATACTGGAATATACTGGTTATACCGGTCTGTACTGGTTTATACTGGTTTGTACTGGGAGGGACGAGGGGAATGAAGGGGTCACTCAGGGGTCACTCATGGGTCAGTTGGTCACTCAGGGGTCACTCAGGGGTCAGGGGTCACTCAGGGGTCACTCAGGGTCACTCAGGGGTCACTCAGGGGTCACTCAGGGGACACTCAGGGTCACTCAGGGGTCAGGGGGTCACTCATGGGTCACTCACTGGTCAGTTGGTCACTCACTGGTCACTCACTGGTCACTCAGGGGTCACTCAGGGTCACTCAGGGGTCATTCAAGGGTCACTGGTCAGTTGGTCACTGAGGGTCACTCAGGGAGGTCACTCAAGGGGTCACTGAGGTCACTCAAGGGTCACTCAGTGGTCAGTTGGTCACTGAGGGGTCACTGAAAGGAGTCACTCAAGGGTCACTCAAGAGGTCCTCTAGTCACTCAGGGGTCACCCAGGGGTCAGGGGTCACTCAGGGTCACTCAGGGTCACTCAGGGGTCAGGGTCACTCAGGAGGTCACTCAGGGGGTCCCTCAGGGTCACTCAGGGGTCACTCAGGGTCACTCAGAGCTCACTCAGGGTCACTCAGGGGTCACTCAGCGGTCAGTTGGTCACTCAGGGGTCACTCAGGGGTCAGGGGTCACTCAGGGGTCAGGGGTCAGAGGTCACTCCGGTCTCTCTCGGTCCCTCAGGTGGGCGCGTCGCTCTTCGCCAGCAACATCGGCTCCGGTCACTTTGTGGGCCTGGCCGGGACGGGCGCGGCCGGCGGCATCGCCCGTGGGGCGGCTCGAGTGGGCGTGAGGAGCCACACACCCGCCATATGTCGCGATAGAGCGCCATATCTCACTGCGTGTCGCGATATCCCACTTCATATCCGCGATACAACCGCGAGATCCCACTTTATATCGCGATATAACCACGATATCCCACTGCATATCCACGATATCCCACTTCATATGGCGATATAACATGATATCCACTTTATATCGCGATATCCCACTTCATGCTCAGCGATATAGCAGCGATATCCCACTTCATATCAGCGATATAACCACGATATCCCACTTCATATCAGCGATATAACATGATATCTGACTTTATATCATGATATCGCACTTTATATCGTGATATAACACGATATCCCACTTCATATCACGATATAACGCGATATATGACTTCATATCATGATATCTCACTCTATATCGCGATATAACACGATATCTAACTTTATATCACAATGTCTCGCGATATCTCACTTTGTATCGCGATATCTCACTTTACATCGCGATATCTCACTTTGTATCATGATATAACACGATGTCTCAATTTTATATCTCAATATATCACAATATCCCACTTTATGTTGCAATATAACGCGATATCTGACTTTATATCACAATGTCTCGCTTTATATCACAATATCTCACTTTGTATCATTGATATAACCACGATATCCGACTTTATATCATGATATCCTGCCCGCTTTATGTCAGCGATATAACCACGATTTCTCACTTTATATCTCGATATATCACGATATCTCACTTTGTATCGCGATATCTCACTTTATATCACGATATAACATGATAGCTGACTTTATATCACGATATCCCGCTTTATATCGCGATATAACGCGATATCTGACTTTATATCACAATGTCTTGCTTTATATCACAATATCTCACTTTGTATCGTGATATCTCACGTTGTATCACAGTATCTCGCTTTATGTCGCGATATCTCACTTTATATCCGCGATATCTCGCTTTGTATCTTGATAACTTCGCTTTGTATCAGCGATATCTCGCTTTATATCGCGATATCTCATTTTATCTCACTGTATATCGCGACATCTCACTTAGTATCTCGATATCTGACTTTATATCGTGATGTCTCGCTTTGTATCGCGACGTCTCACTTTATATCGCGACATCTCACTTTATACCGCGATATCCCGCTTTGTATCGCGATATCTCACTTTGTATTGTGATATTTCACTTTGTATTGTGATGTTTCACTTTGTATCGCGATATCTGACTTTATACCGCGATATCTCGATTTATCTCACTTTGGATCACTCTATATCGCGATATCTCACTTTGTATCGCGATATCTCACTTTATCCCCCTTCATATCACGACATCTCGCTTCATATCACGACATCTCGCTTCATATCGCGATATCTGACTTTATATCGCCATACCTCGCTTTGTATCACGATATCTCACTTTATATCATGATATCTCACTTTATATCGTGATGTCTCAATTTATATCGCGATATCTCTCTTTATATCACGATATCTCACTTTATATCGTGATATCTCACTTTATATCGTGATGTCTCAATTTATATCGCGATATCTCTCTTTATATCACGATATCTCGCTTTATATCGCGATATCTCACTTTATCTCGCTCTATATCACGATATCTCGCTGCATTTCACGACATCTCCCTTAGTATCGCGATATCTGACTTTATATCGCGATACCTCGCTTTGTATCACGATATCTCACTTTATATCACGATATCTCACTTTATATCGTGATGTCTCAATTTATATCGCGATATCTCTCTTTATATCACGATATCTCACTTTATATCGCGATATCTCACTTTATCTCGCTCTATATCACGATATCTCGCTGCATTTCACGACATCTCCCTTAGTATCGCGATATCGACTTTATATCACAATATCTCGCTTTATATCGCGACATCTCACTCTATATCAGCGATGTGCATCTGAGGTCCGGTCGCGATATGGCGGGGCAGCGGCTCTGTCGCGATGTATCAGGATATAACTCCCCCAGGGCATGTTCATCGTGCTGCTGCTGGGCTGGGTGTTAGGATGCCGATCTACCTGAGAGCGGGGTGGGAGCGGACTGGGATAAAACTGGGATAAACTGGGAGGGAACTGGGATTAACGGGGATGGACTGGGATTAACTGGGAGGAGGGAACTGGGAGGGACTGGGATTAACTGGGGAGGGACTGGGGGAGGGACTGGGATGGACTGGGATGGACTGGGGATTAACTGGGAGGGACTGGGAGGGGATTGGGAGGGAGACTGGGATGGACTGGGATAAACTGGGAGGGAACTGGGATAAACTGGGACAGGACTGGGAGGGGAACTGAGAGGGACTGGGATGGACTGGGATAAACTGGGAGGGAACTGGGATAAACTGGGGGAGGGACGGGAGGGACTGGGATGGACTGGGATGGACTGGGATTAACTGGGAGGGACTGGGAGGGGATTGGGAGGGACTGGGATGGACTGGGATTAACTGGGAGGGAACTGGGATAAACTGGGACGGACTGGGAGAGGGAACTGGGAGGGACTGGGTTATACTGGGATAGACTGGGATGGCCTGGGAGGGAACTGGGAGGGATCTGGGGAGGGAACTGGGAGGGACTGGGATAAACTGGGGAGAGGGACTGGAAGGGGATTGGGGAGGGAACTGGGATGGACTGGGATTAACTGGGATGGACTGGGGAGGGAACTGGGAGGGACTGGGATAAACTGGGAGGGACTGGGAGGGGATTGGGAGGGACTGGGATGGACTGGGATAAACTGGGGAGGGACTGGGAGGGAACTGGGAGGGACTGGGATAAACTGGGAGGGAACTGGGATAAAGCTTCGGGAGGGAACTGGGAGGGACTGGGATTAACTGGGAGGGACTGGGGAGGGGAACTGGGAGGGACTGGAATGGACTGGGATAAACTGGGAGGGAACTGGGGAGGGAACTGGGAGGGAACTGGGAGGGAACTGAGGAGGGACTGGGTTATACTGGGATAGACTGGGACGGACTGGGGAGGGAACTGAGGGAGGGACTGGGATGGACTGGGAGGGAACTGGGATTAACTGGGAGGGAACTGGGAGAGGAACTGGGAGGGAACTGGGATGGACTGGGATAAACTGGGAGGGACTGGGAGGGAACTGGGATGGACTGGGATAAACTGGGAGGGACTGGGGAGGAACTGGGAGGGACTGGGATGGACTGGGAGGGACTGGGGAGGGAACTGGTTTATACTGGGAGGGAACTGGGATGGGATTGATCCAAACTGGGACAAACTGGGGAGGGACTTCGAGACAGACTGGTCCATACTAATCCCATACCAGTTTATACCAGTCCATACTGGTCCATACTGGTTTATACTGGTCCATACTGGTCCATACTAGTTTATACTGGTCCATACTGGTTTATACTGCTCCATACTGGTCCATACTAGTTTATACTGGTCCATACTGGTTTATACTGGTCATATTAGTCCCATACTGGTCCCATACTGGTTTATACTGGTCCATACTGGTTTATACTGGTCCATACTGGTTTTATAGTGGGAGTCACTGCAAAGCCCCACCCCATCCCATACTGGTCCATACTGGTCATACTGTTTTATACTGGTCCATACTGGGAGTTGTGGGGCATTGGCCTAGTGGGTTTGTGACTGATGATTATCCGGGAGAGTTGTGGGCGTGGCCTAAGAGGTGGGCGTGGCCTAATTGGGTTCATGGTTGATTATTTGGGGGTTGTGGGCGTGGCCTAAGGGCTGAGCTTGGCCTAGTCAGGTTCGTGATTGGTTATCTGGGGAGTTGTGGGGTGGCCTAGTGAGTTTGTGCTTTATTATCCGGGGGGTTGTGGGCGTGGCTTAAAGTGGGCGTGGCCTGCCTGTGTTTGTGGGCGTGGCCCGGGGTGGGGCGTGGGCTAAGTGGGTTTTGTGGGGGGTGGCCTAATTGAATTCAGTGATTGATTATCTGGGGAGTTGTGGGGCGTGGCCTAATTGGGTTTGTGAGTATTATCCGAGGGAGCTGTGGGCGTGGACTAAGGAGTGGGCATTGGCCTAGTGGGTTTGTGACAGTTTATTATCTGGGGACTTGTAGGGGCGTGGCCTAGTGAGTTTGTGATTGATTACCGGGGGTTGTGGGGAAGTGGTCTGCCTGGGTTTGTGGGCGTGGCCTGAGCGGGCGTGCCCCGGGTGGGCGTGTGGCCTAAGTGGGATTTGTGGGCGTGGCCTAAATGGGTTTGTTAGTGTTTGTTACCCGGTGACTAGTGGGGCGTGGCCTAAGGAGTGGGCGTGGCCTAGTTAGGATTGTGATTGGTTATCTGGGGAGTTGTGGGCGTGGCCTGCTGGGTTTTGTGAGGCAGGGCCTGAGCCGAGGCGTGGTCACGCAGGTGAGCACCATGCCCGAGTACCCTGCAGGCGGCCAAGGCGGATCCGGCTCTACCTGGCTGCTCTCAGCTGGGGCTCTCGTCCAGCACCAAGATCTCGGTACTGGGGATACTGGGTTATACTGGGAGGGACTGGGAGGGACTGGGATAAAGCAGGGGAGGGATTGGGGAGGGAACTGGAATAAACTGGGTTATACTGGGAGGGACTGGGAGGGAGCGGGGGAGGGAACTGGGAGGGACTGGGGAGGGAATGGAGAGGGAGCGAGGGAAAAGAAGCGAGGGAGGATTGGGAGGAACTGGAATAAACTGGGTTATACTGGGAGGGACTGGGAGGGGCTGGGATAAACTGGGAGGATTGGGAATGAACAGGTTTATACTGGGATAGACTGGGTTATACTGGGGATAGACTGGGAGGGACGGGGAGAGAACTCTGAGGGACTGGGAGGGGCAGGAGGAGGAGGGAACTGGGAGGGACTGGGGAGGGAATGGGGGGAACTGGGGATAAACTGGGTCATACTGGGAGGGAAACGGGGAGGGACTGGGAGGGACTGGGTTAAACTGGGTTATACTGGGAGGAACTGGGAGGGAACTGGGGCTCTACATCAGCACCAAGATCATCGGTACTGGGGGATACTGGAATAAACTGGGACAGACTGGGATATACTGGGAGGGAACTGGGAGAGGACTGGGGAGGACTGGAATAAACTGGGAGGGACTGGGAGGGACTGGGAGGGACTGGGAGGGACTGAGAGGGACTGGGTTATACTGGGAGGGACTGGGAGGGAACTGAGAGGGAACTGGGGAGAGAACTGGGATAAACTGGGAGGGATTGGGAGGAAACTGGGAGGAACTGGGTCTCTACGTCAGCACCAAGATCTACGGGTACTGGGGATACTGGGTTATACTGGGAATGAACTGGGATAAACTGGGAGGGACTGGGTTATACTGGGAGGGACTGGGAGGGACTGGGAGGGACTGGGGAACTGGGATGGACTGGGAGGGACTGGGAAGGATTTGGATAAACTGGGAGGGACTGGGTTATGCTGGGAGGGACTGGGAGGGACTGGGAGGAACTGGGAGGGAGCTGGGAGGGACTGGAAAGGGACTGGGATGGACTGGGAGGGACTGGGAGGAAACTGGGAATGGAACTGGGAGGCAGCTGGGACTGGGAGGGACTGGGAGGACTGGGATGGACTGGGAGGGACTGGATGGGACTGGGATAAACTGGGGAATGAACTGGGAGGGATTTGGGAATGAACTACGTTTATACTGAGATAGACTGGGTTATACTGGGATAGACTGGGAGGGAATGGGTTATACTGGGAGGAACTGGGAGAACACAGGATAGACTGGGGTTATCCTGGAAGGGACTGGGAGGAACTAGGGATAGACTGGGTTATACTGGGAGGGACAGGGAGGGAACTGGGAGGCTCACGTCCAGCACCAAGATCTCGGTACTGGGAGGGACTGGGATAAACTGGGAGGGAAGTGGGATAAACTGGGAGGGACTGGGAGGAACTGGGAGGGACTGGGAGGGGCATGGGTTATACTGGGAGAGGGACTGGGAATGAACTGGGAGGAACTGGGAGGGACTGGGATAGACTGGGAGGGAACTGGAATAAACTGGGAATGAACTGGGAGGGATTTGGAATGAACTGGTTTATACTGAGATAGACTGGGTTATACTGGGATAGACTGGGAGGGACTGGGTTATACTGGGAGGGACTGGGAGGGAACTGGGGATAAACTGGGAATGAACTGGGAGGGATTTAGGGAATGATCTGGTTTATACTGGGAGGGAACTGGGAGGGACTGGGAGGAACTGGGAGAGAACTGGGATAAACTGGGGATAAACTGGGAGGGAACTGGGAGGAAACTGGGTTATACTGGGGAGGGAATGGGGCGGGATTAAAAGGGGTTAAAAAATGATCAGTGATTTCTTGTACTGGTTTATACTGGTTTGTACTGGGAGAGACAAGGAGGGAACTGGGTTATACTGGGAGGGACTTGGAGGGACTGGTTTGTACTGGTTTGTACTGGGGCAGATCCCTGTGGATATCGGGGTTTCCTCCCCAGTCCCTCCCAGTATAAACCAGTATAAACCAGTTCCATCCCAGTTTATCCCAGTTTATCCCAGTCCCTTCCAGTCCCCTCCCAGTCCATCCCAATTTGTCCCAGTCCCTCCTAATTCCCTCACAGTCCCTCCCAGTCCATCCCAGTTTGTCCCAGTTTGTCCCAGTCCATCCCAGTTCCCTCCCAGTCCTTCCCAATTCATCCCAGTTCCCTCCCTGTCTATTCCCAGTACAAACCAGTCCATCCCAGTCCCTCCCAGTATAAAACCAGTTCCTCCCAGTCCATCCCAGTCCATCCCAGTATAACCCAGTCCCTTCCCAGTCCATTCCAGTCAATCCCAGTCCATCCCAGTATAACCCAGTCCCTTCCCAGTCCATTCCAGTCTATCCCAGTTCCCTCCCAGTATAACCCAGTCCCTTCCCAGTCCCTTCCCAGTCCCTCCCAGTACAAACCAGTATCCCCAGGTGGACATGTACTCGGGCGCCCTGTTCATCCGCGAGGCGCTGGGCTGGGACCTGTACGCGTCAGTGGGGGCGCTGCTGGGCATCACCGCGCTCTACACCGTCACTGGTTCGTACTGGTTTATACTGGTTTGTACTGGTTTGTACTGGTTTTGCTAGTTTTTACTGGTTTGGACTGGTTTATACTGGGAGGGACTGGGAGGGACTGGCCTGGGAGCTGTACGTGTCAGTGGGGGCGCTGCTGTGCATCACCGAGCTCTACACCGTCACTGGTTCGTACTGGTTTATACTGGTTTGCACTGGTTTATACTGGTTTTGTTAGTTTTTACTGGTTTGGACTGGTTTATACTGGGAGGGACTGGGAGGGACTGGGCTGGGACCTGTATGTGTGGGTGGGGGCACTGCTGGGAGTCACCGCGCTCTACACCGTCACTGGTTCATACTGGTTTGTACTGGTTTGTACTGGTTTTTTTAGTTTTTACTGGTTTGTACTGGTTTATACTGGTTTTACTGGTTTAGACTGGTTTATGTTGAGATTAATGGGTTTATACAAAATGGCCGCTCAAAATGGCTGCCAAGGAATGAATCCAAGATGGCCGCCCAAGATGGCGCCCCATTACTGCCGGCCAGCTGTTCATACTGGTTTTTGTTGGTTTGTACTGGTTTGTACTGGTTTATGTTGAGATTAAGGGGTTTATCCAAAATGGCCGCCCAAGATGGCGGCGCCCATATGAGATTCCAAAATGGCCGCCCAAGATGGCGGCGCCCATACGAGTTTCCAAAATGGCCGCTCAACATGGCTGCCAGGGAATGAATCCAAGATGGCCGCCCAAGATGGCGGCTTCCACAACCACCCAAAATGGCGGCGCCCAGTAGAGTTTCAAAATGGCCCCCAAGATGGCGCCTATTCTGACCGCCAGCCATTGATCCGCATACTGGTTCATACTGGTTTATACTGGTTCATACTGGTTTATGGTACTGGTCATACTGGTTTTGTACCAGTCCATACTGGTCCATAATGGTCCATACTGGTTTGTACTGGTCCATACTGGTCATACTGGTTTATACTGGTTTATACTGGTATATGCCAGTTTGTACTGGTTTATATTGCTCCATACTGGTCCACACTGGTCCATACTGGTCCATACCGGTTTATACTGGTTTATACTGATTTATATTGGTCCATACTGGTCTGTATCATTCCATACTGGTTTATACTGGTCCATACCAGTCCATACTGGTCCATCCTGATTTATACTGGTTTATACTGGCCCATACTGGTTCATACTGGTCTATACTGGTCCATACTGGTTTTACTGCTCTGTACCATTCCATACTGGTCCATACTGGTCCATACTGGTTTAAACTGGTTTATACTGCTCTGTACCGCTCCATACTGGTCCATACTGGTTTTTACTGCTCTGTTCCATTCCATACTGGTTTATACTGGTTTGTACTGGTTTCTGCAGGCGGGCTGACTGCGCTGATGTTCGCTGACCTGGTGCAGACTCTGATCATCATCGCGGGAGCCTCTGTGCTGGCCGGCTATGGTGGGACTGGTTTATACTGGTTTATACTGGTTTATACTGGTTTATACTGGTTTATAGTGGTCTACACTGGGAGGGACTGCAATGGACTGGGAGGGAACTGGGCGGGAATGGGGAGGGACTGGGAGGAGGAAGGGAGGGACTGGGAGGGACTGGTTTATACTGGGAAGGTCTGGGAAGCAACACTGTGCTGCCTTACTGGTTTATACTGGTTTATACTGGTTCATACTGGTTTATACTGGTCCATACTGGTCCATACTGGTCCATACTGGTTTATACAGCTTCATACCTTTCCATACTGGCCTGTACTGGTTTGCTACTGGTTCATACTGGTCCATACCGGTCCATACCAGTTTATACCAGGTTCTATTGGTCTATACTGGTTAATACTGGTCCATACTGGTTTATACTGGTTTAAACTGGTCCATACTGGTCCGTACTAATCCGTACCAGCTTATACCAGTCTATATTGGTCCATACTGGTTTATACTGATTTATATTGGTTTATACTGATCCATATTGATCCATATTAATCCATACTGGTTTATACTGGTCCATACTGGTTCATACTGATCCATATTGATTTATACCAATCCACACTGATCCATACTGGTTTACATTGATTTATACTGGTTCTTACTGATCCATACTGGATTATACTGGTTCATACTGGTCCATACTGGCTCATACTGGTCCATACTGGTTCATACTGGTTTATACTGGTCCATACTTGTTTATACTAGTCCATACCAATCCACACTGATCCATACTGGTTTATATTGATTTATACTGGTTCTTACCGATCCATACTGGATTATACTGGTTTATACTGGTCCATACTTGTTTATACTGGTTTATACTGGTCCATACTGGTTCATACTGGCTTATACTGGTTTATACTGGTCCATACTGGTTCATACTGGTTCATACTAGTTCATACCTGTTCATACTGGTTCTTACCGACCCATACTGGCCCATACTGTTTTATACTGGTTCATACTGGTTTATACTGGTTCATACTGGTTTATGATGGTTCATACTGGTTCATACTGGTTCATACTGGTTTATACTGGTTTCCCCAGCTCTGGGCGCCGTGGGCGGCTACCAGGGCCTGCAGGAGCTTTACCCATTGGCCACGCCCCCCAACGCCTCCGGCCCCTGCGGGCGCCCCCGGCCCGACGCCTTCCACCTGCTGCGCGCCCCCGACACCGGGGACCTGCCCTGGCCCGGGCTGGTGCTGGGCCTGGGGATCATCTCGGCCTGGTACTGGTGCACCGACCAGGTGGGACTGGGATGGACTGGGATATACTGGGAGTGGACTGGGATATACTGGGATATACTGGGAATGGAGAGGGAGGGACTTGGAGGGGATGAAAGGGTTATAAATGGGGGATAATGGGTGTTGGAGGGGATTTGTTGTACTGGTTTGTACTGGTTTTAGACTGGTTTATACTGGGAATGGACTGGGATGGAACTGGGATGTACTGGGAATGGGATGGGAGGGACTGGGATGGAACTGGGATGGACTGGGATGGAACTGGGATGGAACTGGGATGGAACTAGGATCCCAGTACCAGGGACCTGCCCTGGCCCGGGCTGGTGCTGGGCCTGGGGATCATCTCGGCCTGGTACTGGTGCACCGACCAGGTGGGACTGGGATGGACTGGGAGATACTGGGAGTGGACTGGGAGTGGACTGGGAATGGACTGGGAGGAACTGGGATATACTGGGAATGGTGTGGGAGGGATTGGGAGGGCATGAAAGGGTTAAAAATGGGGGATAATGGGTGTTGAAGGGGATTTTTTGTACTGGTTTGTACTGGTTTTAGACTGGATTATACTGGGAGGGACATGGATGGAACTGGGATGTACTGGGATGGAACTGGGATGGAACTGGGATGGACTGGGATGGAACTGGGATCCCAGTACCGAGGACCTGCCCTGGCCCGGGCTGGTGCTGGGCCTGGGGATCATCTCGGCCTGGTACTGGTGCACCGACCAGGTGGGACTGGGATCGACTGGGAGATACTGGGAGTGGACTGGGATATACTGGGATATACCGGGAATGGAGAGGGAGGGACTGGGAGGGGATGAAAGGGTTATAAATGGAGGATAATGGGTGTTGGAGGGGATTTGTTGTACTGGTTTGTACTGGTTTTAGACTGGTTTATACTGGGAATGGACTGGGATGGAACTGGGATGTACTGGGAATGGACTGGGATGGACTGGGATGGACTGGGATGTACTGGGATGGAACTGGGATGGAACTGGGATGGAACTGGGATGGACTGGGATGGAATTGGGATCCCAGTACCGGGGACCTGCCCGGGCCCGGGCTGGTGCTGGGCCTGGGGATCATCTCGGCCTGGTACTGGTGCACCGACCAGGTGGGACTGGGATGGACTGGGAGATACTGGGAGTGGACTGGGAATGGACTGGGAGGAACTGGGATATACTGGGAATGGACTGCGAGGGATTGGGAGGGCATGAAAGGGTTAAAAATGGGGGATAATGGGTGTTGAAGGGGATTTTTTGTACTGGTTTGTACTGGTTTTAGACTGGTTTATACTGGGAGGGACATGGATGGAACTGGGATGTACTGGGATGGAACTGGGATGGTCTGGGATGGACTGGGATGTACTGGGATGGAACTGGGATGGACTGGGTTGGAACTGGGATGGAACCGGGATATACTGGGATGGACTGGGATGGACTGGGATGGACTGGGATGGGTCGGGATGGACTGGGATAACTGGTCACACCAGTCTCTAACTGGTCCCTAACTGGTCTCTAACTGGGATAACTGGTCTGTAACTGGGATCACTGGTCCCTAACTGGTCCCTAACTGGGATCACTGGTCACACCAGTCTGTAACTGGTCCCTAACTGGTCTGTAGCTGGTCCCCAACTGGGATCACTGGTCTGTAACTGGTTCCTAACTGGTCCCTAACTGGTCTGTAACTGGTCTCTAACTGGGATCACTGGTCACACCGGTTCCTAACTGGTCTGTAACTGGTCTATAACTGGGATAACTGGTCCCTAACTGGTCACACCAGTCCCTAACTTGTCCCTAACTGGGATCACTGGTCTGTAACTGGGATCACTGGTCCCTAACTGGTCCCTAACTGGTCACATCAGTCCATAACTGGTCCCTAATTGGGATCACTGGTCACACCAGTCTCTAACTGGTCCCTAACTGGTCTCTAACTGGGATAACTGGTCCGTAACTGGGATCACTGGTCCCTAACTGGTCCCTAACTGGTCCCTAAGTGGTCCCTAGCTGGTCCCTAACTGGTCCCTAATTGGGATCACTGGTCACACCAGTCCCTAACTGGTCCCTAACCAGTCCTTAACTGGTCTCTAACTGGGATCGCTGGTCCCTAACTGGTCCCTAACTGGTCCCTAACTGGGATCACTGGTCCCTAACTGGTCCCTAACTGGTCCCTAACTGGTCTGTAACTGGTTCCTAACTGGGATAGCTGGTCACACCAGTCCCTTACTGGTCCCTAACTGGTCTGTAACTGGTCCATAACTGGGATCACTGGTCACACCAGTCCATAACTGGTCCCTAACTGGGATAACTGGTCCCTAACTGGTCATACCAGTCCCTAACTGGTTTGTAACTGGTCCCTAACTGGGATCACTGGTCACACCAGTCCCTAACGGGTCCCTAACTGGTCTGTAACTGGTCCTTAACCGGGATCACTGGTCACACCAGTCTGTAACTGGTCCCTAACTGGTCCCTAACTGGTATGCAACTGGTCTCCAACTGGGATCACTGGTCCCTAACTGGTCTGTAACTGGTCTCTAACTGGGATCACTGGTCACACCAGTCTCTAAGTGGTCCCTAATTGGTCCCTAACTGGGATCACTGGTCACACCAGTCCATAACTGGTCCCTAACTGGGATCACTGGGCCCTAACAGGTCCCTAACTGGGATCACTGGTCACACCAGCCCCTAACTGGTCCCTAACTGGTCTGTAACTGGTCTCTAACTGGCCCAGGTGATCGTGCAGCGCTGCCTGGCCGGCCGCTCCCTCACCCACGTCCGCGCCGGCTGCGTCGTCTGCGGCTACCTCAAGGTGCTGCCCATGTTCCTGATGGTGCTGCCCGGCATGGCCGCCCGCGTCCTCTTCCCGGGTCAGTCTCACTGGTTTATACTGGTTTATACTGGTTTGTGTTGGGGTTAAAAAGCTTATTCAAAATGGCAACCCAAAATGGCGGCGCTCATATGAGTTTTCAAAATGGCCGTCCGAAATGACTGCCATACAATGAATCTAAGATGGCCGCCCGCGTCCTCTTCCTGGGTCGGTCTCACTGGTTTATACTGGTTTATACTGGTTTGTGTTGGGGTTAAAAAGCTTATTCAAAATGGCCGCTCAAAATGGCAGTGCCCATACGAGTTTCCAAAATGGCCACCCAAAATGGCAGCGCCCATAGGAGTTTCCAAAATGGCCACCCAAAATGAATCTAAGATGGCCACCCGCGTCCTCTTCCCGAGTGGGTCTCACTGGTTTATACTGGTTTATACTGGTTTGTGTTGGGGTTAAAAAGCTTATTCAAAATGGCAACCCAAAATGGCGGCGCTCATATGAGTTTTAAAAATGGCCGCCCAAAATGACTGCCATACAATGAATCTAAGATGGCCGCCCAGGTCCTCTTCTTGGGTTAGTCTCACTGGTTTATACTGGTTTATACTGGTTTGTGTTGGGGTTAAAAAGCTTATTCAAAATGGCAACCCAAAATGGCGGCGCTCATATGAGTTTTCAAAATGACTGCCATACAATGAATCTAAGATGGCCGTCCGCGTCCTCTTCCCGGGTGGGTCTCACTGGTTTATACTGGTTTATACTGGTATGTGTTGGGGTTAAACAGCTTATCCAAAATGGCCGCTCAAAATGGCAGCGCCCATACAAGTTTCCAAAATGGCCACCCAAAATGGCGGCGCCCATATGAGTTTCCAAAATGGCCGCCCAAAATGGCTGCCATACAATGAATCTAAGATGGCCGCCAGCGTCCTCTTCCCGGGTCAGTCTCACTGGTTTATACTGGTTTATACTGGTTTGTGTTGGGATTATAAAGCTATTCAAAATGGCCGTCCAAAATGGCGGCGCCCATACGAGTTTCCAAAATGGCCGCTCAAAATGGCTGCCATACAATGAATCTAAGATGGCCCCCCAAGATGGCGCCCCGATAGGGCCAACCATTGGTTTATACCAGTTTATACTGGTCCATACTGGTCCATACTTATCCATCCTGGTTTATACTGATCCATACTAGTTTATACTGGTTTATACTGGTCCATACTGGTTTATACTGGTTTACATTGGTCCATACTGGTCCATACTGGTCCGTACTAGTTTATACTGGTTTATACCAGTCCATATTGGTTTTTACTGGTCCGTAGTGGATTATACTGGTCCATACTGATCCATACTGATCCATACTGGTCCATACTGGTTTATACCAGTCCATACTGGCCCATACTGGTCTATACTGGTTTATACTGGTTTACATTGGTCCATACTGGTTTATACCAGTCCATACTGGCCCATACCGATCTGTACTGGTTTATACTGGTCCGTACTGGTCCATACTGGTCTATACTGGTCTATACTGGTCCATACTGGTTTATACTGGTCCGCACTGGTTTATACTGGTATGTTATGGTTTATACCGGTTTACCTTAATCCATACTGATCCATGCCAGTCCATATTGATTTATACTGGTCCTTACTGGTCCATACTGGTTTATACTGATTTATACCAGTCCGTACTTGTTTATACTGATCCATACTGGTCCCTACTGGTCTATACTGGTCCATACTGGTTTATACTGGTTTACATTAATTCATACCGATCCATACCTATCCATATTGGTTTATACTGGTCCATACTGGTTTATACTGATATATACTGGTTTATACTAGTTTATACTGGTCCGTACTAGTTTTTACTGGTATATACTGGTTTATACTGCTTTATACTGGTCCATGTTTCACACAGACGTCGTGGGCTGCGCTGACCCCCAGGGCTGCTCCCGCGCCTGCGGCTCCACCCTGGGCTGCTCCAACGTGGCCTATCCCAGACTGGTGCTGGGCCTGCTGCCCCATGGTGCGTCATTAGCGATTATTAATGATTAATGATGATTATTAATTATTTATCACTGATTGATAAGGAGTTATTGATGATTTATTAGAGGTTATTAATAATTTATTTGTGATTTATTAGTGATTTATTAGTGATTTGAACGTGGCCTATCCCAGGCTGGTGCTGGGCCTGCTGCCCCACGGTGCGTCATTAGCGAATATTAATGATTAGTAACGATTATTAATTATTTATTAGTGATTAATAAGAAGCTACTGGTTATTTATTATAGTTTATTAATAATTTATTAGTGATTTATTAGTGATTTATTAGGGACTTGAACGTGGCCTATCCCAGGCTGGTGCTGGGCCTGCTGCCCCACGGTGCATCATTAGCGATTATTAATGATTAATAACGATTATTAATTATTTATTAGTGATTAATTAGGAGTTATTGGTGATTTATTAGTGGTTATTATGGGTTATTAGGCAGTTATTGATTATTTATCAGGAGTTATTAGCGGTTATTAAGAAGTCATTAATGGATATTAATTATTATTATCCATTAATAATTATTATTAATTAGTTAGTAATAATTGATAAGGAGTGATTGGTGATTGATTAGTGGTTATTATGGGTTGTTAGGAAGTTATTAATGGTTACTAATGAATTATTGGTAATTAATAATGATTATTAATTAGTTATTAGCGATTAATAAGGACTTATTGATTATTTTAGCAGTTATAAATGAATTACTATTAATAAATAATAGTAATTAATTAGTTATTAGTGATTAATAAGCAATAAATAATAGTTAGTTATTAGTGATTAATAAGGAGTTATTGGTGATTTATTAGTGGTTATTACGGGTTATTAGATGTTATTAGTTACTTAATGATGGTTATTAATGAATTATTAATCATTAATAACAATAATTAATTAGTTATTAGTGATTAATAAGGAGCTATTGGTGGTTTATTAGTGGTTATTATGGGATATCAGGCAGTTATTAATTTATTAGTGACTATTAGCGGTTATTAAGGAGTTATTAATGGTGATTAATGAATTATTGGTAATTAATAATTATTATTTTCGCCGTTTTTTGGCCATTATCATTAATTAATAATAATTATTTTTCCCTAATAATTTAATCATTAGGGCTAATAATTTTGATTTTGTATTAATAATTCGAATTTTTGGCGCTAATAACGCCATTTTTTGGTCATTAATTATCATTAATTAATCGATAATAATTATTTACGGGATAATAACTTTAATTAAAATCTTAATAATTCAAATAAAGGGTTATTAATATTAATTTTGGGGCTGATGACGTCATTTTTGGGGCTGATGACGTCATTTTTTGGACTAATAACGCCGTTTTGTCGCCTATTAACGCCGGGTTTTTTGCATTTTTATTAATTATTAATGATTAATAATGAATTAATGACTATTAATTAGTGATTAATGACCCAAGGGCTGCTGCGATGACGTCATCGCTGACCTGATTTTAGGGCTATTAATCAGTAATATTGGGAGCTAATAACGCCGTTTTTAGCCTATTAACGCCCGGGGGTTTTTTGCATTTTTATTATTAATTAATTATTAATAATTATTAAATTAATAATTAATGACTCCAGGGCTGCGGGGTGTGATGCTGGCCGTGGTGCTGGCGGCGATGACGTCATCGCTGACTTAATTTTGGGGCTAATAACGCCGTTTTTTCGCCTATTAACGCCGGGTTTTTTGCATTTTTATTAATTATTAATTATTAATAATGAATTAATGACTATTAATTAGTGATTAATGACCCCAGGGCTGCGGGGGCTGCTGCGATGACGTCATCGCTGACCTGATTTTGGGGCTAATAACGCCGTGTTTTCGCCTATTAACGCCTGATTTTTTGCATTTTTGTTAACAAATAATTAATAATAATTGATTATTAATAATTTTATTAATGATTAATGACCGGCAGGGCTGCGGCCGTGGTGCTGGCGGCGATGACGTCATCGCCGTTTTGATTTTAAGGCTATTAATCCTAATATTGGGGCCAATGAAGTCACTTTGGGGCTAATACCGCAGGGTTTTTTGCATTTTTATCCATAATTAATGATTAATAATTAATTAACGATTATTAATTAATGATTAGAGATTAATTGCCCCAGGGCTGCGGGGGCTGATGCGCTGACGTCATCGCCGACCTAATTTTGGAGCTTTTAATCCTAATTTTGGGACTAATAACGCCCTTTTTTTAGCCTATTAACGCCGGGGTTTTTGCATTTATATTAATTATTAATTATTAATAATTAATAAATTAATAATTAATCGCCCCCAGGGCTGCGGGGGCTGATGCTGCCGTGGTGCTGGCGGCAATGACATCATCGCTGACCTGATTTTGGGGCTATTAATCCTAATTTTGGGGCTAATAACGCCGTTTTTTCGCCTATTAACGCCGGGTTTTTTGCTTTTTTTATCAATAATTATTGATTAATAATTAATTAATGATTATTAATTAGTGATTAATCGCCCACAGGGCTGCGGGGGCTGATGCTGGCCGTGGTGCAGGCGGCGATGACGTCATCGCCGGCCTGATTTTGGGGCTATTAATCCTAATTTTGGGGCTAATAACGCCGGGTTTTTTGCATTTTTTATCAATAATTAATGATTAATAATTAACGATTATTAATTCATAATTAGAGATTAATTGCTCCAGGGATGAGGCGGATGATGCGCTGACGTCATCCCTGACCTAATTTTGGGGCTATTAATCCTAATTTTGGGGCTAATAACGCCCTTTTTTTAGCCTATTAACGCCAGGTTTTTTGCATTTATATAAATTATTATTTATTAATAATTAATAAATTAATAATTAATCGCCCCCAGGGCTGCGGGGGCTGATGCTGGCCGTGGGGCTGGCGGCGATGACGTCATCGCTGACCTGATTTCGCGGCTATTAATCCTAATTTTGGGGCTAATAACGCCGTTTTTTCGCCTTTTAACGCCGGGTTTTTTGCATTTTTTATCAATAATTATTGATTAATAATTAATTAATGATTATTAATTAGTGATTAATCGCCCCCAGGGCTGCGGGGGCTGATGCTGGCCGTGGTGCAGGCGGCGATGACGTCATCGCCGTCCTGATTTTGGGACTATTAATCCTAATATTGGGGCAAATGACGTCATTTGGGGGGCTTTTAACGCCGGGTTTTTTGCATTTTTTATCAATAATTAATGATTAATGATTAACTACTGATTATTAATTAATAATTAGATATTAATTGCCCTGACGTCATCGCTGAGCCAATTTTGGGGCTATTAATCCTAATTTTGGGGCTAATAACGCCGTTTTTTCGCCTATTAACGCAGGGGTTTTTTGCATTTATATAAATTATTAATTATTAATAATTAATAAATTAATAATTAATCGCCCCCAGGGCTGCGGGGGCTGATGCTGGCCGTGGGGCTGGCGGCGATGACGTCATCGCTGACCTGATTTCGCGGCTATTAATCCTAATTTTGGGGCTAATAACGCCGTTTTTTCGCCTTTTAACGCCGGGTTTTTTGCATTTTTTATCAATAATTATTGATTAATAATTAATTAATGATTATTAATTAGTGATTAATCGCCCCCAGGGCTGCGGGGGCTGATGCTGGCCGTGGTGCTGGCGGCGCTGATGTCGTCGCTTGCCTCCATCTTCGCCAGCTCGGGGGCGCTGTTCACACTGGACGTGTACCGGAAACTGCGGCCGGGGGCGGGGCCCAGACAGCTGCTGCTGGCGGGAAGGTGAGCACACCTGGGACAGGTGAGGGACACCTGGGGGCACACCTGGGACAGGTGAGGGACGGGGGGGACAGGTGAGGGACAGGTGGGGACACACCTGGGACCGGTGAGGGACGGATGGGGACAGGTGGGGACACACCTGGGACAGGTGAGGAAAAGGTGGGGACACACCTGTGACAGGTGAGGGACAGGTGGGGACAGGTGAGACACACCTGGGACAGGTGAGAGACACCTGGGGACACACCTGGGGACACACCTGGGACAGGTGAGGGACAGGTGAGATACAGACAGGTGGGACAGGTGAGGGGATCTGAGACAGGTGAGACACACCTGGGACAAGTGAGGGACACTTGGACAGGTGGGTGAGGGGATCTAGGAACATGAGGCACACCTGGGGACACCTGGGGACACACCTTGGACAGGTGAGGGACAGGTGAGACAGGTGAGACACACTGGGACCGGTGAGGGGCAGAATTTGGGGCAGCTGAGACAGGTGAGACATGGACAGGTGAGACACACCTGACACAGGTGACCTCAGGTGACCCCAGGTGACCTCACCTGTCTCACCTGTATCTCACCTGTATCTCACCCAGGTGACCCCAAAAACCCCAAATTTGGGATCCAGGTGACCCCAAAACCCCAAATTTCAGCCTCCAGGTGACTTTAAAAATCCCGGATTGTTTTGGGGTGCCCCCAGGTGGCCTCACCTGTATCTCACCTCTGTCTCACCTGTCTCACCTGTGTCTCACCTGTGTCTCACCCAAGTGACCCCAAAAACCCCAATTTCAGCCTCCAGGTGACTTTTAAAAACCCGGATTTTTTGGGGGTGACCTCATGTGACCTCACCTGTCTCACCTGTGTCTCACCTGTATCTCACCTGTGTCTCACCTGTCTCTCACCCAGGTGACCCCAAAAACCCCAGATTTCAGGTTTAAGTAACTTTGAGCTCCCAGATTTTGGGTTCCCGACCTTTGAACAGCCCCGGATTTTTTTGGGGTGACCTCACCTGTCACTCACCTGTCTCACCTGTGTCTCACCTCTCACCTGTGTCTCACCTGTCTCACCTGTGTCTCACGCATGTGACCCCAAAACCCCCAAATTTCAGGTCCAAGTAACTTTGAGCTCCCCAATTTTGGGTTCCCGACCTCTGAACGACCCCGGATTTTTTTGGGGTGACCTCACCTGTCTCTCACCTGTCTCACCTGCAGGCTGTGGGTGCTGGTCATGGTGGGGCTCAGCCTGGCCTGGCTGCCCCAGGTGACCCCAAAAACCCCAAATTTGGGATCCAGGTGATTTAGAACAACCTGGATTTTTTTGGGGTGACCTCACCTGTCTCATCTCTTTCACCTGTGTCTCACCCAGGTGACCCCAAAACCCCAAATTTTGAGTTCTCAGGTAACTTTGAGCTCCTGAATTTTGGGTTCCCGACCTTTGAACAGCCCCGGATTTTTTTGGGGTGTCCCCAGGTGACCTCACCTGTGTCTCACCTGTAACTCACCTGTCTCACCTGTGTCTCACCTGTCACTCACCCAGGTGATCCCAAAACCCCAAATTTTTGGGCTGTCAGGTAACTTTGAGCTCCCCGAATTTTGGGTTCCCGACCTCTGAATCCACCCCCGGATTTTTTTGGGGTGACCTCACCTGTGTCTCACCTGTGTGTCACCTGTCCCACCTGCAGGCTGTGGGTGCTGGTCATGGTGGGGCTCAGCCTGGCCTGGCTGCCCGTGGTCGAGGCCGCCCGGGGGGGGCAGCTCTTCGATTACATGCAGGCGCTCGCCTCCTACCTGGCCCCGCCCGTGGCCGCCGTGTTCTTCCTGGCCGTGTTCGTGCCGCGCGTCAACGAGCCCGTGAGTCACCTGGGGGGGGTGGGAAACACACCTGGGGGCACCTGGGGGCACCTGGGGGCACCCTGGGGGCACCTGGGGTACACCTGGGGTACACCTGGGGGCACCTGGGGGCACCTGGGACACACCTGGGGGGCACCTGGGACACACCTGGGGGCACCTGGGATACACCTGGGCACACCTGGGCACACCTGGGGGCACCTGGGACACACCTGGGGGCACCTGGGACACACCTGGGGCGCACCTGGGATACACCTGGGGGCACCTGGGGGCACCTGGGGGCACCTGGGGGCACCTGGGCACACCTGGGGGTACACCTGGGGCACCTGGGATACACCTGGGGGCACCTGGGACACACCTGGGCACACCTGGGCACACCTGGGGGCACCTGGGACACACCTGGGGGCACCTGGGACACACCTGGGCGCACCTGGGATACACCTGGGCACACCTGGGGGCACCTGGGCACACCTGGGCACACCTGGGCCACACCTGGGGGCACCTGGGACACACCTGGGGGCACCTGGGCACACCTGGGGGGCACCTGGGACACACCTGGGGGGCACCTGGGATACACCTGGGGGGCACCTGGGCACATCTGGGGGGCACCTGGGCACACCTGGGGGCACCTGGGGGCACCTGGGACACACCTGGGATACACCTGGGCACACCTGGGCACACCTGGGCACACCTGGGGGCACCAAAATCCTAAATTTGGGATTCTCGAGCATCCAAGTGACCCCAAAAATCCCAAATTTCAGCTCCAGGTGACCCCAAAACCCCCCAAATTTCATCTCCAAGTGCTCAAAAAATCCCCCCAAATTTCTGCTCCAGGTGACTCAAAAATCCCAAATTTGGGATCCAGGTGACCCCAAATGACCCAAAATTTGGCTCCTGGTATCCAAGTGAGCCGAAAATCCCAAATTTGGGGTTCCTGACATCCAGGTGACCCCAAACTCCCCAAATTTCTGCTCCAGGTGACCCCAAAAAATCCCAAATTTTGGATCCAGGTCCCCAAAAATCCCCCAAATTTCACCCCCAAAAATCCCAAATTTCACCTCCAGGTGCTCCAAAATCCCCCAAATTTCTCCGAAATTTCACCCAAAAATCAACCAAATTTCACCCAAATTTCACCCAAATTTCACCAAATTTCCCCAAATTTCACCCAAATTTCACCCAAAAATCCCTCAAATTTTACTCAAATTTCACCCAAATTTTACCCAAATTTCACCCAAATTTCCCCAAATTTCACCCAAAAATCCCCCAAATTTCACCCAATTTTCCCGGAATTTCACCCAAATTTCTCCGAAATTTTACCCAAATTTCACCCAAAATTCCCCGGATTTTTCCCAAAAATCCCCCAAATTTCACCCAAATTTCCCCCAAATTTCCCCAACTTTCATCCAAAAATCCCCCAAATTTCACCCAAAAATCACCCAAATTTCCCCAAATTTCACCCAAAAATCCCCCAAATTTCACCCAAATTTCCCGAATTTCACCCAAATTTCTCCGAAATTTTACCCAAATTTCACCCAAAAAATCCCCCAAATTTCACCCAAAAATCCCCCAAATTTTCACCCAAATTTCACCCAAATTTCCCCAAATTTCACCCAAAAATCCCCTAAATTTCACCCAAATTTCCGGAATTTCACCCAAATTTCTCCCAAATTTTACCTAAATTTCACCCAAAATTCCTCGGATTTTTCCCAAAAATCCCCGAAATTTCACTCAAAAATCCCCCAAATTTCACCCAAATTTTCCCAAATTTCACCCAAATTTCCCCAAATTTCGCCCAAAAATTCCCAAAATTTCACCCAAATTTCCCCCAAAAATCCCTCAAATTTCACCCAAATTTCCCCCAAATTTCCCCAAATTTCACCCAAATTTCCCCAAATTTCCCCAAATTTCACCCAATTTTCCCCAAATTTCACCCAAATTTCACCCAAAAATCCCCCAAATTTCACCCAAATTTCACCCAAATTTCCCCACATTTCACCCAAATTTCACCCAAAAATCCCTCAAATTTCCCCAAATTTCCCCAAATTTCCCCAAATTTCACCCAAAAATCCCCCAAATTTCACCCAAATTTCCCCAAATTTCACCCAAATTTCACCCAAAAATCCCCCAAATTTCACCCAAATTTCACCCAAATTTCACCCAAAAATCCCTCAAATTTCACCAAATTTCCCCAAATTTCCCCAAATTTCACCCAAATTTCACCCAAATTTCACCCAAATTTCCGAATTTCACCCAAATTTCCCCAAATTTCACCCATATTTCACCCAAATTTCCCCAAATTTCACCCAAATTTCCCCCAAATTTCACCCCAAAAATCCCCCAAATTTGCCCCAAATTTCCCCAAATTTCACCCAAATTTCCGAATTTCACCCAAAACCCCCCAAATTTCACCCAAATTTTCCCCGATTTTTCCCCAAAAATACCCAAATTTCACCCAAAAATCCCCCAAATTTCGCCCCAAATTTCCCCCAAATTTCACCCAAATTTCACCCAAAAATCCCCCCAAATTTCCCCAAATTTTTTCCCAAAAATCCCCCAAATTTTTTCCCAAAAATCCCCCAAATTTCCCCAAATTTTTTCCCAAAAATCCCCCAAAATTCCCCAAATTTCACCCAATTTTTTCCCAAACTCTCTTCCCCTCCGCAGGGCGCTGCTCTGGGGGCTGCTGATGGGCTGGCTGGGCCTGGCGTGCTGCCTGCTCCTCGAGTTCCTGCTGGGCTCGGGCTCCCATGTCACCCTCTGGCTGCCCCGCTGCTCTATGGCTGCACTACCTGCACTTCGCCGTGCTGCTCTTCCTGCTCACTCATGCTGTCGTGCTGGCCGTGTCCTGCTGCCACCCGCCCATCCCCAAAAGTGCACGTAAGTCACTAAGAATTTTTGGGGGATTTTTTGAGATTTTTTGGGATTTTGGGGGATTTTTAAATTTTTGAGGTTTTTGGGGATTTTTTTTTTTTTTGAAATTTTTTGGGGGGATTTTTTGGGCATTTTTGTGGGATTTTTTGAGGTTTTTGGGGATTTTTTTGAGATTTTTTTGGGGGGGATTTTTGGGGATTTTTTTGGGATTTTTAAAAATTATTTGAGGTTTTTAGGATTTTTTGGGGGATTTTTAGGGATTTTTTAGGGATTTTTTCTAGGGGATTTTTTTGGGAGATTTTTCGATTTTTAAAAAATTTTTTGAGGTTTTTTAGGATTTTTGGGGATTTTTTTCATGAATTTTTGGGGGATTTTTTTTTTTTTTTTTTTTTTTTGATTTTTGAGGGTTTTTTTGGGGATTTTTTGGGGATTTTTAAAAATTTTTTTGAGGTTTTTTGGGATTTTTTTGGGATTTTTTTGGTATTCTTAAAAATATTTCTTTGAGATTTTTGGGGAAACTTTTAGGCTTTTTTTTGCGATTTTTTGAGGTTTTTTGGGATTTTTTTTAGGATTTTTGGGGATTTTTTTGGCGAAATTTTGGGGAATTTTTGGGAGCTTTTTGGGATTTTTTGGCGATTTTTTGAGATTTTTTTGGGATTTTTTTTTTTTCTGGAGGGTGTATGGGGGAGAAAATGTGAAAACACGCCAAAAAAAGGTAAAAAATTGTAAAAAAATGTTGAAAAATTAACTCAAAATGAATCCAAAATTAACCCAAAATGGCAAAAAATGAACCCAAAATTCAGCCCAAAATGGACCCAAAATGAGCAAAAATTGAGTCCAAAATGTCCCAAAATGAGGCCAAAAATTGACTAAAAATGACCTAAAATGGCCCCAAAAGAGCCCAAAAATGGCAATCCAAACTGGCCCCAACATGACTAGGAATTTTTTGGGAATTTTTTTGGGTTTTTTGCGAATTTTTGGGGGATTTTTTTGGGGTTTTTTGGGGGATTTTTTGGGGATTTTTTGGGAATTTTTTTGGCGAATTTTTGGGATTTTTTGGGGATTTTTTTTTTAATTATTTGGGAGATTTTTTGGGATTTTTTGAGGGATTTTTTTGATTTTTTGGAAAATTTTTGGGGGATTTTTTTGGAATTTTGCAGATTTTTTGGGATATTTTGGGGGATTTTTTGGGGATTTTTTGGCGATTTTATTGGGATTTTCTTGGGATTTTATTGGGATTTTTTTATTATTTTTTTTGGAATTTTTTGGGATTTTTTTGGGAGATTTTTTTGGATTTCTTTGGCGAATTTTTTTTCTTTGAGGAATTTTTTTTGATTTTTGGGGAATTTCTGGGATTTTTTGGGGGATCTATTGGGATTTTTTTGAATTTTCAGATTTTTTGGGACTTTTTTCGGGGGGAATTTTTTGGGGATTTTCTGGGATTTTTTTGGGGAATTTTTGGGGATTTTTTGGGGAATTTTAGGGATTTTTTAAAATGAATTTTGTGACGATTTTTCCGAACTTCAGGTGGATTTTGGGGAATTTCGAGTGGATTTTTCCGAATTTTGAATTGCTTTTCCCAAATTTTGGGTGGATTTTTAATCAATTTTTATTAATTTTGTGTCGATTTTCCCAAAATTTGGGTGGATTTTGGCGAATTTTGGGTCGATTTCAGTGGATTTTGTGTCGATTTTCCCAAATTTTGGGTCGATTTCTGTCAATTTTTATGAATTTTGGATGGATTTTTTCGAATTTTAGGCGGATTTTTATGAATTTCGGGTTGATTTTGGGGAATTTCGGGTGGATCCTGCCAAATTTTGGGTCAATTTCGCTGAATTTTTGGTTTATTTTTATGAATTTCGGGCTGATTTTTGGGGAATTCCGGGCGGATTTTCCCCAATTTCGGGGCGATTTTCCCGAATTTTGGGGCCATTTTCCCAAATTTCGGTCGGATTTTGGGGAATTTTGGGGATTTTGGGTCCCAGCTGCACAGGTTGGTGTTCAGCCTCCGGAACAGCCGCGAGCCCCGAATCGACCTGGACGCGCCCAAGGAGCCCCCCCAAAATTTGGGGGTCCCCATGGGGGGTAAGAGGCGGGAAAACCCAAAATTTGGGGATTTTTGGGAGGGTCTGGGAGGCGAATTTGGGGATTTTTGGGGGTCTTCAGAAAGAAATTTGGGGATTTTTGGGGTCCTGGGGATGAAATTTGGGGATTTTGGGATCCAAATTTGGGATTTTTGGGATCAAATTTGGGATTTTTTGGGGGTCTGGGGATGAAATTTGAGGTTTTTGGGATCCAAATTTGGGTAATTTTGGGGTCCTAGGAATGAAATCTGGGATTTAGAGATCCAAATTTTGGATTTTTGGGTTTTGGGGAACCAAATTTTGGATTTTTGAGGGTCTTGGGAACCAAATTTGGGGATTTTGGGGATCTGGGGAAGAAATTTGGGGTTTTGGGATCCAAATTTGGGATTTTTGGGATTTTTTTGAGTCTTGGGGAAGAAATTTTGGGATTTTTGGTGCCTTGGGATTTCCAAATTTGGGATTTTTGGGTTTAAGTGACACAAATTTGGGATTTTCAGGGACTCGTGGATGAAATTTGGGAATTTTGGGATCCAAATTTGGGATTTTTGTGTGTCTGGGAGTAAAATTTGTATTTTGGGGGCTCCAGGGGAATTTGGGGTCCCAAATTTTGGGATTTTTTGGGTGTCCTGGGGATGAAATTTGGGTTTTAGGATCCAAATTTTGGATTTTTGGGGTGTTTGAGATCCAAATTTTGGGAATTTTTGGGGTCTTGGGATTTCCAAATTTGGGATTTTGGGGGTAAAATGAAATTTGGGGGTCCCAAATTTTGGGGTTTTGGGAAATTTGGGATTTCTAAATTTGGGATTTTTGGGTTTTCTGGGATCCAAATTTGGGATTTTGGGGATCCAGGGGAATTTGGGGTCCCAAATTTTGGGATTTTTTGGGTCTTGGGATCTGAAATGTTGCGTTTTTGGGAGTCCCAAATTTGGGATTTTTGGGATCTTTGGAACCCAAATTTTGGATTTTTGGGTTTAAGTGACACAAATTCGGGACTTTGGGGGGCAAAATGAAATTTGGGATCCAAATTTTCGAATTTTTTGGGTCTTGCTGTCCCAAATTTGGGATTTTTGGGATCTTTGGAACCCAAATTTTGGATCTTCGGGCGTTCTTGGGAGTGTCCAAAATTTTGGGATTTTTTTTTTTTTAAAAATAAATTTTAACTAAATTTTCCCCCAAATTTTCAGACGTGGAAGCGGCTCCGGGGGCGGAGCCTGGAGCGGGGGGCGTGGCCTCGGCGGGGGGCGGGGCTTGCGGGGTGGGCGTGGTCGAGGCCCCGCCCCCCGAGGACCCCAAGTGGAGCCGATTGGTCGATATCAACGCCCTGGTGCTGATGGGCGTGGCCTCGTTCCTCTGGGGTTATTTCGCCTGAAATCGCCGAAAATAAACCCAAAATTGTCCCAAATCCGCTCGGAGTGTCCGAAATTTGTCCTGGAACGGCCAAAAATGGAAAAAAAACCCCAAAAAGTGACCCAAAAATTGACCCAAAAATTGATTCAGAAATTGACCCCAAATCCACCCAAATTACCCCAAAATTGACCCAAAAATTGATCCAAAAATTGATTAAAATTGGATTAAAAATGACCTAAATTAACCCAAAAATTGATCCAAAAATTACCTAAAATCGGCCCAAAAATTGAACCAAAATTGATCCTAAAATTGAAACAAAATGGACCCAAAATGACCCAAACTAACCCGAAAATTGACCCAAAATTGATCCAAAAATTGATCCAAAATTGACCCAAAATCGATCCAAAAATTGATCCAAAAATTGATCCAAAAATTGATTAAAATTAGACTCCAAATGACCCAAAATCGCCCCAAAATGGCCCCCTGGTGCTGATGGGCGTGGCCTCGTTCCTCTCGGGTTATTTCGCCTGAAATCGCCGAAAATAAACCCAAAATTGTCCCAAATCCGCTTGGAGTGTCCGAAATTTGTCCTGGAACGGCCAAAAATGGAAAAAAAAAACCAAAAAATTGACCCAAAAATTCACCCAAAAATTGATTCCAAAATTGATTAAAAAATTGACCCAAAATGGACTAAAATTAATCCCAAAATTGATCCAAAATTGGCATAAAAATTGATCGAAAAAATTGATTAAAAATGGACTCAAAATGATCCAAAATTGACCCAAAAATTGATCCTAAAAATCGACCCAAAATTGATCCAAAAATTGATACAAAATTGATCCAGAATGGACCCAAAATGACCCAAATTCACCCCAAAATTGACCCAAAAATTGATCCAAACATTGATTAAAAATGGACTAAAAATGACCTAAATTAACCCAAAAATTGATCCAAAAATTACCTAAAATCGGCCCAAAAATTGAATTAAAATTGATCCTAAAATTGAAACAAAATGGACCCAGAATGACCCGAATTAACCCGAAAATTGACCCAAAATTGATCCAAAAATTGATCCAAAAATTGACCCAAAATTGACCCAAAATCGATCTAAAAATTGATCCAAAAATTGATCCAAAAATTGATTAAAATTGGACTCCAAATGACCCAAAATCGCCCCAAAATCGCCCCCTGGTGCTGATGGGCGTGGCCTCGTTCCTCTCGGGTTATTTCGCCTGAAATCGCCGAAAATAAACCCAAAATTGTTCCAAATCCGCTTGGAGTGTCCGAAATTTGTCCTGGAACGGCCAAAAATGGAAAAAAAAAACCAAAAAATTGACCCAAAAATTCACCCAAAAATTGATTCCAAAATTGATTAAAAATTGACCCAAAATGGACTAAAATTAATCCCAAAATTGATCCAAAATTGACGCAAAAATTGATCGAAAAATTGATTAAAAATGGACTCAAAATGATCCAAAATTGACCCAAAAATTGATCCTAAAATCGACCCAAAATTGATCCAAAAATTGATACAAAATTGATCCAGAATGGACCCAAAATGACCCAAATTCACCCCAAAATTGACCAAAAAATTGATCCAAACATTGATTAAAAATGGACTAAAAATGACCTAAATTAACCCCAAAATTGATCCAAAAATTACCTAAAATCGGCCCAAAAATTGAACCAAAATTGATCCTAAAATTGAAACAAAATGGACCCAAAATGACCCAAATTAACCCGAAAATTGACCCAAAATTGATCCAAAAATTGATGCAAAAATTGACACAAAATTGACCCAAAATCGATCCAAAAATTGATCCAAAAATTGATCCAAAAATTGATTAAAATTGGACTCCAAATGACCCAAAATCGCCCCAAAATGGCCCCCGCGTGCTGATGGGCGTGGCCTCGTTCCTCTCGGGTTATTTCGCCTGAAATCGCCGAAAATAAACCCAAAATTGTCCCAAATCCGCTTGGAGTGTCCGAAATTTGCCCTGGAATGGCCAAAAATGGAAAAAAAACCCCAAAAAATTGACCCAAAAATTCACCAAAAATTGAACCAAAAATTGATTCAGAAATTGACCCCAAATCCACCCAAATTACCCCAAAATTTACCCAAAAATTGATCCAAAAATTGATTAAAAATGGACTAAAAATGACCTAAATTAACCCCAAAATTGATCCAAAAATTCCCTAAAATCGGCCCAAAAATTGAACCAAAATTGATCCTAAAATTGAAACAAAATGGACCCAAAATGACCCAAATTAACCCGAAAATTGACCCAAAATTGATCCAAAAATTGATTAAAATTGGACTCCAAATGACCCAAAATCGCCCCAAAATCGCCCCCTGGTGCTGGTGGGCGTGGCCTCGTTCCTCTGGGGTTATTTCGCCTGAAATCGCCGAAAATAAACTCAAAATTGTCCCAAATCCGCTCACAGTGTCCGAAATTTGTCCTGGAATGGCCAAAAATGGAAAAAAAACCCCAAAAAAGTGACCCAAAAATTGACCCAAAAATTGATTCAGAAATTGACCCCAAATCCACCCAAATTATCCCCAAATTGACCCAAAAATTGATCCAAAAATTGATTAAAATTGGATTAAAAATGACCTAAATTAACCCCAAAATTGATCCAAAAATTACCTAAAATCGGCCCAAAAATTGAACCAAAATTGATCCTAAAATTGAAACAAAATGGACCCAAAATGACCCAAATTAACCCGAAAATTGACCCAAAATTGATTCATAAATTGATCCAAAATTGACCCAAAATCGATCCAAAAATTGATGCGAAATTGATCCAAAAATTGATTAAAATTTGACTCAAAATGACCCAAAATCGCCCCCGGTGCTGATGGGCGTGGCCTCGTTCCTCTGGGGTTATTTCGCCTGAAATCGCCGAAAATAAACCCAAAATTGTCCCAAACCTGCTCGGAGTGTCCGAAATTTGTCCTGGAACGGCCAAAAATGGAAAAAAAACCCCAAAAAATTGACCCAAAAATTCACCAAAAATTGAACCAAAAATTGATTCAGAAATTGACCCCAAATCCACCCAAATTACCCCAAAATTTACCCAAAAATTGATCCAAAAATTGATTAAAAATGGACTAAAAATGACCTAAATTAACCCCAAAATTGATCCAAAAATTCCTAAAATCATTCAAAAATTGAACCAAAATTGATCCTAAAATTGAAACAAAATGGACCCAAAATGACCCAAATTAACCCGAAAATGGACCCAAAATTGATCCAAAAATTGATGCAAAAATTGACACAAAATTGACCCAAAATCGATCCAAAAATTCATCCAAAAATTGATCCAAAAATTGATTAAAATTGGACTCAAAATCGCCCCAAAATCGTCCCCTGGTGCTGATGGGCGTGGCCTCGTTCCTCTGGGGTTATTTCGCCTGAAATCGCCGAAAATAAACCCAAAACTGTCCCAAACCTGCTCGGAGTGTCCGAAATTTGTCCTGGAACGGCCAAAAATGGAAAAAAAACCCCAAAAAGTGACCCAAAAATTGATTCAGAAATTGACCCCAAATCCACCCAAATTACCCCAAAATTGACCCCATAATTGATCCAAAAATTGATTAAAATTGGATTAAAAATGACCTAAATTAACCCAAAAATTGATCCAAAAATTACCTAAAATCGGCCCAAAAATTGAATTAAAATTGATCCTAAAATTGAAACAAAATGGACCCAAAATTGACCCAAATTCACCCCAAAATTGACTAAAAAATTGACCCAAAAATTGATTAAAATTGAACTAAAATTGACCCATAAATTCACCCCAAAATTGACCCTAAAAATTGATCCAAAAATTGATCCAAAATTGACCCAAATTACCCCAAAATTGACTCGAGAATTGATCCAAAAATTGATTAAAAATGGACTCAAAATGACCCAAAATAAACCAAAAATTGACACAAAATGACCCAAAATTGATCCAAAAATTGACCCAAAATTGACCCAAAATTGACCCAAAATTGATCCAAAAATTCATTTAAAATGGACCCAAAATTGACCCAAATTTGATCAAAAAATCCACCCAAACCACCCCAAAATGTACCCAGAATTGACCCAAATTCACCCCAAAATTGACCCAAAAATTGATCCAAAAATTGAACCAAAATCCACCCAAATTACTCCAAAATGGTCCCAAAATTGACCCAAATCCACCCCAAAATTGACCCAAAAATTGATCCAAAAATTGACTCAAAATTGATCCAAAATTGAGTTAAAATGACCCAAAATTGACCCAAATTACCCCAAATTCCATAATCCTCAAACTCCATCCCAAATCTCAATTTCCCCAAAATTCTCTTAAAATTTCCCCAAAAATTCCCCAAATTTTTCCTTGAGTTTCCCCAAATTTCCCCCAAAAATTCCCGAAATTCCATCCAAAGTTTCCCAAGTTTTCCCCAAATTCCCCCAAATTTCACCCGAAATCCCCCAAATTTTCCCCAAATTTTCTCAAATTCCACCAAAAATCCCCAAAAATTCGCCCAAATATCCCCCAAATTCCCCTAAAATTTCCCAAATTTCCCCCAAAATTCCCCAAATTCACCCAAAATCCTCCCAAACCCTCAAAATTTCACCCAAAATCCCCAAAATCCCACAAAAAAAAATCCACAAAAAATTCATCAAGGTTCAAAAAAAAAAAAAAATTATTTTTTATTTTATTTTTCCCTTCCCGGCCTGGCTCAGGGGGCGTGGCCTCGCTCTGGCTCCGCCCACTCCAGCCTCCACTCGTCCACGGCCAGCAGGGGGCGCTGTGTGTCCCATCCGGCGGCCTCCAGCCCTGCAGGGGGCGCCATCCCCTTGAGAAACCCACCCGGAAGTGCCGCCGGAAGTGCTACCGGAAGTACCGCCGGAACCGGAAGTGCAACCGGAAGTTGTTTTCCCCCCGCATTTTTTTTATATCCACCCAAAACTCCCCAAATCCTCCCAAAACCAAAAAAACTCCCCAAAATTCCCCAAAATTTCACCCAAAATCTCTCAAATTTCCCCCGAATTGTCTCAAATTTGAAAAAAAATAATTCTCCGAAAAATCCCATTTTTTCCCTAAAATTTCCCTAAAATTCCACCCAAAATTCCCCCAAAATTTCAACCCAAAACTCCCAAATTTCACGAAATTCCACAAAATTCCTTAAAATTTCAGCCCAAATTGTGCAAATTTCCCCCTAAATTTTACAAAATTTCCCCAAAATTTAGGTTAAAAAATTGTTAATTTTTACCTCGTTCAGAATTTTGGCCCGAATTTCCGAAATTTTGGGTGAAAATTTTTGATTTTTTCGCAAAATTTACTCAAATTCCCCCAAATTTTCCCAAAATCCCCAGAAATTCTTGAAAGTTCCCCAAATTCCACCAAAAATTCGCACCAAACTCCAAATTACACCCAAAATTCCATCAATTCCTTCCAAATCTTTCCAAAATTCCCCCAAATCCCACAAAAAAATTCTCACAAATTTCTCAAAATTATCCCAAAAATCCTTACAAAATTCTGCCCCAAAATTCTGGAAATTTCACTTCAGAATTCCACAAAATTTCCCCAAAATTCCAGAAAATTCTTTCAAATTTCAGCCAAAATTCTGAAATTTTTTTGCCTCAGAATTTCGTCCCAAATTCCACCCGAATTTTCGAAATTTTGGGCGAAAATTTTGGATTTTTTTTCATATTTCCCCCAAATTTTCCTAAAATCCCCAGAAATTCTCCAGAATTCCCCAAACTCCACCAAAAATTGGCCCAAAACTCCAAATTCCCCCCCAAAATTCCACCCAAATCCCAAAAAAATCCCCAAAATCCTCCCAAAATTCTCCCAAAAATTCCTCTCAAAATTCCACCCCGAATTTTACACAAAATTTACCAAAATCCTCCAAAATTTCCCCCAATTTTCCCAAAATTCCCCAAAATTCTCCAAAATTCCCCAATTCCACCAAAAATTCGCCCCAAATTCCAAATTCCACCCAAAATTCCCCAAAATCCTCCCAGAATTTTCCCAAAAATTCCTCTCAAAATTCCACCCCAAATTTTACACAAAATTCACCAAAATCCTCCAAAATTCCCCCCAATTTTCCCAAAATTCTACAAAATTCCCCAAATTCCACGAAAAAATTCGCCCCAAACTCCAAATTCCCCCCAAAAATTCCACCCAAATCCCAAAAAAAATCCCCAAAAGCCCCAAAATCCCCCCAAAAATCCCTCCCAAAATTCCACCCAAATTTCACCCAAAATTCATCGAAATCCTCCAAAATTCCCCCAAATTTCCCCAAAATCCCCAAATCCACCCAAATCCCCCAAAAATTCGCCACCCGGAAGCGCCACCGGAAGTTACAGGCCGGAAAACGAAACGCCGAAAGTGAAACGGCCGAATCGGAAGTAGGAAGCGCAAACCGGAAGTGGCACCGGAAGTGGGTTGGAATCGCGATTTTTGGGGTTCTGTCGCGATACCAACCTCGCAGGAGGGCGGGGCCGAGGTCCCGGAAGAGCCGCGAGGTCTCGGCCAGGATCCCCCAGGGGACCGCGCCCGGCGCTGGGGGAGGGGACAAAATTTAGCTCCAAACTTTCTCCCAAAATTCCCCACATTTTTCCCAAAAAAGTTCCCAAAAATCCCCGAATTTCTCCCAAAATTCCCAGAAAAGTTCCCAAAAATTCCCAAATTCCCCCCAAAATTCGCCCCAAATTGGCACCCTTACAAATTCCGGAATATTCCAACAAAATCTTTCCCCAGTCAATCAGAATTCCCCGAAAAATTCCAAAAAAAATTCCTAAAAGTCCCCAAAATTTCTACACATTTCCCCAAAAATTCCAAAAAAATTTCCCCAAAAAATCCCTTAAAAGTTCCCAAAAAATTCCCAAAAATCCCATTTAAAACCCAAAAACCCCACTTAACTCCCCAAAAAATTCCCAAAAAATTCTCCAAAAATTTCCCAAAATTTCCCAAAACTTTCTCAAAAAATTCCCAAAAATTTCCTGAAAATTCCCCAAAAACTTCCCAAAAAATTCCCAAAAATTGCCCCAAAATTCCCCAAAAAATCCCATTTCAGACCGAAAAATTCCCCAAAAAATTCCCCAAAAATTCCCCAAAAATTCCCCAAAAATTCCCCAAAAATTCTCCAAAAAATTACCGAAATTTCTCCAAAAATTCCTGAAAATTTCCCAAAAATTCTCCAAAAAATTCTCCAAAAATTCCCAAAAAATTCCCCAAAAATTCCCAAAAAATCCCTAAAGAAATCCCAAAAAATCCCCTAAAAATTCCAACAAGATTCCCAAAAAATCCTCCAAAAATTCCTAAAAATCCCCCAAAAATTTCCAAAATTACCCCAAAATTCCCAAATAATTCCCAAAATTTCTCCATGAATTCCAATAATTTCCCGAAAATTTCCAAAAAATTCTGAAAAAATTCCAAAAAAACTCCAAAAAAATCCAAAAAAATCCCCAAAAAATCCCATTTAAACCCCCAAAACCCCATTTAATCCTCCCCAAAAATTCCCCAAAATCCCCAAATTTCCCTAAATCCCCAAATTCTCACGGCAGCTCCTGAGGCGTCTCTGGAGGGGTCCCAGGAGTTTCCCCAGGGGTGTCCCCGTCCCCAAATCCTCCCCCAGCAGCTCCTCCAGCAGCAGGGCCTGGGCACAGCCCAAAATCGGCGCCTCGGGGGGGGCCCCACGGCGCAGCCCAACCCCCACCCAACCTGGGGGGGAGAGAGAAAATTCCAGGATGAAAAAAAAATCCCAAAAATCCCAGAAAAATTTTGGGGGAAAAGGTGAAAAAATGGCGAAAATCGGAGGGAAAATGGCAAAAATTTGGAATTTTTAAAGTGAAAAACAGACAAACTTTACCCAAAATTGACCCAAAATTGACCCAAATCCACCCTGAAAGCACAAAATTTTGGAAAATGCGTCTAAAATTTCCACAATTCCAAAAATTTCCAAAAGATTTTGGAGGAAAAAGTGAAAAAATGGTGAAAATTGGAGAAAAAATGGTGGAAATTTGGAATTTTTAAAGTGAAAAGGAGACAAAATTTACCAAACTTTTCCCCAAAAATTCACCCTAAGACAACAAAATTCCAGGATCCCAAAAACTCCGAAAATTCCCAAAAATTCCCAAAAAAATCTGGGGGGAAAAGGTGGAAAAATGAGAAAAATTGGAGGAAAAAAGGCCCCAAAATTTCCATTTTTAGAGGGAAAAGGAGCCAAAAATCACCCCAAAATCCGTCCTGGAAGTACAAAAATTTTGGAAAATGGATCCAAAATTCCTAAAATTTCCAACATTTCCAAAATTCCAAAAATTCCCAAAAAATTTTGGGGGAAAAGGTGAAAAAATGGGAAAAATTGGAGGAAAAATGGTGAAAATTAGAAATTTTTAAAGGGAAAAGGAGCCAAAAATTGACCCAAAATTAACCCAAATTTCACCCTGAGAGCACAAAATTTTGGAAAATGGATCTAAAATTCCCAAAATTCCAAAAATTCCAAAAATTTGCAAAAATGTGGGGAGAAAAGGTGAAAAAATTGGAAAAATTGGAGGAAAAATGGTGGAAATTTGAAATTTTTAAAGGGAAAGAAGAAAAAATTTGCCAAAATTTTACCCAAAAATTCACCCTGAGACAACAAAATTTCAGGATCCCAAAAATACCTAAAATTTCCAAAAAAATCCAAAAAATCTGGGGAAAAAAGGTGAAAAAATGGTGAAAATTGGAGGAAAAATGGCAGAAATTTACAATTTTTAAGAGGAAAAAAATCCCTAAAAATTAAATTTAAATTCAACCAAAAATTCACCCCAAATTCACTCAGAGAGAACAAAATTCCAGGATCCCAAAAATTCCCAAAATTCCCCAAAATTCCCAAAAGTTCCCAAAAAATTCCCAAAATTTTTGGGGTGAAAAGGTGAAAAAATGGCAAAAATCAGAGAAAAAAATGCCCCAAAAATTTGATTTTTTTTCTCTTTTTTTTCCTTTTTTTTTTCTCCTTTTTTCCCACCCAAATTTTGGCATTTTGGGAATTTTGGGAATTTTTCCCAAATTTTGGGAATTTTTTGCCCCAAAATTTTTACATTTTTCCCTTTTCCACCCAAAAATTGCAATTTTTTTTCTCTTCCCCGCAAATTTTTTGTCATTTTTTGCTCCATTTTTCCCCAAAATTTCAAAATTTCGGGAATTCTTACTTTTTCCCAAATTTAAGGAATTTTTCTTGATTTTCCATCCCAAATTTTAGGATTTTTTCCCCCAAAAAAATTTGACAAATTTTTTTCTTTTCCATCCAAATTTTTGAGATTTTTCCACAATTTCCCCCCCAAATTTTTTCCCTTTTTCTCCAAATTTTGGAATTTTGGGAATTTTGGGAATTTTTCCCAAATTCTGGAAATTTTTTTCTCTTTTTTTGCCCAAAAATCTACATTTTTTTCTCTTTTTCCCCCCAATTTTCATCGTTTTTTTCTTTATTTTCACCAAATTTTTTTCCTATTTCCTCCCAATATTTTCAAATTTTGGGGATTTTTCCCAAATTTTTTGGGGTCTCACCTCGGGAGGGGCGGAGCACGATGATGTAATCAGGGTTCCCACATTCCAGAGCTTTCTGGAATTCGGCCTCGCTGCAAAAAATGGGGAAAAAAATCCCAAAATTGGTAAAATTGCAAACATTCCAAAAAATTCCCAAAATCCCACCCAAAAATCCCCTAAAAATCCCAAAGATTCCCAAAAAATTATTTAAAATTTCCATAAAATTGCTTAAAAATCCCCCAAAAATCCCTAAAAATTCTGTCAAAATTCCCCAAAAATTCCCAAAAATTCCTTACAAATCCCTAAAAATTCTCCAAAAATTCCTTTAAAAATCCCCACAAATTTCACCAAAATTCCTCACAAAATTCAAAAAATTCCCCTCAAAATTTAAAAAAAATTCACAAAAAAATCCCCAAAAATTCCAAAAAATTACCCCAAAAATTCCCTAAAAATTCCCAAAAATTCCATAACAATTCCCTAAAAAATTCAAAAAAATTCCCTAAAAATTAAAAAAAAATAGTTTAAAATATCACAAAAACCCGCAAAAAATCCCAAAATATTCACAAAAAATCCCCAAAAATTCCTTTAAAAATTCCAAAAAATTCCCCAAAAATTAATTTAAAATCCCTAAAAATTCCTAAAAATTTCCAAAAAATTACTTAAAAATATCCCAAAAATCCGCAAAAGTCCCAAAAAAAATCACAAAAAATCCCCAAAAATTCACAAAAAATTCCAAAAAAATTTCAAAAAATCTACTTTAAAATTGAAAAAAAAATTCCAAAAAATTCCAAAAAATTCCCTAAAAAATTCCAAAAAATTCCAGAAAAATTCACAAAAATCGCCCAAAAGTTCCCTAAAAAATTCCCCAAAAAATCCCAAAAAATTCCAAATAAATCCCAAAAAATTCCAAAAAAAATTCACCAAAAAATCCAACAAAATCCTGAAAATCTCAAAATCTCAGAATTCTTCCCCAAAATTCCCAAATTCCCCAAAATTCCCAAATTCCCCAAAATTCCCAAATTCCCCTCACCTGCTCACCAGCTGCTCCAAGGGCGCCCCCAGGTGGAGGCGGAGGCGGGAACCGAACCCTGGGGGGGGAGGGGCGGTGAGGTCATCCAGGTGTGCCCAGGTGACCCCAAAATTCCCGATTTTACCCAAAAACTTCCCCAAAATTCCACCGAGAAATCCCCTCCCCCCTCCCCCCAAAAAATTCCTCAAATCCCCCAAGATTTAAAAAAAAATCTGGAAAAAAAATTTCCTTAAAATTCCCAAAAAATTCCCAAAAAATTATTTTAAAATGCCAAAAAAATCCCCAAAAAATCCAAAAAATTACTTAAAAATAAAAAAAAAATCCCCAAAAATTTAAAAAAAAAAATCCCAAAAATCTCCTTTAACCCCTCCCTAAAATCATCCAGGAAATCCCAAAAAGTCCCAAAAAACTCCCAAAATTTCTCCCAGGTGACCCCAAATCCCTCCAGGTGACCCCAAAATCTCCCAAAATCTCTCCCGGGTGACCCCAAAATCTCCCAAAAATTCCCTGACATCTTCCTCAGGTGTGCCCAGGTGACCCCAAAATCCTCCCCAGGTGACTCCAAGGGACCCCAAAATACCCCAAAATTCCCATAAATCCTCCCAGGTGACCCCAAATTTCCCTCAGGTGACCCCAAAAATCCTCCCCAGGTGACCCCCAAAACCCCCCAAAAATCCTCCCCAGGTGACTCCAAACCCCCCCAAAAATCCACCCAGGTGTGCCCAGGTGACCCCAAAATCCCCCCAGGTGACCCCCAGGTGACCCCAACCCCCCCAAATCCCCTCACCTGGCAGCAGCGGCTCCCTGGGATTCACCTGTTGGGGGCGGGGCAGCTCCATCCTGACCCCTCCCCACACTTCCCAAGCCACGCCCCTCTCCCCCTTGGCCCCGCCCCCTCTCAGGGCCCAGCCAATGGCGAGGGAAGCTGAGGGCCGGGTTCAGGGAGGTCAGGCTCAGGGAGGCCAGGGCGGCCAGGTTGGAGGCCAGGTGAGCTGACCAGGAGCAGCAGCAGCACGGCCCAGGTGAGGCTGGAGGGGGAGGGGGCGTGGCCAGGTGAGGCTGGGACACGCCCAATTTTCCAAAACCACGCCCAGTTTAAAAAAACACACCCAGATTTTTTTAAAAAGCCATGCCCAGTTCACATAAGCCACGCCCAATTTCAGATAAGCCACGCCCAGGCGAGGCTGGACAGGTGAGGGGCGTGGCCAGGTGAGGCTGGGACACGCCCAGTTCCAAAAAACCACGCCCAGTTTTAAAAAGCCACGCCCAGTTTCACATAACCCACACCCAGTTCTAGATAAACCACACTCAGTTTAAGATAAACCACGTCCAGTTACAGTTAAACCACACCCAGTTACAGTTAAGCCACACCCAGTTCCAGATAAGCCACGCCCAGTTCCAAATAAGCCACACCCATTTCCAGTTAAGCCACGCCCAGTTCCAGATAGACGACACCCAGTTTCAGATAAGCCACACCCAATTCAAGATAAGCCACGCCCATTTCCTAGTAAGTCACGCCCAGTTCTAAAAAAGCCACACCCAGCTCCCGATAAACCATGCTCAGTTTCGGATAAGCCACGCCCAGTTTCTAATAAGCCACACCCAGTTCTAAAAAAGCCAACCCACAGTTTCAGATAAGCCACGCCCACCTCACTTAGGCCCCACCCAGCTGAGCCTAGACAGGTGAGGGGCGTGGCCAAACGAGACTGGGACACGCCCACTTCCAGTTAAGCCACACCCAGTTCTGAATTAGCTACTCCCTGTTCCAGCTAAGCCACGCCTAGTTCTGGATAAGCCCCGCCCAGTTCCCCCAAATCCACACCCAGTTCCAGATAAGCCACACCCATTTCCAGTTAAACAACGCCCAGTTTTAAAAAGCCACGCCCACCAAAATTAGGCCACACCCAGGTGAGACTGAACAGGTGAGGGGCGTGGCCAGGTGAGGCTGGGACACACCCAGTTCCAGATAAACCACGCCCAGTTCCAGTTAAACCACATCAAGTCCCAAATAAGCCACACCCAGTTCCAGATAAGCCACACCCAGTTCCAAACAAACCACGCCCAGGTGAGGCTGGACAGATGAGGGGCGTGGCCAGGTGAGGCTGGGACACGCCCAGTTCCAAAAAAGCCACGCCCAGTTCAAGCGACACCCGTGCTCAGTTTAAGCCACGCCCACTTCTGGATAAGCCACGCCCAATTCCAGATAAACCACAGTTCCAAATAAACCACACCCAGTTCCACCTAAGCCACGCCCAGTTCTCGACAAGCCACGCCCAACTCTCAATCAGCCACCCCATTAAACCCCACCCCATTAAGCCCCGCCCCTTTAAGCCCCCGCCCCTTTAAGCCATTCCCCCAATCCTCTTCCTTTAAGCCCCACTCAATTTAAGCCCCGCCCATTTCCCTAAGCCCCGCCCATTCCGGCCCCACCCGCTTTAGGCCCCGCCCCTCACCATGGCCGCCCGTCCAGCAGGGGGAGGAGCAGCAGCGACAGCAACAGCCCAGCGCCGTTCACCAGTGTCTCCTGCCAGGACAGACCAGTATGGACCAGTGTAAACCAGTATGGACCAGTATAAAACAGTATGGACCAGTACGGACCAGTATAAACCAGAATAAACCAGAATAAACCAGCATGGACCAGAATAAACTAGAATAAACCAGTATGGACCAGTATAAATCAGTATGGACCAGAATAAACCAATATGGACCTGTATAAATCAGTACGGACCAGTATGGACCAGTATAAATCAGCATGAATCAGAATAAACCAGTATGGACCAGTATAAATCAGTATGGACCAGTATGGACCAATATAAACCAGAATAAACCAGAATAAACCAGAATAAACCAGCATGGACCAGAATAAACCAGAATAAACCAGTATGGACCAGTATAAATCAGTATGGACCAGTATGGACCAATATAGAACCAGAATAAACCAGAATAAACCAGCATGGACCAGAATAAACCAGAATAAACCAGTATGGACCAATATAAATCAGTATGGACCAATATAAACCAGAATAAACCAGTATAAACCAGAATAAACCAGTATGGACTAGTATAAAACAATATGGAGCAGTACAGACCAGTATAAACCAGTATGGACTGGTATGGACCAGTATAAATTAGTACGGACCAATATAGACTGGTATGAACCAATATGGAGCAGTATAAACCAGTATGAACCAGTATACACCAGTGTAAACTGGTATGGACCGGTATGGACCAGTAGGGACCAGTATGGACCAGTATGAATCAGTATGGATCAATATAAACTAGTAGGGACCAGTCTGGATCAGTATAAACCAGTATGGACCAGTATGGATTGGTATGGACCAGTATAAACCAGTATGGACCCTCCCAGTCCCTCCCAGTCCAAACCAGTGCTCCCAGTCCCACCCAGCTGCTGTCCCTGGCAGCCATCTTGGATAACTCACTTGGCGGCCATCTTGAGTTACATCATTTGGCAGCCATCTTGGATAACTCGGCAGCCATCTTGGATTTTGTAATTTGTCAGCCATATTGGAAAGGTAGCTCCCTTAGCTCCCAGTATAAACCAGTATGGACTGGTATAAACCAATATGGACCAGTATAAACCAGTACAGACCCTCCCAGTGCCTCCCAGTCCAAACCAGTGCTCCCAGTCCCACCTGGCAGCTGTCTTTGGCGGCCATCTTGGATAACTCACTTGGTGGCCATCTTGAATTACATCATTTGGCGGCCATGTTAGATAACTCAGCAGCCATCTTGGATTACATCACTTGTCAGCCATCTTGGATAACTTGGCAGCCATCTTGAATTACATCATTTGGCAGCCATCTTAGATAACTCGGCAGCCATCTTGGATTTTGTAATTTGTCAGCCATATTGGAAAGGTAGCTCCCTTAGCTCCCAGTATAAACCAGTATGGACGCTCCCAGCCCCTCCCAGTCCAAACCAGTGCTCCCAGTCCCACCTGGCTGCTCTCCCTGGCAGCCATCTTGGATAACTCACTTGGCGGCCATCTTGAATTACATCATTTGGCAGCCATCTTGGATAACTCACTTGACAGCCATCTTGAATTACATCATTTGGCAGCCATCTTAGATAACTCGGCAGCCATCTTGGATTTTTTAATTTGTCAGCCATATTGGAAAGGTAGCTCCCTTAGCTCCCAGTATAAACCAGTATGGACTGGTATAAACCAATATGGACCAGTATAAACCAGTACAGACCCTCCCAGTGCCTCCCAGTCCAAACCAGTGCTCCCAGTCCCACCTGGCAGCTGTCTTTGGCGGCCATCTTGGATAACTCACTTGGTGGCCATCTTGAATTACATCATTTGGCGGCCATGTTAGATAACTCAGCAGCCATCTTGGATTACATCACTTGTCAGCCATCTTGGATAACTTGGCAGCCATCTTGAATTACATCATTTGGCAGCCATCTTAGATAACTCGGCAGCCATCTTGGATTTTTTAATTTGTCAGCCATATTGGAAAGGTAGCTCCCTTAGCTCCCAGTATAAACCAGTATGAACTGGTATAAACCAATATGGGCCAGTATAAACCAGTACGGACCCTCCCAGTGCCTCTCAGTCCAAACCAGTGCTCCCAGTCCCACCTGGCTGCTGTCCCTGGCAGCCATCTTGGATAACTCACTTGGCGGCCATCTTGAATTACATTATTTGGCAGCCATCTTGGATAACTCACTTGGCAGCCATCTTGAATTACATCATTTGGCAGCCATCTTAGATAACTCGGCAGCCATCTTGGATTTTGTAATTTGTCAGCCATATTGGAAAGGTAGCTCCCTTAGCTCCCAGTATAAACCAGTATGGATGCTCCCAGCCCCCTCCAGTCCAAACCAGTGCTCCCAGTCCCACCTGGCTGCTGTCCTTATGCGACCGCGTCGGCCACGTTGTCCCTCCGGGCCTGGTGCACGGCCAGAGCCACATCGGGTGGCGTAGCCGGCCACGCCCTACGCACTCGCGACCAGTACAAAACAGTATGGACCAGTATGGACCAGTATGGACCAGTAAAAACCAGTTTAAACTGGTTTAAACCAATATAAATGGAATAAACCAGTATAAACCAGTATAAACCAGTTTAAGCCCATACCTTGACTCCCACGACCCTCCCAGTATAAACCAGTGCCTCCCAATCCATCCCAGTCCATCCCAGTATAAACCAGTTCCCTCCCAGTTCCCCCCCAGTTCCTCCTAATCCATTCCTAGTTCCCTCCCAGTTCTCTCCCAGTCCAGCCCAGTTGCTCCCAGCTCATTCCCAGACCCTCCCAGTCCCTCCCAGTTTATCCCAGTCCATCCCAGTTCACTCCCAGTCCCTCCCAGTTGCCCCCCAGTTCCTCCCAGTTTATCCCAGTACAAACCAATCCCTTCCCAGCACCTCCCAGTTCCCTCCCAGCTGCTTCCAGTTAATTCCCAATCCCTCCCAGTCCCTCCCAGTTCCCTCCCAGTCCGTTCCAGTTCCATCCCAGTCCATCCCAGTTCCTTCCCAGTTATTCCCAGTCCATCCCCAATCCCACCCAGCTGCTCCCAGTCCCTCCCAGTTCATTCCTAATCCCTCCCAGTCCCTCCCAGTTCCCTCCCAGTCCATCCCAGTTCCATCCCAGTATCTCCCAGTTCCTTCCCAGTCCATCCCAGTTCCTTCCGAGTTTTTCCCAGTCCATCCCCAATCCCACCCAGCTGCTCCCAGTCCCTCCCAGTTCATTCCCAATCCCTTCCAGTCCCTCCCAGTCCATCCCAGCTCCATCCCAGTCCCTCCCAGTTCCTTCCCAGTCCATCCCAGCTCCTTCTCAGTTTTTCCCAGTCCATCCCCAATCCCACCCAGCTGCTCCCAGTCCCTCCCAGTTTATTCCCAGCCCCTCTCACTCCATCCCAATTTATCCCATTTTATCGCAGTTTGTCCCAGTAATGTTTCCCAGTTTTTCCCAGTCCATCCCCAATCCCTCCCAGTCCATTCCCAGTCCCTTCCAGTTTATCCCAGTCCCTCCCAATTTATCCCAGTCGCTCCCAGTCCCACCCTGGCCACCGCCGCCATCACCAGCAGGGCGGGGCCGAGGCCCAGCCAATGGGGAGCCAGGATTTCCAGCAGCAGGGCGACGTCATTGAGCAGATCGGCCACGAACCTGCGAGGGGGCGGGGCCTGACCTTAAATGGAATTGTGGGCGTGGCCTGACCATATATGGAGTTGTGGGCGTGGCCCGACCATATATGGACTTGTGGGCGTGGCCTGACCGTATATAGCAAATGGGGAGTGACCATATGTGGTAAAAGGGGCGGGGCGTAGATGGGAATAGCCATATATGGGGGAAAGGGGGCGGGGCCTCACCGCCATTGCTTGGCTTCGCAGTCCAGGTGGCTCCTGGGGGAGAGAAACCAGTATGGACCAGTATGGACCAGTATGGACCAGTATGGACCAGTATAAACCAGTATGGACTGGTATATACCAGTATGGACCAGTATGCACCAGTATAAACCAGTATGGATTGGTCCAGACCAATGTGGGCCAGCAGAGGTTTCCCAGTGCTCCCAGTTTATCCCAGTTCGTCCCAGTAAGGTCTCCCAGTCTCTCCCAGTTCCATCCCAGTTTATCCCAGTTTGTCCCAGTCCATCCCAGTTCCATCCCAGTTTATCCCAGTTTGTCCCAGTAAGGTCTCCCAGTCCCTCCCAGTCCCTCCCAGTTCCATCCCAGTTCCATCCCAGTTTATCCCAGTTTGTCCCAGTCCATCCCAGTTCCATCCCAGTTTATCCCAGTTTATCCTAGTAACGTCTCCCAGTCCATCCCAGTTCATTCCCAGTTTATCCCAGTCCTTCCCAGTCCTTCCCAGTTTATCCCAGTTTATCCCAGTCAATCCCAGTAACATCTCCCAGTCTATCCCAGTTCACTCCCAGTTCATTCCCAGTCCTTCCCAGTCCTTCCCAGTTTATCCCAGTTTATCCCAGTTAGTCCCAGTCTCACCCCTGCAGCCACACAAAGACGATCCTGGTGATGATCCCGACGCCGTCTGAGGGGAAAAATGGGAATTTTGGGAATTCTGGGATGGAATTTTGGGAATTTTGGGAATTCCGGGAATTCTGGGAATTCTGGGAATTCAGGTCAGAAATTTTGGGAATTCCGGGAATTTGGGTCAGAAATTCTGAGAATTCTGAGAATTCTGGAAATTTGGGTCAGGAATTTTGGAAATTCTGGGAATTCGCACCAGGAATTTTGGGAATGTTGGGAATTCTGGTTGGAATTTCGGGAATTCTGGAAATTTGGGTCAGGATTTCTGGGAATTCAAATCAGGAATTTTGGGAATTCTGGGAATTTTGGGAATTAGGGTCAGGAATTTTGGGAATTCTGGGAATTTGGGTCAGGAATTTTAGAAATTCTGGGAATTCGCATCAGGAATTTTGGGAATGTTGGGAATTCTGGTTGGAATTTCGAGAATTCTGGAAATTGGGGTCAGGATTTCTGGGAATTCGAATCGGGAATTTTGGGAATTCTGGGAATTCTGGGAATTTTGGGAATTAGGGTCAGGAATTTTGGGAATTCTGGGAATTTGGGTCAGGAATTTTTAGAAATTCTGGGAATTCGCATCAGGAATTTTTGGGAATGTTGGGAATTCTGGTTGGAATTTCGAGAATTCTGGAAATTGGGGGTCAGGATTTCTGGGAATTGAATCAGGAATTTTGGGAATTCTGGGAATTCTGGGAATTTTGGGAATTAGGGTCAGGAATTTTGGGAATTCTGGGAATTGGGTCAGGAATTCTGGGAATTCTGGGAATTTGGGTCAGGAATTTTGGGAATTCTGGGATGGAATTTTGGGAATTCTGGGAATTTGGGTCAGGAATCCTGGGAACTTTGGGAATTCTGGTTGGAATTTTGGGAATTCTGGGAATTTGGGTCAGGAATTTTGGGAATTCTGGGAATTTTGGGAATGTTGGGAATTCGGGTTGGAATTTTGGGAATTTTGGGGATTTGGGTCAGGAATTGTGGGAATTCTGGAAACTTGGGTCCGGAATTTTGGGAATTCCGAGAATTTTGGGAATGTTGGGAATTCCGGTCAAAATTTTGGGAATTTTGGGGATTCGGGTCAGGAATTTTGGGAATTCTGGGAATTTTGGGAATGTTGGGAATTCCAGTTGGAATTTTGGGAATTTTGGGGATTCGGGTCAGGAATTGTGGGAATTCTGGAAACTTGGGTCAGGAATTTTGGGAATTCCGAGAATTTTGGGAATGTTGGGAATTCCGGTCAAAATTTTGGGAATTTTGGGGATTCGGGTCAGGAATTTTGGGAATTCTGGGAATTCGGGGAATCCCAGGACTCCGGCCTCACCCCGCAGCAGCCAGGTCAGCGTCGCTCCCGTGACGGTGGCGGCGCCGTCACCGACCCCGACGGCCTCGAGCACAGCGCGGGTGGAGAGAGACCCGGCCAGGGTGGAGCAGAGAGCCTGGGACCAGTACAAACCAGTACGGACCAGTATGAACCAGTATAAACCAGTATGAACCAGTATAAAACAGTATGTACCAGTATAGACCAGTATAGACCAGTATAGACCAGTATGAACCAGTATGGAACAGCATGGACTGGTACGGATCAGTATAAACCAGTATGGATCAGTACACACCAGTATGAACCAGTATGGACCAGTACAAACCAGTACGGACCAGTATGGACCAGTATGGACTGGTGTAAACCAGTATAAACCAGTATGGACCAGTATGGACCAGTATAAACAAGTATAGACTCGTATGGACCGGTAGAAACCAGTATGTACCAGTATGGTTCAGTATGGACCAGTATAAATCAGTATGGACCAGTACAGAGCAGTATACACCAGTATAAATCAGTATGGACCAGTATAAACCAGTACAGACCAGTATAAGCCAGTATAAACCAGCATGGACCAGTATGGACTACTATAAACCAGTATGGACCAGCATTATCCAGTATAAATCAGCATGGACCGGTATAAACCGGTATCGACCAGTAAAGACCAGTATAGACCAATGCAGATGAGTATGGACCAGTATAAACCAGTACAGACTGGTACAAACCAGTATAAATCAGTATGGACCAATAGAAACGAGTACATACCGGTATAGACCTGTATGGGCCAGTACGGACCAGTATAAACCAGTGTGGACAGGTGTGGACCAGTATAAACCAGTATGGAACATTATAAACCAGTATAAGCCAGTATAAACCAGTATGGACCAGTATCAGCCAGTATGGACCAGTATAAACCAGTATGAACCAATGGCTGGCCACTATGGGGCACCATCTTGGGCAGCCATCTTGGATTGTTTCTGCGGCAGCCATTTTGAGCGGCCATTTTGGAATCTCATATGGGTGCCGCCATTTTGGGCGGCCATTTTGGATAAGCCCCTTAAACTCAACATAAACCAGTATAACCCAGTATAACCAGTATAACCCAGTATAAATCAATAAAAACCATTATGAACCAATGGCTGGCCATTATAGGCACCATCTTGGGCAGCCATCTTGGATTCTTTCTGTGGCAGCCATTTTGAGTGGCCATTTTGGAATCTCATATGGGCGCTGCCATTTTGGGCAGCCATTTTGGATCAACCGCTTAAACTCAACATAAACCAGTGTAACCCAGTATAAACCAGTATAAACCAGTATAAACCAAAAAAAAACCATTATGAACCAATGACTGGCCATAATGGGGCGCCATTTTGGGCGGCCATCTTGGATTCATTCCGTGGCAGCCATTTTGAGCGGCCATTTTGGAATCTCATATGGGCGCCGCCATTTTGGGCGGCCATTTTGGATAAGCCCCTTAAACTCGATATAAACCAGTATAAACCAGTATAAACCAGTATAAACCAGTACCTGCAGGCTGTCCCAGCACTGGTACTGGGCATAGTCGGGGCTGACGCTCTCGGGGAATCCCTGGGGGAGCAGCACCCGCTGAGGGAGGGGCAAAATTCCCAAAATTCCCAAAATTCCAGAAATTGAAGGAAAAAAATTTTTTGAGGGTGGGGAAAAAAAAAAAAAAATGTCACTGAAAAAATCCCAAAAAAATTCCATCCCAAAATGTCAAAAAATATTCCCAAATTTCACCCAAAAATCCCCCATATTTCTCCAAATTTTCCCCAAAATTCCCAAATTTTGCCAAAATTCTCCCAAAATTCCCAAATTCTCCCTTAAGTTTTCCCAAAAAATTCCCAAAATTCCCCCAAAAATATTCCCAAGAATTTTTCTCAAAATTTTCCTCAAATTCCCCCCAAAATTCCCCCCAAAATTCTCCAAAAATTCTATTAAAAAATCCCTCTAAAACCCAAAAAATTCCCCAAAAATTCCTTAAAAATCCCCCAAATTCCCCCAAATTCTCCCCAAAATTCCCAAATTTCGCCAAAATTCCCAAATTTTCCCAAATTCCTCAAAAAATACCAAAAAACTCCTAGAAATTCCCAAAAATTCCAAGTAAAAAATCCCTAAAAATTCCAATTTAAAAATCCCCAAAAAATTCCCCAAAAATCCCCAAAATGCCTAAAAATCCCCCTAATTCTCCCCCAAATTTTCCCAAATTCCCAAAAATTCTCAAAATTCCCAAAAATTCCCCAAAATCCCTAAAAATACCCAAATAATCCCAAAAATCCCTAAAAATTTCCCAAAAGTTAAAAAAAAAATCCAAAAAAACCCCCCAAAAGTCCCCAAAAAATGCCGAAAAAAATCCCCCAAATTCCCCTAAATTTCCTAAATTCTCCCCAAATTTTCCCAAAATTCCCAAATTTTCCCAAAATTCCCCCAAAATTCCCAAAATTCCCCATTCCCATCCCCCACACCGTCAACAGCCCCTCTCTCGGTCTTTTTCTCTGCCGGAGCTTCGAGTCACCGAAGGCCGACCTGGGCCGGGGCAGCTCCAGGGAGCCCCAGAAACAGCGACACTGGGAGAAATCTGGGAAAAAAAAACAAATTTTGGGAAAATTTGGGGAAAATTTGGGAAAAAAATGGGAATTTTTGGGAAAAACCGGGGATTTTTTATGATTTTTTTGTGATTTTTTGTGATTTTTTAATGATTTTTTTCTGATTTTTTTTCCATTTTTTTAGGGGAGAAAATCTGGGAAAAATTGAAAATTTGGGGGAAATTTAGGAAAATTTGGGGAAAATTTGGGAATTGTTGGGGTTTTTTAAGGATTGATTTGGGATTTTTTTCGGGATTTTTTGGGAATTTTCTTTTGAATTTTTGAGAATTTTGAGGGTTTTTACAGACATTCCGGGGATTTTTTTTTTAATTTTAAGGAATTTTTGGGATTTTTTTTTGAAATTTTTGGACTTTTAATTAGAAATTTTGAGAATTTTTTAAAATTTTTTTTTGGAATTTTTTGGGGGCATTTTTTTCTGATTTTTTTGGGGAATTTTTGGGGATTTTTTCGGATTTTTTGGGGAATTTTTTGGGAATTTTTTCGGATTTTTTGGGAAATTTTTTTGGGATTTTTGGCTCCCAGAGTGTCGACCTGGGCCGGGGGCAGCTCCAGGGACCCCCAGAAACAGCGACACTGGGAGAAATCTGGGAAAAAAAACAAATTTTGGGAAATTTTTGGGAAAATTTGGGAAAAAATGGGAATTTTTGGGAAAAAGCGGGATTTTTTTACGATTTTTTTGTGATTTTTTTGTGATTTTTTGTGATTTTTTTCTGATTTTTTTCTGATTTTTTTCTGATTTTTTCAATTTTTTTAGGGGAGAAAATCTGGGAAAAATTGAAAATTTTGAGGAAATTTGGGAAAATTTGGGGAAAATTTGGGAATTTTTTGGGTTCTTTAGGGTTTTTTAAGGATTGCTTAGGGATTTTTTTCGGGATTTTTTGGGAATTTTCTTTTGAATTTTTGAGAATTTTGAGTGATTTTTTACAGACATTCCGGGGATTTTTTTTTTTAATTTGGGGGATTTTTGGGATTTTTTTTTTTGAGGTTTTTTGGAATTTTTTTGGAGTTTTTAATAAAATTTTTGGATTTCTTTTAGAATTTTTTGGGGAATTATTTCGGATTTTTTGGGAAATTTTTGGGGGATTTTTGGCTCCCAGAGTGTCGACCTGGGCCGGGGGCAGCTCCAGGGACCCCCAGTAACAGCGACACTGGGAGAAATCTGGGAAAAAAATCAAGTTTTGGGAAAATTTTGGGAAAATTTGGGAAAAAATGGGAATTTTTGGGAAAAAAATGGGGATTTTTTATGATTTTTTTGGGATTTTTTGTGATTTTTTAAGGATTTTTTTCTGATTTTTTTCTGATTTTTTTTCTGATTTTTTAATGATTTTTTTACGGGAGAAAATCTGGGAAAAATTGAAAATTTTGTGGAAGTTTGGGAAAATTTGGGGAAAATTTGGGAATTTTGGGGAAAAAAATGGGATTTTTTCGGGTTTTTAAAATTTTTTTTTGGATTTTTTTACGATTTTTTTTTTTATTTTTTTGAGGTGTATAAGGTGGCTTTTGGGGGGATTTGGGGGAAATTTGGGAAAATTTGGGAATTTAGGGAAAAATTGGTAATTTTTGGGGTTTTTTTAGGAAAATTTTGGGAATTTTGGGGGTTTTTTAGGGTTTTTTTGGAATTTTTGGGATTTTTGGTGATTTTGGGGAATTTTTTGAGACTTTTGGGAAGTTTTTTTTTTAATAGAATTTTTGGGATTTTTTTCGGATTTTTTTGAGGTGTTTCAGGTGGGTTTTGGAAGAAAAAATGGGGAAAAAATAAAATTCTTTAGGGAAAATTTGGGGAAAATTTAGGAATCTGGTTTTTTAGGATTTTTCAGGATATTTTTGCATCTTTTACAATCTTTTTTCGATTTCTTTTCGCTTTTCTCGAATCCCTTCAGGGAATCTTTTGGAAATCTTTCTGAGAATCTTTTCCGAACCTTTTGGGAATTCTTTCTGGGAATCCTTTTAGGGATCTTTTTGGGGGATCTTTTTGTGAATCTTTTTGGGATTTTTGGGGGCATTTTTTGGAATTTTTTAGGGAATTTTTTGGGGATATTTGGGGGAATTTTTGGGAATCCCTTGGGAAGGTTTTCTGGGAATCCCTTTGGGAACTTTTCTGGGAATTTTTTGAGAATCTTTTTAGGAAATTATTGGGGATTTTTGGGAATTTTTAGGAAATTTTTAAGGAATTTTTTGGACTTTTTAAGGGAATTTTTGGGGATTTTTTGTGATTTTTGGTGAATTTTGGGGGAACTTTTAAAAAGAATCTTTATGGGGGAATTTTTGGGGGATTTTTGGGAATTTTTGGGGTTTTTTGTGAATTTTTGGGGATTTTTGTGGATTTTTGCGAATTTTGGGGGAATCCCTTTTAGGGAATTTTATGGGAATCTTTTGAGAATTTTTGGGGTCTTTTGTGAATCCCTTTGGGAATTTGTAGAAATTTTTGGGGATTTTTGGTGGGATTTTAAAGTAGTTTTCTTTTGAATCTTTAAGGAATTTTTAGGAATTTTAAAGGATTTTTTAGGAATCTCCCTGAATCCCTTTTAGGAATCTTTTGGGAATCTTTTGGGAATTTTGGGGATTTTTGGGATCTTTTGGGGGCATTTTTGAATCTTTTAGGAATCTTTTGGGGAAATTTTGGGAATCTTTGGGGGAACTCTTTGGGGAGATTCCTCTGGGAGATCCTTTTGGGAATCCTTTTTGGGAATCTTTTAGGAAATTATTGGGGATTTTTGGGAATTTTTAGGAAATTTTTAAGGAATTTTTTGGACTTTTTAAGGGAATTTTTGGGGATTTTTGTGATTTTTTGTGAATTTTGGGGGAATCTTTAAAAAGAATCTTCATGGGGAATCTTTGAAGATTCTTTGGGAATCTTTTGGGGGTTTTTTGTGAATCTTTTGGGGACTTTTGTGATTTTTGCTTGAATCTTTGGGGGAACTTTTAGGGAATTTTCATGGGAATCCCTTTGGGAATTTTTTTGGGGTTTTTTTGTGAATTCTTTCAGGGAATTTGTAGGAAATTTTTGGGGATTTTTTGGTGGGATTTTAAAGTAGTCTTTTTGAACTTTAAGGAATTTTTAGGAATTTTATAGATCTTTTAGGAATTTTCCCTGAATCTTTTAGGGAATCCTTTTGGGATCTTTTGTGAACTTTTTGGGGGATCTTTTTGGGATTTTTACTATCTTTTTGAATCCCCTTTTAGGGAATCCTTTTTGGGGAAATCTTTGGGAATTTTGGGGGAATTTCTTTGGGGAGATTTTCTGGGAACTTTTTGGGGGAATCTTTTAGGAATCCTTTTGGGAATTTTTAGGAATTTTTCGATTTTTGTGAATTTTTTTGGATCCCTTTTAAGGAATTCTTTTGGGGACTTTTTGTGAATCTTTTGTGCATTTTGGGGGAATTTTTAGGAATTTTTAGGGGAATTTGGGGGATTTTTGTCAATTTTTGGAATTTTCTGGGAGTTTTTGGGATTTTTGGGGAATTTTTAAGAATTTTGGGGGAATTTCATGAATTTTTGGGTATTTTTAGGGATTTTTTGGGGAATTTTTAGGGATTTTTTTGGTGATTTTTTAGCAAATTTTTCGGGAATTTTAGGGGGATTTTAACCAATTTCCGATAATTTTGGGGCGCCTGACTCGATTTTCGGGGTCCAGACGCCGATTTTGGGCGATTTTGGGGCATTTTTGGGGCATTTTTGGGGCTTTTTTGGGGGTTTTCTGGTTCTCCCCTCCCCCCGCTTCCCCCGATTACCCTGCGGCCGCTCCATGGGCACTTCCGGGTTTCGGCACTTCCGGGTGTCGGCACTTCCGGCTTCCCGCCGCTCTGGCCACGCCTCTTCCGCGTCTCTATGGTAACGCCGGGGCCGCTCCGGCCGCGAGTCCTCCAGAACTCGATGGTTCCGCCTTAAAACCGCCCGAAATCCGCCCAAAATCTCTAAAAACTCCCCCAAAATTCCCCAAAATCCCAAATTTTCATCCCGATCCTCCCCCTCGCTGGGATTTTTGGGGTCCTCCAGCCCTAAATCTTCTTTAAAAGCCCCAAAATTCGCAAAATTTCCCCCCTTTAAACCTCCTCAAAACTCCCCAAAATTCTTTTAAAATGATCCCAAATCCCCCGAAATTCCCGCAAAATTATCCCGAATCCCCCAAAATGACCCTAAAATGACCCCCAGGACATCCCAAAATGACCCCAAAATGACCCTAAATCCCCCAAAATCCATCCCAAAAATGAGCCCAGGGACCCCTAAAATGACCCCTGAGTGACCCCAGACCCTCCAAAATGACCCTCAAGTGACCCCCAAAATGACCCTAAGACCCCCCAAAAATGACCCCCAAGTGACCCCTAGTGACCCTAAGACCCTTCAGATGACCCCAAGTGACCCCAGGACACCCCTAAAGTGACCCCTGAGTGACCCCAAGACCCCCTAAAATGACCCCAAGTGACCCCAAAATGACCCTAAGTGACCTCAAGACCCCCCAAAAATGACCCCAGGACCTCCCAAAATGACCCCAAGTGACCCCTAAAATGTCCCTAAATGACCTCAAGTGACCCCAAAGTGACACCAAGACCCCCCAAAAATGACACCAGGACATCCCAAAATGACCCTGAAATGACCCAAAGTGACCCCTGAGTGACCCCAGGACTCCTAAAATGACCCATGTGACCCCAAAGTGACCCCAAATCCCCCAAAATCCATCCCAAAATGACCCCAAAATGACCTCGAAGTGACCCCAGAGTGACCCCAAGACCCCCCAAAATTATCCCAAAAGTGACCCCAAAATAACTCCAGATGACCCTGAGTGACCCCAAATGACCCCAAGACGCCCAAAACTGACCCCCTAATGACCCCAGGACCCCCCAAAATGACCCTGAAATGACCCCCAGGACATCCCAAAAATGACCCCAAATGACCCCAAAATGTCCCCAAATCCCCCAAAAATCCATCCCAAAATGAGCCCAGGGACCCCCGAAGTGACCCCTGAGTGACCCCAGACCCCCCAAAATGACCCCAAGTGACCCCCAAATGACCCCTAAGACTCCCAAAATGTCCCCAAATGACCCTCAAGTGACCCCAGTGACACCAAGACCCCCCAAATGACACCAGGACATCCCAAAATTACCCCAAATGACCCCAAAGTGACCCCTGAGTGACCCCCAGGAACTCCCAAAATGACCAAAGTGACCCCAGGACCCCCAAAATGACCTGAAATGACCCCCAAAAATGTCCCCAAATCCCCCAAAATCCATCCCAAAAATGAGCCCAGGGACCCCCCAAAATGACCCGAGTGACCCCAGGACCTCCCAAAATGACCCCAAATGACCCCCAAGACTCCCCAAAATGTCCCCAAATGGCCTCAAGTGACCCCAAAGTGACACCAAGACCCCCCAAAAATGACACCAGGACATCCCAAAATGACCCCAAGGGACCCCAAAATGACCCCAAAAGTGACCCCAGGACTCTCAAAATGACCCCTAAGTGACCCCCTAAAATCCATCCTAAAAATGAGCCCAGGGACCCCCGAAGTGACCCCTGAGTGACCGTGAGGACATCCCAAAATGACCCCCAAAAGTGACCCCAAAATGACCCTCAGGACCTCCCAAAATGTCCCCAAATGACCTCGGGTAACCCCAAAGTGACACCAAGACCCCCCAAAAATGACACCAGGACATCCCAAAAATGACCCCAAATGACCCGAAGTGACTCCCCTGAGTGACCCCAAGACCCCCCAAAAATGACCCCAAAAGTGATCCCAAAATAACCCCAGATGACCCCGAGTTACCCCAAAGTGACCCCAGAATGACCCCAGGACCCCCAAAAATGACCCTGAAATGACCCCCAGGACATCCCAAAATGACCCCAAAGTGACCCCAGGACCCCCAAAATGACCCCAAAATGACCCCAAATCCCCCAAAATCCATCCCAAAATGAGCCCAGGGTCCCCCGAAGTGACCCCTGAGTGACCCCAAGTGACCCCAAGTGACCCCCAAATGACCCCCAGACCCCCCAAAATGACCCCAAGTGACCCTAAAAGTGACCCTAAGACCCTTCAGATGACCCCAAGTGACCCCTAGGACACCCCAAAGTGACCCCTGAGTGACCCCCAAGACCCCTAAAATGACCCTAAGTGACCCCAAAATGACCCCAAGTGACCTCAAGACCCCCAAAAATGACCCCAGGACCTCCCAAAATGACCCCAAGTGACCTCAAAATGTCCCCAAATGACCTCAAGTAACCCCAAAGTGACACCAACACCCCCAAAAATGACAGCCGGACATCCAAAAATGACCCCAAATGACCCAAAGCGACCCCTGAGTGACCCCCAGGAACTCCCAAATGACCCGAAATGTCCCCAAATCCCCAAAATCCATCCCAAAATGAGCCCAGGGACCCCCGAAATGACCCCTGAGTGACCCCAAGACCCCCAAAATGACCCCAAGTGACCCCAGGACCCCCAAAATGTCCCTAAATGACCTCAAGTGACCCCTGAAGTGACACCAAGATCCCCCAAAATGACACCAGGACATCCCAAAATGACCCCAAGGGACCCCAAAATGACCCAAAGTGACCCCAGGACTCTCAAAATGACCCCAAGTGACCCCAAATCCCCCAAAAATCCATCCCAAAATGAGCCCAGGGACCCCTGAAGTGACCCCTGAGTGACCCCAGACTAAAATGACCCCAAGTGACCCCCAAATGACCCCTAAGACTCCCCAAAATGACCCTAAATGACCTCAAGTGACCCCCGAAGTGACACCACAAGACCCCCCCAAAATGACACCAGGACATCCCAAAATTACCCCAAATGACCCAAAGTGACCCCCTGAGTGACCCCAGGAACTCCCAAAATGACCAAAGTGACCCCAGGACCCCCAAAATGACCTGAAATGACCCCAAAATGTCCCCAAATCCCCCAAAATCCATCCCAAAATGAGCCCAAGGACCCCCAAAATGACCCGAGTGACCCCAGGACCTCCCAAAATGACCCCAAATGACCCCAAGACTCCCCAAAATGTCCCCAAATGGCCTCAAGTGACCCCAAAGTGACACCAAGACCCCCCAAAAATGACACCAGGACATCCCAAAAATGACCCCAAGGGACCCCAAAATGACCCAAAGTGACCCCAGGACTCTCAAAATGACCCCAAGTGACCCCCAAATCCCCCAAAATCCATCCCAAAATGAGCCCAGGGACCCCCGAAGTGACCCCTGAGTGACCGCGTAGGACATCCCAAAATGACCCCAAAAGTGACCCCCAAAATGACCCCCAGGACCCTCCCAAAAATGTCCCCAAATGACCTCAAGTGGACTCACTGGTGACACCCAAGACCCCCCAAAATGACACGCTGACATCCCAAAATGACCCCAAAATGACCCCGAAGTGACCCCTGAGTGACCCCAGGAACTCCCAAAATGACCCAAAGTGACCCCCAAATCCCCCAAAATCCATCCCAAAATGACCCGAGTGACCCCCAAGACCCCCCAAAATTCCCCCAAAAGTGACCCCAAAATAACCCCAGGTGACCCTGAGTGACCCCAAAATGACCCCAGGACCCCCAAGTGACCCCCGAGTGATCCCAGGACCCCCCAAAATGACCCCAAACCCCCCAAAATTCCAAACTCCAGACTGGACAGGCGGGAACGACTCCGAGCGTTTTTACTGGTGGGGAAAAGGAAAGGGGGCGGGGTCAGCAAGGGGTCAAAGGTCAAGGGGAGGTGACCACTCAGGGTGACCCACAAGTGACCTCGAGGTGACCAGTGGTCAGTTTGGGGGGGTCAGGGGTCAGTTTTGGGAGGTCAGGGGTCAGTTTGGGGGGTCAGTGGTCACTCTGGGGTGGTCACTGGTCACTTTGGGGTGGTCAGTGGTCACTGGGATGGTCAGTGGTCACTTTGGGATGGTCAGTGGTCACTTTGGGGTGGTCAGTGGCCACTCTGGGATGGTCAGTGGTCACTCTGGGGTGGTCAGTGGTCACTTTGGGGTGGTCAGTGGCCATTCGGGATGGTCAGTGGTCACTCTGGGGTGGTCACTGGTCACTCTGGGGTGGTCAGTGATGACCACAGGTGATCATTGGTCACTAAAGGATGGACATAGAGTGACCACAAGTGGTCAAAGGTGGTCACTGGTCACCCTGAGGTGGTCCCAGATGACCACAGGTGGTCACTGGTCACTCTGAGGTCACAGATGACCACAGGTGGTCATTGGTCACTATGGGATGGACACAGAGTGACCACAGGTGGTGACAGGTGGTCAGTGGTCATCAGGGAATGGACATTGAGTGACCACAGGTGGTCACAGGTGGTCATTGGTCACTATGAAGTGGACACAGAGTGACCACAGATGATCAATGGTCACCAAACAATGTACATTGAGTGACCACAGGTGACCACTGGTCACTAAAAAATTGACACCAGAAATGACCCCAGGTGGCCACAAGAGGCTGATGACCACCAGAGATGACCACAGGTGGCCGATGATCACCAGAGATGACCACAGGTGGCCACAGGTGGCTGATGACCACTAGAAATGACCCCAAGGGGTTGATGACCAACAGAAATGACCACAAGTGGCCATGAGGGGCTGATGACCACCAGAAATGACCACAGGTGGCCACCAAGGGTTGATGACCACCAGAAATGACCACAGGTGGCCATGAGGGGCTGATGACCACCAGAAATGGCCATAAAGAGTCAATGACCACCAGAAATGAGCACAGGAGGCCACCAAGAGTTGATGACCACCAGAGATGACCACAGGTGGCCACGAGGGGCTGATGACCACCAAAAATGACCACAAGGGGTTGATGACCACCAGAAATGACCACAAGGAGTCGATGACCACCAGAAATGACCACAGGTTGCCACGAGGGGCCGATGACCACCAGAAATGACCACAAGGGGCTGATGACCACCAGAAATGACCACAAGGGGCTGATGACCACCGGAAATGACCAGAGGTGGCCACCAAGAGTTGATGACCACCAGAAATGACCACAGGTGGCCACGAGGAGCTGATGACCACCAGAAATGACCACAAGTGGCCATGAGGGGCTGATGACCACCAGAAATGACCACAGGTGGCCACGAGGGGCCGATGACCACCGGAGATGACCCCCACGAGGGCGCTCAGCTGATGTAGACGCGGTGGAAGTCGTGGGCGCCGAAGGATGGACACGGAGCAACCACAGGTGGCCACGAGGAGCTGATGACCACCAGAAATGACCACAAGTGGCCATGAGGGCCGATGACCACCAGAAATGACCAGAGGCGGGCGCTCAGCTGATGTAGACGCGGTGGAAGTCGTGGGCGCCGAAGGCCGCGTTGCACTTGGGGCACTTGCGCTGCCGCGTGTCGTAGCGGCTCTTGACGCACTCGAAGCAGAAGACGTGGAAGCACTTGGTCAGCACAGCGTCCTTCTTGCGGGCGTTGCAGCACGGGCACGTCAGACGGGCCTGGGGGGGTCACCAGAAGTCGTTAGAGATCATTAAAGGTCGTTAAGTATCGTTAAAAACCATTCATGGGTGACTAAAGGTCATTAGAGATCATTAAAGTCATTAAGAGTCGTTAAAAACCATTCATGGGTGACTAAAGGTCATTAGAGATCATTAAAGGTCATTAAGGATCGTTAAAAACTCATTCATGGGTGACTAAAACTCATTAGAGATCATTAAAGGTCATTAAGACTCGTTAAAAACCACTCACGGGTGACTGAAGATCATTAGAGATCATTAAAGGTCATTAAGGTCCGTTAAAAACCATTCATGGGTGACTAAAAGTCATTAGAGATCATTAAAGGTCATTAAGAGTCATTAAAAATCATTCATGGATGACTAAAGGTCATTAGAGATCATTAAGGGTCATTAAAGGTCAACTGTGGTCATTAAAGTTCATCAAAGGCCAACCAAAGTCATTCAAGGTCATTCATGGTCATTAAAGATCAACTGAGATCATCAGAGATCATTAAAGGTCGTTAAGAGTCGTTAATAACCATTCATGGGTGACTAAAGGTCATTAGAGATCATTAAAGGTCATTAAGAGTCATTAAAAACCATTCAAGGGTGACTAAAGATCATTAGATATCACTAAAGGTCATTAAAGGTCAACTGTTGTCATTAAATGTCATCAAAGACCAACCAAAGTCATTCAAGGTCATTAATGGTCATTAACGGTCATTAAAGATCAACTGAGATCATTAGAGATCATTAAAGGCCGTTAAGAGTCGTTCAAAACCATTCATGGGTGACTAAAGGTCATTAGAGATCATGAAAGGTCATTAAGGGTTGTTAAAAAGCATTCTTGGGTGACTAAGGGTCATTAGAGATCATTAAAGGTCATTAAGGATCGTTAAAAACTATTCATGGGTGACTAAGGGTCATTAGAGATCATTAAAAGTCGTTAAGAGTTGTTAAAAAGCATTCTTGGGTGACTAAAGGTCATTACAAATTATTAAAGGTCATTAAAGGTCAACTGTGGTCATTAAAGTTCATCAAAGGTCAATTGAAGTCATTAAATGTCATTAATGGTCATTAACGGTCATTAAAGATCAACTGAGATCATTAGAGATCATTAAAGGTCGTTAAAAGTCGTTAATAACCATTCATGGGTGACTAAAGGTCATTAGAGATCATTAAAGGTCATTAAGAGTCATTAAAAATCATTCATGGATGACTAAAGGTCATTAGAGATCATTAAGGGTCATTAAAGGTCAACTGTGGTCATTAAAGTTCATCAAAGACCAACCAAAGTCATTCAAGGTCATTAATGGTCATTAACGGTCATTAAAGATCAACTGAGATCATTAGAGATCATTAAAGGTCGTTAAGAGTCGTTCAAAACCATTCATGGGTGACTAAAGGTCATTAGAGATCATTAAAGTCATTAAGAGTTGTTAAAAATCATTCATGGCTGACTAAGGGTCGTTAGAGATCATTAAACTCATTAAGAGTCATTAAAAATCATTCATGGGTGACTAAGGATCATTAGAGTTCATTAAAGGTCATTAAAGGTCAACTGTGGTTATAAAAATAATTAGTAATCATTAAAGATCATCAAAGGTCAATTGAGGTAATTAAAGGTCATTAGGCACCAACAATGATCATTAAAAGTCGTTAAAGGTTGCTGAAGGTCATTAAAGGTCAACCAAGGTCATTAAAGGTCAATCAAGGTCATTAAACAACAATTGAGGTCATTAAAGGTCATTAGAAGCCAACAATGATCATTAAAGGTCATTAAGAGTTGTTGAAGGTCATTAAAGGTCAACCAAGGTCATTAAACATCAAATTGAGGTCATTAAAGGTCATTAAAGGTCATTAGAGACCATTAAAGGTCAACCAAGGTCATTAAAGGTCAATCAAGATCATTAAACATCGATTGAGCTCATTAAAGGTCATTAAAGGTCATTAGAGATCATTAAAGGTCAACCAAGGTCATTAAAGGTCAATCAAAATCATTAAACATCGATTGAGCTCATTAAAGGTCATTAAAGGTCATTAGAGATCATTAAAGGTCAGCCAAGGTCATTAAAGGTCATTAAGCTCCAACAATGATCGTTAAAGGTCGTTAAAGGTTGTTGAAGGTCATCAAAGGTCAACCAAGGTCATAAAAGATCAAACAAGGTCATTAAACGTCAATTGAGGTCATTAAGGTCATTAAGCACCAACAATGGTCATTAGAGGTCATTGAAGGTTGTTGAAGGTCATTAAAGGTCAACCAAGGTCATTAAAGGTCATTAGGCACCAACAATGATCATTAACGGTCGTTAAAGGTTGCTGAAAGTCATTAAAGGTCCACCAAGGTCATTAAAGGTCAACCAAGGTCATTAAACAGCAGTTGAGGTCATTAAAGGTCAATCAAGGTCATTAAAGGTCAACCAAGGTCATTAAACATCAATTGAGATCATTAAAGGTCATTAAAGGTAATTAAAGGTCATTAAAGGTAATTAAAGGTCAATCAAGGTCATTAAAGTTCAATCAAGGTCATTAAACAGCAATTAAGGTCATTAAAGGTCATTAGTGGTCATTAAAGGTCATTAAAGGTCAAATGGAAGCCCCAGGCAGGTCCTGGAAGGTCTTGGCAGCCCCACCCAGGTCCTGGAAGGTCCTGGAAGGTCCTGGCAGCCCCAAAAAAGTCCTGGAAGCCCCTCCCAGGTCCTGGAAGGTCCCCAAAGCTCCCCCCCAGGTCCTGGAAGGTTCTGTCAGGTCCTGGCAACCCCACTCAGGTCGTGGAAGATCCACCCAGGTCCTGGCAGCTCTATCCAGGTCCTGCAAGGTCCTGGAAGTTCCACCCCAGTCCTGGAAGGTTTTGGAAGGTCCTGGCAGCCCCACCCAGGTCCTGAAAGGTTCCAGAAGGTCCTGGAAGGTCCTGGCAGCTCCACCCATGTTCTGGAAGCCCCAGGCAGGTCCTGACAGCCCCATACAGGTCCTGGCAGCCCCACCCAGGTCCTGGCAGCCCCATCCAGGTCCTGGAAGGTCCTGGCAGCCCCACCCAGGTTCTGGAAGGTCCTGGCAGCTCCACCCAGGTCCTGGCAGGTCCTGGAAGGTCCTGGCAGCCCCACCCACGTCCTGGCAGCCCCAGGCAGGTCCTGGCAGCCCCATACAGGTCCTGGCAGCCCCACTCAGGTCCTGGCAGCTCCACCCAGGTCCTGGCAGCCCCAGGCATGTCCTGGCAGCCCCAGAAAGGTTCTGGCAGCCCCACCTAGGTCCTGGCAGCCCCACCCAGGTTCTGGAAGGTCCTGGCAGCTCCACCCAGGTCCTGGCAGCCCCACACAGGTCCTGGAAGGTTCCAGAAGGTCCTGGCAGCCCAGAAAAGTCCTGGCAGCCCCAGGCAGACCCTGGAAAGTTCTGGAAGGTCCTGGCAGCCCCAGGCAGGTCCTGGCAGCTCCACCCAAGGCCTGGCAGCCCCACCCAGGTCCTGGCAGCCCCTACCCAGGTCCTGGCAGCCCCAGACAGGTCCTGGCAGCCCCACCCAGGTCCTGGCAGCCCCACCCAGGTCCTGGCAGCCCCACACAGATCTTGGCAGCCCCACACAGATCCTGGCAGCCCAGAAAAGTCCTGGCAGCCCCGGCAGACCCTAAAAGTTCTGAAGGTCCTGTCAGCCCCAGGCAGGTCCTGGCAGCTCCACCCAAGGCCTGGCAGCCCCACCCAGGTCCTGACAGCCCCACCCACGTCCTGGCAGCCCCACTCAGGTCCTGTCAGCCCCACCCAGGTCCTGGAAGGTCCTGACAGCTCCACCCAGGTTCTGGCAGCCCCAGGCATGTCCTGGCAGCCCCAGGCAGGTCCTGGAAGCTTCACCCAGGTCCTGGCAGCCCCACACAGGTCCTGGAAGATTCCAGATGATCCCGGCAGCTCCCACCCAGGTCCTGGCAGCCCCAGGCAGGTTCTGGAAAGTCCTGGCAGCTCCAGAAAAGTCCTGGCAGCCTCACACAGGTCCTGGCAGCCCCAGGCAGGTCCTAGAAGGTTCTGTCATGTCCTGGCAACCCCACCCAGGTCCTGGCAGCCCCAGAAAAGGTCCTGGAAGCTGTTCATCCAGGTCCTGGCAGCCCCAGACAGGTCCTGGCAGCCCCTCCCAGGTCCTGGAAGCTCCACCCAGGTCCTGGCAGCCCCAGGCAGGTCCTGGAAGCTCCACCCAGCTCCTGGCAGCCCAACTCAGGTCCTGGAAGCCCCAGGCAGGTCCTGGCAGCCCCAGAAAGGTCCTGGCAGCCCCTCCCAGGTCCTGGAAGGTTCATCCAGGTCCTGGCAGCCCCACACAGGTCCTGGAAGATTCCAGATGATCCTGGCCAGCCCCACCCAGGTCCTGGAAGCCCCAGGCAGGTTCTGGAAGGTCCTGGCAGCTCCAGAAAAGTCCTGGCAGCCTCACACAGGTCCTGGCAGCCCCAGACAAGTCCTAGAAGGTTCTGTCAGGTCCTGGCAGCCCCACCCAGGTCCTGGCAGCCCCAGAAAAGTCCTGGAAGGTTCATCCAGGTCCTGGCAGCCCCAGACAGGTCCTGGCAGCCCCTCCCAGGTCCTGGAAGCTCCACCCAGGTCCTGGCAGCCCCAGGCAGGTCCTGGAAGCTCCACCCAGGTCCTGGCAGCCCCAGAAAGGTCCTGGAAGGTTCCAGAAGGTCCTGTCAGCCCCAGGCAGGTCCTGGAAGGTTCATCCAGGTCCTGTCAGCCCCAGGCAGGTCCTGGCAGCTCACCCTGTACTCCTTGATCTCCTCCTGCAGGATCTGGTCGGCGTCGGCGTAAACCTCCACCTTGCGCTGCTTCTCCAGCTTCCGGCGCAGCCGCGACAGCTCCTCCTGCCAGGACCCGGCCAGAATCACCAAAATCTTACCAAAACGTTCCCAAAAATATCCCCAGAATGTCCCCAAAAAATTCAGGAATGTTAAAAAAAAATTCCCAAATAATTCTCAAAAAATCCCTGAAAAAGTAAAAAAAAAATCTTCGTAAATCCCTGAAAAATTCCCCAAAATTTCTCAAAAAGTCCCCAAAAAATCCCAAATAATTCTCAAAAAATTCTCAGAACATCCCCAAAAAATCCCAAATAATTCTCAAAAAATTCTCAAAAAATCCCTGAAAAATTAAAAAAAAATTCTTCGGAAATCCCCAAAAAACTCCCCAAAAATCTCCCCAAAAATGTCCAACAATTCTCAAAATTTCCCATAAAATTCCCAAAAAATCCCCAAAAAATTCCCAAATAATCCCCAACAAATTTCTAAAAAGTTTTCAAAAAATCCTAAAAAATCCTAAAAAAATTCTCAAAAAATAATCAAAAAAATTCTCAAAATAATCCTTAAAATAAAAAAAAAATTCTCAAAAAATTCCCAAAAAATCACCCAAAAATTCCCAAAACCCCCCTAAAAACTCCCCAAAAAATGCCCAGAAATTCCCAAAAAATTCCCTGAATAATTCCCAAAAATTCTTTGTAAGTCCCCGAAAAATTCCCCAAAAATGCGCAAAATGTCCCCAAAAAATTCCCAACTAATTCTCAAAAAATTCCCAAACAATTCTCAAAAAATCCCTGAAAAATTAAAAAAAAATTCTTCGGAAATCCCCGAAAAACTCCCCAAAAATGTCCAACAATTCTCAAAAAATCCTCGAAAATTTCCCATAAAATTCCCAAAAAATCCCCAAAAAATTCTCAAAAAATCCCCAAAAAATTTCTAAAAACTTTTCAAAAAATCCTAAAAAATCCTAAAAAATCCTAAAAAATTCTCAAAAAATAATCAAAAAAATTCTCAAAATAATCCTTAAAATTCCAAAAAAATTCTCAAAAAATTCTCAGAAAATCATCCAAAAATTCCCAAAAATCCCCTAAAAGCTCCCCAAAAAATGCCCAGAAATTCTTAAAAAATCCCTGAAAAATAAAAAAAATTCTTCGTAAATCCCAAAAAATTCCCCAAAAATGCTCAAAAAGTCCCCGAAAAATTCCCAAATATTTCTCAAAAAGTCCCCGAAAAATTCCCAAATAATTCTCAAAAAATTCCCAAACAATTTTCAAAAAATCCCCAAAAAATTACGAAAAATTCTCAAAAAATCCCCAAAAACTCACCCAAAAATTCTCAAAAATCCCCTAAAATTCCCCAAAAAATGCCCTGAAACTCTCAAAAAATCCCCAGAAATTCCCGAAAAATCCCAAAAAAATCCCCGAAAAATTGCCCCCAAAAAGGCTCAAAAAGTCCCCGAAAAATTCCCAAATATTTCTCAAAAAGTCCCCGAAAAATTCCCAAATAATTCTCAAAAAATTCCCAAACAATTCTCAAAAAATTCCCAAAAAATCACCCAAAAATTCCCAAAAATCCCCTAAAAACTCCCCAAAAAAGCCCCAGAAATTCTCAAAAAATCCCTGAAAAATTCCCAAAACCCCCTAAAAATTCCCCCCAAAAAATCCCCCAGAAATTCCCCGAAAAATCCCAAAAAAATCCCCGAAAAATTCCCCAAAAAGGCTCAAAAAGTCCCCGAAAAATTCCCAAATATTTCTCAAAAAGTCCCCGAAAAATTCCCAAATAATTCTCAAAAAATTCCCAAACAATTCTCAAAAAATTCCCAAAAAATCACCCCAAAAATTCCCAAAAATCCCCTAAAAACTCCCCCAAAAATGCCCAGAAATTCTCAAAAAAATCCCTGAAAAATTCCCAAAAACCCCCTAAAAATTCCCCCCAAAAAATCCCCAGAAATTCCCGAAAAATCCCAAAAAAATCCCTGAAAAATTCCCAAAAATTCTCATAAAAATCCTTAAAAAATTCCCAAAAACCCCTCAAAAATCCTTGAAAAATTCCCTAAAAACACCCCAAAAATTCCAAAAAATTATCCTAAAAATTCCCAAAAAATTCCCAAAATATTCCCAAAATCCGCCTAAAAACTCCCCCAAAAAAACCCAAAAATTCTCAAAAAATTTCGAAAAATTCCAAAAAAATCTCCCCAAAATATCTAAAAATTCTCAAAAAATCCCTAAAAAGTTCCAAAACATTCTCAAAAAATCCCCAAAATATCCCAAAAAATTCCCAAAAAATAACCAAAAAATTCTCAAAAAACCCTTAAAGATTCCTAAAAAATCCCTTAAAAATCCCCAAAAATTTCCCAAAAATTCTCAAAAATTCCCAAAAATTGTCCTAAAAATTCCCAAAAAATCCCCAGAAAATCCCTAAAAATTCTCAAAAAATATCCAAAAATTCTCAAAAAATCCCCTAAAAATTCCCAAAAAATCCTCAAAAAATCCCCCAAAAATTCCCAAAAAATTCTTAACAAATCCCCAAACCTCCCACCAAAAAAATTCCCCAAAATTTCCCCAAAATCTCTTTGCTCACCTGTGCCCTCTTGAGGCTGAGCGACTCCTTGTCCTTGGCCGCGCGGTTCTCGGCCGCGCACACCTGCAGCTCCCGCAGCCGCGCCTGCACGTGCTCACCTTGGGCACGCAGGTCCTCGGCCAGCTGGGCGGCCTCCACTGCCTGGGGAGAGCACACCTGGGTTACCTGGGCACACCCGGGATGCCTGAGATACACCTGAGATACACCTGGGCACACCTGGGTTACCTGGTGTATACCTGGGTATGACTAAGATACGCCTAGGCACACCTGAGATACACCTGGGATACACCTGGATACAGCTGAGATGCATCTGGGCACACCTGGGTTACCTGGGCACACCTGAGATACACCTGGATACACCTGAGATATACCTGGGATACACCTGGACACACCTGAGATACACCTGGGATACCTGAGATACACCTGGGTACACCTGAGACACACCTGGGCAGACCTGGGTTACCTGGGATACACCTGGGCACACCTGAGATGCACTTGGATACGACTAAGATACACCTGAGCACACCTGAAATACACCTGGATACACCTGAGATACACCTGAGTATGGCTTTAATACACCTGGGCACACCTGGGCACACCTGGGTTACCTGGGCACACCTGAGATACACCTGAGTATGGCTATAATACACCTGGGCACAACTGAGATACACCTGGGTTACCTGGGCACACCTGGAATACACCTGGGATACACCTGAGATACACCTGGTTTACCTCAGCACACCAGGGTCACCTGAGCACACCTGGGGGCACCTGGATACACCTGAGAAACACCTGAGTATATCTAAGATACACCTGGGGTATACCTTGGTATACATGAGATACACCTGGACACAACTAAAATACACCTGAGTACTCCACAAACACACCTGGGTTACCTGGGGGCACCTGAGCAGACCTGGGCTCACCTGGGTATGGTTAAGCTACACCTGGGCACACCTGGGTAGAGCAGGGCACACCTGAGATACACCTGGGCACACCTGAGATACACCTGGGTATGGCTAAGCACACCTGAGATACACCTGGGCACACGTGAGAGACACCTGGGCACACCTGGGTAGAGCAGGGCACACGTGAGAGACACCTGGGCACACCTGAGAGACACCTGGGTACGGCTAAGATACACCTGGGCACACCTGGATAGAGCAGGGCACACCTGAGATACACCTAGAGCAGGGCACACCTGAGATACACCTGGGCACACCTGGGATACACCTGGGCACACACTGGATACACCTGAGATATACCTGGGTCTGGCTAAGATACACCTGGGCACACCTGGATAGAGCAGGGAACACCTGAGATACACCTGGGCACACCTGAGATACACCTGGGCACACCTGAATAGAGCAGGGAACACCTGAGATACACCTGGGCACACCTGAGATACACCTGGGCACACCTGGATAGAGCAGGGAACACCTGAGATACACCTGGGCACACCTGAGATACACCTGGGCACACCTGAGAGACACCTGGGCACACCTGAGACACCTGGGCACACCTGAGCACAACTGTCCCACACCCAGGTCACACCTGGGATCCTTTGGGAAATGTGTCTCACCTGTATCTCACCTGTGTCACCTGTGTGTCACTTGTCTCTCACCTCTCACCTGCCTCAGCTGTCTCTCACCAGTTTCTCACCTGTCCCGTCTCTCACCTGTCTCTCAACTATCTCACCTGTGTCTCACCTGTCCCACCTCTCACCTGTCTCACCTGTCTCTCACCTCTCACCTGTCCCTCACCTGTCCCACCTGTCTCACCTGTCTCACCTGTCCCTCACCTGTCTCTCACCTGTCCCACCTGTCCCACCTGTGTCTCACCTGTCCCACCTGTCCCACCTGTCTCACCTCTCACCTGTCCCACCTGTCTCTCACCTGTCTCACCTGTCCCACCTGTCCCACCTGTCTCACCTGTCCCACCTGTCCCACCTGTCCCACCTGTCTCTCACCTATCTCACCTGTCCCACCTGTCTCACCTGTCCCACCTGTCCCACCTGTCTTTCACCTGTAACACCTGTCCCACCTGTCCCACCTGCCCTCACCTTTCTCTTGTGCAGCTCCAGCGCCTGCGATCTCAGGCTCAGCTCCTTCTCCACGGCGCCCAGGGCGCTCTGCAGGCCCCGCTCCTTCTCCTCCAGCTTCTGCACCACCTGCAGCTGCGCCTCCACCTGCACAGGTGAGTCATTAATTAATTATTAATTATCAATTAACAAAATTCCCACGTTAATAAGTGACATTTGGGTGTTTTTAACCCATTATTAGCCATTATTAGCCCATTATTAGCCCACTATTAGCAGCTATTAGGGATTGTTCCTTCTCCTCCAGCTTCTGCACCACCTGCAGCTGCGCCTCCACCTGCACAGGTGAGCCAGCAATTAATTAATTAGTTATTAATTAACAAAATTCCCACGTTAATAAGTGAAATTTGGGTGTTTTTAGCCCATTATTAGCCATTATTAGCCCATTATTAGCCCACTATTAGCAGCTATTAGGGATTGTTCCTTCTCCTCCAGCTTCTGCACAACCTGCAGCTGCGCCTACACCTGCACAGGTCAGCCAGCAATTAATTAATTAGTTATTAATTAACAAAATTCCCACGTATAATAAGTGAAATTTGGGTGTTTTTAGCCCATTATTAGCCATTATTAGCCCACTATTAGCGGTTATTAGGGATTGCTCCTTCTCCTCCAGCTTCTGCACAACCTGCAGCTGCGCCTCCACCTGCACAGGTAAGTCATTAATTAATTATTAATTATTAATTAACAAAATTCCCACGTTAATAAGTGACATTTGGGTGTTTTTAGCCCATTATTAGCCATTATTAGCCCATTATTAGCAATTATTAGGGATTGCTCCTTCTCCTCCAGTTTCTGCACCACCTGCAGCTGCGCCTCCACCTGCACAGGTCAGCCAGCAATTAATAATTAGTTATTAATTAACAAAATTCCCACGATAATAAGTGAAATTTGGGTGTTTTTAGCTTGTTATTAGCCATTATTAACCCATTATTAGCAATTATTAGGGATTGCTCCTTCTCCAGTTTCTGCACCACCTGCAGCTGCGCCTCCACCTGCACAGGTCAGCCAGCAATTAATTATTAATTATTAATTAACAAAATTCCCACGATAATAGGTGAAATTTGGGTGTTTATAGCTCGTTATTAGCTATTATTAGCCCATTATTAGCCCACTATTAGCAGCTATTAGGGATTGTTCCTTCTCCTCCAGCTTCTGCACCACCTGCAGCTGCGCCTCCACCTGCACAGGTGAGCCAGCAATTAATTAATTAGTTATTAATTAACAAAATTCCCACGTTAATAAGTGAAATTTGGGTGTTTTTAACCCATTATTAGCCCATTATTAGCAATTATTAGGGATTGCTCCTTCTCCAGTTTCTGCACCACCTGCAGCTGCGCCTCCACCTGCACAGGTCAGCCAGCAATTAATTATTAATTATTAATTAACAAAATTCCCACGATAATAAGTGAAATTTGGGTGTTTTTAGCCCATTATTAGCCATTATTAGCCCATTATTAGCCCACTATTAGCAGCTATTAGGGATTGTTCCTTCTCCTCCAGCTTCTGCACCACCTGCAGCTGCGCCTCCACCTGCACAGGTCAGCCAGCAATTAATTAATTAGTTATTAATTAACAAAATTCCCACGATAATAAGTGAAATTTGGGTGTTTTTAGCCCATTATTAGCCATTATTAGCCCATTATTAGCAATTATTAGGGATTGCTCCTTCTCCAGTTTCTGCACCACCTGCAGCTGCGCCTCCACCTGCACAGGTAAGTCATTAATTAATTATTAATTATTAATTAACAAAAATTCCCACGTTAGTAAGTGAAATTCTGGCATTATTAGGCCATTATTAACCAAAAAAAAAAATATTTATTAGCCAATTATTAGGGATTATTAGAGCCTAATTGGTCTGCTTAAGATGCTGCCTCACCTGCAGCTGCACCTACCCTGCACAGGTGAGTCATTAATTAATTATTAATTATTAATTAACAAAATTCCCACGTTTATAGGTGAAATTATGGCATTATTAAGCATTTATTAGCCAAAATAAAATATTTATTAGCCAATTACTGGGGATTATTAGGGCTTAATGCTGCATCTCCACCTGCACAGATCATTAATTAATAAATTATTAACTATTAATTAGCAAAATTCCCTTATTAATAAGGGAAATTATGGCGTTTTTAGACAATTATTAGCCATTACTAGCAATTATTAGCCATTATTAACCCATTATTAGCAATTATTAGAGCTATCAGCCATCTAATACAATTAATCGCTATTAATTACTCATTAATGCCTATTAATAAGTATTAGCCACTTAATGCTATTAATGAAATATTAAGTCCTCATTAATAACTATTAATTGCTGCTAAAAAACGAATTAAAACTATTTATGGCTATTAAATCCTCAGTAATGACTACCAGCAATTATTAGCCACTTAATAAGCACAATTAATGACTAATAAAACCTTATTAATTGGCTATTAGCCACCAAAATAAATCTTATTAATTCCTACTAAAATTGTAATTAATGCTCATTAATAGCTATTAATAATTAATTAATGACATTTTGGGCCCTCACCTGTGCCTTGAGGGCAGCACCTAGTCAACTAGCTCGTCATAGAACTAATAATGGCTATTAATTATTAATAATGGCTATTAGCCATTGGATATAATGGTAATTAATTAATACATTTACTAGACACTCATTAGCTAGTGCTCATATAATCATTAATTATTAATAATAAAAATTATAAACTCTTTAGGGATCTCACCTCAGCAATTAGTAGCCCATCATTTGCACCTAATAACAAAGCCATTTATATTAGTAGCTATTAACTTGCTATTATCCACCTAATAAACTCTATTAATTCCTAATAAGTGCTCATTAATAGCTATTAATTAATTAATTAATGCCATTTTTGGGGCCTCACCTATGCCTTGAAGGCAGCATCTGCTCAGCCAGCTCATCACAGAGCTAATAATAATTAATTAAGTATTAGCAGCTATTAAAAAAACTAATAAACCCTATTAGTACCTGTTAAACGCTCATTAATAGTTATTAATTACTAATTAATGACATTTTTAGGGTCTCACCTGTGCCTTGAGGGCAGCACCTGCTCGACCAGCTCATCACAGAGCTAATGATAATTAATTAAATACTAACAGCTATTAAAAAAACTAATAAACCCTATCAGTGCATATTAAGTGCTCATTAATAGTTATTAATTACTAATTAATGACATTTTTAGGGTCTCACCTGCGCCTTGAGGGCCAGCACCTGCTCGGCCAGCTCGTCCTTCTCCTCGCGCAGCAGCTTGTGGATCTGGTTGGCTTTGATGCGCTCCGACATCAGCTTGAAGTTGGCGTCGTCCTTCTCGCGCAGCTGCTGCAGCAGCCGCAGGTTCTGCTCCTGCATGTCCTCGAAGGCCTGGCCCGTCACGTCCATCTCCGACAGCAGCGCCTCCTCCTCCTGACAAGATGGCCGCCAGGGGGGGTGGGGACGGGAGAGAAAAAAAAAACAAGATGGCCGCCGTTAGGTGATGTCGTAATTCGTAGAAACAAGATGGCCGACATCTAAGAATGGGGCGAGATGGCTGCTGTGATGCCATCACCCATACAGACAAGATGGCTGCCGTGAGGTGATGTCGTAATTCATAGAAACAAGATGGCCGCCGGGAGGTGGGGATGGGAGAGAAAAAAAAAACAAGATGGCCGCAGTGAGCTAATGTCGTAATTCGTAGAAACAAGATGGCCGCCATCTGAGAATGTGGCAAGATAGCCGCCATGACGCCATCAACCATACAGACAAGATGGCCGCCGTGAGGTGATGTTGTAATTCAGAGAAACAAGATGGCCGCCGGGAGGTGGGGATGGGAGATAAAAAAAAAACCAAGATGGCCGCCGTGAGATGATGCCGTAATTTGTAGAAACAAGATGACCGCCATCTGAGAATGGGGCGAGATGGCCGCTGTGATGCCATCACCCATACAGACAAGATGGCCGCCATGAGGTGATGTTGAATTTCAGAGAAACAAGATGGCCGCCGGGAGGTGGAGACGGGAGTGAAAAAAAAACAAGATGGCCGCTGTGAGGCGATGTCATAATTCATAGAAACAAGATGGCTGCCGTGATGTTATAACCCATACAGACAACATGGCCACCCTAACAGTTAGAACAAGATGGCCTCCACTAGGGAAGATGGCCGCCGGGAGAGGCGGGGGTGTTGGGGAAAAGAACCAAGATGGCCGCCCTAAGGTGATGTTTAATTTGTAGAAACAAGACGGCTGCCGTGAGGTGATGTCGTAATTCACAGAAACAAGATGGCCACCATCCGAGAATGGAGCAAGATGGCCGCCAATATGTCATCACCCATAGACAATATGGCCGCCATAATACTATAACCCATAGAATCAACATGGCCACCCTAACAGATAGGACAAGATGGACGCCGGGAGGGGGGATGGTGGTGGGAAAAACAACAAGATGGCCGCCATGAGGTGATGTCGTAATTCACAAAATCAAGATGGCCGCCGGGAGCGGCGTGGACACGGGGAGGATGTGGGGGAAAAAACAAGATGTCTGCCGTGAGGAGATGTCGTGATTCATAGAAACAAGATGACCGCCATCTGAGAATGGGGCAAGATGGCCGCCGTGATGCCATCACCCATACAGACAAGATGGCCACCATGAGGTGATGTTGCAATTCATAGAGACAAGATGGCCGCCGTGAGGTGATGTCATAAGATGGCTACCACTATGTTATAACCCATAGAGACAAGATGGCCACCCTAACAGGTAGAACAAGATGGCTGCCACTAGGGAACAAGGCAAGATGGCCGCCGTGAGGTGATGTCGTAATTCAGAGAAACAAGATGGCCGCCGGGAGGAGAGGGGACACGGGGGGATGTCTGGGAAAAAAACAAGATGGCCGCCGTGAGGTGATGTCATAACCCATGGAGACAATATGGCCGCCATAATGCTATAACCCACAGAATCAACGTGGCCACCCTAACATGTAGGACAAGATGGCCGCCCTGAAGGGTGGGGACAGGGCAGATGAAAAAAACCAAAATGGCTGCCGTGAAGTGATGTCATAATTCATTAAAACAAGATGGCCACCATGATAATATATCCTGCCTTAACAGGTAGCACAAGATGGCCGACATTAGGGTACAAGCCAAGATGGCCGCCATGAGATGATGTCATAATTCATAAAAACAAGACGGCCGCCATCCAAGAATGGGGCGAGATGGTCGCCATGATGTCATAACCCACAGAAAAAAACATGACCAGCCTAATGTGTGTGACTAAATGGCGCCAGTAGGGAACAAGACAAGATGGCTGCCATGAGGTGATGCCATCATTTACAGAAACAAGATGGCCGCCATCCGAGAATGAGGCAAGATGGCCGATACTAGGGAACAAGCCAAGATGGCTGCCGTGAAACAAGATGGCTGAATTAGATGGGTGATGTCAGGGAATGGGACAAGATGGCCACCATTACGGACGGGATGAGGCGGGTGACGTCAAGGAAAAAGACAAGATGGCCGCCATGAGGTGACATCATAACCCATAGAAACAAGATGGCCGTCACCCGGGAATGAAGCAAGATGGCCGCCATGATGTTATAACCCATAGAGACAAGATGGCTGCCCTGACGTGTGGGACAAGATGGCCGCCACTAGGGAACCAGACAAGATGGCCGCCATGAGATGATGTCATAATTCACAGAAACAAGATGGCCGCCACCTGGGAATGAGGCAAGATGACCGTCATGAGATGATGTCATAATTCTTAGAAACAAAATGGCCGCCGGGAGGGGCGGGGACACGGGGCGAAGAATACAAGATGGCTGCCATGAGGTGATGTTGTAATTCATGGAAACAAGATGGCAGCCATCTGGGTATGGGGCAAGATGGCCGCCAGGATGTTATAACCCACAGAGATAAAATGGCCGCCCTAACGGGTAAAATAAGATGGCCACCACCCGGGAATGAGACAAGATGGCCGCCATGATGTTATAACCCACAGAGACAAGATGGCTGCCCTAATGAGTGGGACAAGATGGCCGCCACTAGGGAACCAGACGAGATGGCCGCCATGAGATGATGTCATAATTCACAGAAACAAGATGGCCGCCACCTGGGAATGAGGCAAGATGGCCGCCATGATGCTATAACCCACAGAGACAAAATGGCAGCCCCAATGTGTGGGACAAGATGGCCGCCGTGAGGTGACATCATAACCCACAGAAACAAGATGGCCGTCATCCGGGAATGAGACAAGATGGCCGCCATGATGTTATAACCCATAGAGACAAGATGGCTGCCCTGACGTGTGGGACAAGATGGCCGCCACTAGGGAACCAGACAAGATGGCCGCCATGCCATTAGAAGCCATGGAGACAAGATGGCCGCCCTAATGTGTAGGACAAGATGGCCGCCACTAGGGAACCAGACAAGATGGCCACCCTAACAGGTAGAACAAGATGGCCGCCACTAGGGAACAAGGCAAGATGGCCGCCGGGAGGTGACGTCATAAACCCAAGGCTTGCCCAGGACAGCCGTGCCTTACCTGGGCAGGTGTGTCCCTCACCCGTCTCACCTGTCCCAGGTGTGTCCCAGGTGTGTCCCTCACCCGTCTCACCTGTCCAGGTGTGTCCCAGGTGCGTCCCAGGTGCGTCCCAGGTGTGTCTCACCTGTTTGGTGTCACTCTCACCTGTCCAGGTGCGTCCCACATGTCCCTCACCTGTTTGGGGTCTCACCTGTCCCAGGTGTGTCCCTCACTGTCTCAGGTCTCCCTTTACCTGTCTCACCTGTCCAGGTGTCCCTCACCTGTCCCAGGTGTGTCCCTCACCTGTTTGGTGTTCCTCTCACCTGTCTGGTGTCCCTTTACCAGTCTCACCTGTCCCAGGTGTGTCTCACCTGTACAGGTGTGTCTCCCTCACCTGTTTGGTGTCCCTCACCTGTCCCAGGTGTCTCTCACCTGTCCCAGGTGTCCCTCACCTGTCTCACCTGTCCCAGGTGTGTCACCTGCCCCTCACCTGTCCAGATGTCCCTTTACCTGTCTCACCTGTCCCTCTCACCTGTTTGGTGTCCTTTTACCTGTCTCACCTGTCCAGGTGTGTCCCTCTCACCTGTTCGGGTGTCTCACCTCTCCAGGTGTGTCCTTCATCTGTTTGGTGTCTCTCACCTGTCTCACCTGTCCAGGTGTGTCTCACCTGTCCCAGGTGTGTCCCTTTACCTGTCTCACCTGTCCAGGTGCCCCTCACCTGTCGCAGGTGTGTCTCATCTGTCTCAGGTGTGTCTCTCTCACCTTTCTGGTGTTCCTTTACCTGTCTCACCTGTCCCAGGTATGTCTTACCTGTCTCACCTGTCCAGGTGTGTCACTCTCACCTGTTTGGTGTCTCACCTGTCCCAGGTGTGTCCCTCTCACCTGTTTGGCGTCCCTTTACCTGTCTCACCTGTCCCCTCACCTGTTTGGTGTCTCACCTGTCCCAGGTGTGTCACCTGTCCCTCATGTGTCTGGTGTCCCTTTACCTGTCTCACCTGTCCAGGTGTGTGTCACCTCTTTGGTGTCCCTCACCTGTCCCAGGCGTGTCTCACCTGTCCAGGTGTGTCCTTCATCTGTTTGGTGTCTCTCACCTGTCTCACCTGTCCCAGGTGTGTCCCTCTCACCTGTTTGGTGTCTCACCTGTCCCAGGTGTGTCTCACCTGTCCCAGGTGTGTCCCTCTCACCTGTTTGGTGTCTCACCTGTCCCAGGTGTGTCCCTCTCACCTGTTTGGTGTCTCACCTGTCCAGGTGTGTCCCTCACCTGTTTGGTGTCCCTCACCTGTCCCAGGTGTGTCCCCCTCACCTGTTTGGTGTCTCACCTGTCCCAGGTGTGTCTCACCTGTCCCAGGTGTGTCCCCCTCACCTGTTTGGTGTCTCACCTGTCCCAGGTGTGTCTCACCTGTCTCACCTGTCCCAGGTGTCCCTCACCTGTCCCAGGTGTGTCTCACCTGTCCCAGGTGTGTCCCCCTCACCTGTCCCAGGTGTGTCCCCCTCACCTGTTTGGTGGCCGCCAGCCGCCGCTGCAGGTGCTCGATCTGCTCCTCGCTCAGCCGCAGCCGCCGCAGCGCCTCCTCGTCCGCCAGCTTCTTGCTCTCGCGCCGCTCGCGCTCCTCCAGCTCCCGCCAGCGCACCCGCAGCTCCTCCAGCTCCGTAATTAATTAATCATTAATTAGTCATTAATTAATAAACAGCTAATAAATGACTAATAATGGGAAGGATTATTGACAGGGAACAGTTTTGGCTCTCGCGCCGCTCGCGCTCCTCCAGCTCCCGCCAGCGCACCCGCAGCTCCTCCAGCTCCGTAATTAATTAATCATTAATTAGTCATTAATTGATTGATAACCAATAAATAGTTCATAATTAACTAATAATGGGAAGGATTTATGATAGGAAGGAATTTTGGCTCTGGCGCCACTCGTGCTGTTCCAGCTCCCGCCAGTGCACCCGCAGCTCCTCCAGCTGGGTGATTAATTAAAAATTAATTAGTCATTAATGAGTTAATAGATAACCAATAAATAGTTCATAATTAACTAATAATGGGAAGGATTAATGATAGAAAGGAATTTTGGCTCTGGTGCTGCTCGTGCTGTTCCAGCTCCCGCCAGCGCACCCGCAGCTCCTCCAGCTCCGTAATTAATTAATCATTAATTAGTCATTAATTAATAAACACCTAGTAAATGACTAACAACGGGAAGGATTATTAACAAGGAGCAGTTTTGGCTCTGGCGCCCTTCGAGCTCCTCCAGCTCCCGCCTGCGCGTATGCAGCGCCTCCAGCTCGTTAATTACACATCAATTAACCACGAATTAATTAATAGATAACCAATAAATATCTAATTAATAACTAATTACGGGAAGGATTAATGATAGGAAGGAATTTCGGCTCTCGCGCTGCTTGTGCTCCTCCAGCTCCCGCCAGCGCACACGCAGCTCCTCCAGCTGGGTGATTAATTAATCATTAATTAGTCACTAATTAATTAACAGATAACCAATAAATAACTAATAAAAAACTAATAAATAACTAATAACAGGAAGAATTAATGACAAGGAGCAGTTTTGGCTCTGGCACCCTTCGAGCTCCTCTAGCTCCCGCCAGAGCACCCGCAGCTCCTCCATCTCGGTAATTAATTAATCATTAATTAGTCATTAATCATTAATAAATAAATAACTAATGAATAACTAATAATAGGAAGGATTAATGATAAAAAGGAACTTCGGCTCTGGTGCCGCTCGCGCTCCTCCAGCTCCCACCAGTGCACACACAGCTCCTCCAGCTCCATAATTAAATAATAATTAGTCACTAATTAGCCATTAATTAGCTAAAAAGTACCTAATTAAAAAACAGTAACTAATAAATAGCTCATAATTGAAGGGATTAAACACCAGGAGCAGTTTTGGCTCTGATGCTGTTCGAGATCTTCCAGCTCCTGCCAGTGCACACACAGCTCCTCCAGCTCGGTAATTAATTAATCATTAATTAGTCACTAATTAAGTAATAGATAACCAATACATAACTAATAAATAACTAATAATGGGAAGGATTAACGATAGGAAGGAATTTCGGCTCTGGCACCGCTTGCACTCCTCCAGCTCGTTCATTCAATCATAATTAACCATTAATTAGTCATTAATTAATGAATAAGTACCAAAAAAACCCCAAAACTAATTAATAACAAATAATGAGAAGGAATAATGAGAGGGAGTAGTTTTGTCGCTCCCTCTACTCCACCTCCACAATCAATCACTGATTAGTCATTAATTAGCCATTAGTAAATTATTAATTAGTCATCACTTAAAGTTATGGGAAATAATTAACAACAGGGAGGAGTTTTGGCTCTGACTCCTTCAGCTCGTTAATTAATGGTTAATTAGTCACTAATAAATAATTATTAACTATTTAATTTTAAAATTGCTTAATGGGAAGGATTAATGACTGTCTGTGGTGCTGCTCATTGATTTACAATAATTAGTCACTGATTACTCACTAATTATTCACGAATGAGTTCATTAATTGCTAAAAATTAACAGAAAGGTGACAGGGAGCAAATCTCTCTGTGGAGCTCATTAATGGAAACTCACTAATTAATTCTAGGGCAGGAATTACCACCTAATTAGCAGTAATTAACATTGAAATACTCGATTATCCTCTTGTTATCCCCATTTTTGCATCGCTAACGAGTCCTAATTAATGATTAACAACTCATTAACTTCTCATTAAAACACAGGCTTGTACAAACCAAACTCATGGTGTTAATTACAATCTAATTAGTGTTAATTAGCATTTCATTACCCAATTTCTACCCTTTATTCCTGTTTTTGTGGGGCTAATGAACTCTAATGACTCATTAACAACTAATTAGCACCTCATTAACAACCACATCCAAGTGGAGCAGTTAAACAGCACTAATTACTAATTATTTAGCATTAATTAATATCTTATCCCCCTTTATTCACCTCATTTTTAGAGTCATCACCAAACCCTAATTCGTAATTAACACCTCATTAACTTCTCATTAAGACAGAGCATTGTACAAACCGAACCCATTATGTTAATTACAATCTAATTAGTACTAATTAGCAGCTCATTACCCACTTCCTCTTTTTGTGTGGCTAATAAACTCTAATTAACTAATTAACAGCTCATTAACAGCTGCAGAAAAATGGACCAGCTCCAGGGCACTAATTACTAATTAAATGCCATTAATCAGCAGTTAATTGGTTAAATAATTAGTTAATTCTCCCACATTCTCAGGCTCTACCAACCTCTAATTAACATTTAACCACTCATTAACCCCTAATCAACACGAGACCACACCCACTCAATTAATCATGAGCTAATTAACGCTAATTAACGCTAATTAACGCTAATTAATGCTAATTACCTCGGCCTTGCTCTTCCTCTCTGCTGCCATCAGCGTCACCTTGTCCCGCTGCTCCTTGGGCGCCGACTTGTACATGTCCAGCAGCAGCTTCATCTCCTTCTGGTTCTCCTGGGCTTTCCTAAGTTAATTAGCAGCTAATTAGCATCTCATTTGCATATCTGAAGCCACGCCCTTTAAAAAAAAATTTCCCGATTTTTTCCCGCTTTAATTCCCACAAAAATTGACCAAAAAACCCCAAAATTCACCCCCAAAAGCTTCATCCCCTTCTGGTTCTCCTGGGCTTTCCTGGGGTTAATTAGCAGCTAATTAGCATCTCATTTGCATATTTAAATCCACGCCCATTTTTTACTCCACCCAAATTTTTTCCGCTTTAATTAACACAAAAATTGGCCAAAAAACAAAAATTCACCCCCTAAATCTCCAACTTCTGGTTTTCCTGATATTTCTTAAGTTAATTAGCAGCTAATTAGTATCTCATTTGCATATTTGAAGCCACGCCCCCTTTTTTTTTGCTTCTCCCGAATTTTTTCCACTTTAATTAACACAAAAATTGACCAAAAAACCCCAAAATTCATCATCTAAAACTTAATCCCCTTCTGATTCTCCTCATCTTTCCTAGGGTTAATTAACAGCTAATTAGCATCTCATTTGCATATTTGAAACCACGCCCATTTTTTCCACGTCTCCCAAACGTTTTCGGCTTTTATTACCACAAAAATTGACCAAAAACTCCCAAAACTCATCCCCAAAAACTTAATCCCCTTCTGGTTCTCCTGGGCTTTCCTGGGGTTAATTAGCAGCTAATTAGCATCTCATTTGCATATCTGAAGCCACACCCATTTTTTTTACTTCTCCCAAATTTTTTCCCTTTTAATTCCCACAAAAATTGATGAAAAAACCCCAAAATTCACCCCCAAAAACTTCAACTTCTACTGGTTCTCCTGAGATTTCCAAAGTTAATTAACAGCTAATTAGCAGCTAATTAGCATATCAAGCCACGTCCCCTTTTCTTTTTACTTTTTCCGAAATTTTTCCCTTTTAATTCCCACAAAAATTGACCCAAAAAACCCCAAAATTCATCCCCAAAAACTTCATCCCCTTCTGGTTCTCCTGGGGTTAATTAGCAACTAATTAACATCTCATTTGCATATTCAGAGGGACCACGCCCCTTTTGTTTTTCCTCTTTAATTCCTCCAAAATCTTTCTAAAAATATCACCAAAATCTGTGAAAATGACCCAAAATCCCCCCTAAAATCACCCAAAATTCTCCCTAATTTCCCCAAAATTCCTCCAAATTCTCCCAAAATTTTCCCAAAATCCCCTCCCAGCCCTAATTACCATCTCATTTGCATAAATCCTGCTTGAATTACTCCCAAAATCCCCTTAAAATGACCCAAAGTTCTCCCAAAATCCCCTCAAAATTTCCCAGAATCTCCATAAAATCACCCAAAATTCTCCCTAATTTTCTCAAAATCCCCCAAAATTTCCCAAAATCCCCCTAAAATCCCCTTAAAATCACCCAAAATTCTAATTTTCCCAAAATTCCCCTAAAATGACCCAAAATCCCCCAAAATTTCCCAAAATCCCCCCAAAATTTCCCAAAATCCCCTTAAAATCACCCAAAATTCTCCCTAATTATCCCACAACTCCACAAAAATGACCCAAAATCCCCCAAAATTCCGCTAGAATCACCCAAAATTCTCCCAAATTTTCCCCAAAATCCCCCAAATTCCCCCAAAATCTCCAAATTTCTCCCAAATTCCCCCAAATTTTCCCAAAATCCTCAAATTTCCCCAAATTCCCCCAAATTTTCCCAAATTTTCCCCAAATTTCCAAAAATTGGCCCAAATTACCCAATTTTTACCCCAATTTCTCCCAAAATACCCAAAATTTCTCCCAAATTTCCCCTAAATTTCCCCAAATTTTTCCCAAAATTCCCCCAAATTCTCCTAAAATCCCCAAAATTCCTCCAAATTCCCCCAAAATTTTCCCAAAATTACACAAAATCCCCTCCCACCCCTCATTACCATCTCATTTGCATAAATGCCCCTCAGATTTCCCCCTAAAATCCCCCAAAAACTCTCCCAAAATTTCCCAAAAATTCCCAAAATCCCCAAATTTTCCCCAAATTCCCCCAAATTTCCCTTAATTTTCCCCAAATTTCCCCAAAATCCCCAAATTTCCCCCAAATTTCCAAAAATTGGCCCAAATTACCCAATTTTTACCCCAATTTCTCCCAAAATACCCAAAATTTCTCCCCCAAATTTCCCTAAATTTCCCCAAATTTTTCCCAAAATTCCCCCAAATTCTCCCTAAAAATCCCCAAAATTCCTCCAAATTCCCCCAAAATTTTCCCAAAATTACACAAAATCCCCTCCCACCCCTCATTACCATCTCATTTGCATAAACGCCCCTCAGATTTCCCCCTAAAATCCCCCAAAAACTCTCCCAAAAATTTCCCAAAAATTCCCAAAATCCCCAAATTTTCCCCAAATTTCCCTTAATTTTCCCCAAATTTCCCCAAAATCCCCAAATTTCCCCCAAATTACCCAATTGTTTCTCCAATTTTTCCCCAAAATACCCTAAATTTCTCCCAAAATTCCCCCAAATTCCCCCAAAAATTTTCCCAAAATTTCCCAAAATCCCCTCCCACCCCTAATTACCATCTCATTTGCATAAACGCCCCTCAGATTCCCCCCTAAAATCCCCCCAAAAATTCTCCCAAAATTTCCCAAAATCCCCAAATTTTCTCCCAAATTTTCCCAAATTCCCCCAAATTTCCCTAAATTTCCCCAAATTTCCCCAAAATCCCCCCAAATTTCCCCCAAATTTCCAAAAATTCCACCAAATTACCCAATTATTTCTCCAATTTCTCCCAAAATACCCAAAATTTCTCCCAAATTTCCCCTAAATTTCCCCAAATTTTTCCCAAAATTCCCCCAAATTCTCCTAAAATCCCCAAAATTCCTCCAAATTCCCCCAAAATTTTCCCAAAATTACACAAAATCCCTCCCACCCCTCATTACCATCTCATTTGCATAAATGCCCCTCAGATTTCCCTCCTAAAATCCCCCAAAAAACTCTCCCAAAATTTCCCAAAATTCCCAAAATCCCCCAAATTTTCCCCCAAATTCCCCCAAATTTCCCTTAATTTTCCCCAAATCTCCCCAAAATCCCCAAATTTCCCCCAAATTTTCCCCAAATGTCCAAAAATTGGCCCAAATTACCCAATTTTTACCCCAATTTCTCCCAAAATACCCATAATTTCTCCCAAATTTCCCCTAAATTTCCCCAAATTTTTCCCAAAATCCTCAAATTTCCCGAAATTCCCCCAAAATTCCACAAAATCCCCTCCCACCCCTCATTACCATCTCATTTGCATAAACACCCCTTAGATTCCCCCCTAAAATCTCCCAAAAAAATTCCCAAAAAAATTCCAAAAAAATTCCCAAAAATTTCAAAAAATCCCCCAAATCCCCTCCCCCGCCCCTCATTAGCATAGCCCCGCCCCCCGCTCACTTCAGCTCCGCCCTCAGCTGCTTCAGCACCTCCGAGTCTTTTCTTCTTCCCTCCTCCGGCCCCTGTCCCTTGGGCTGCCCTCCCCCATCTCCGGAGTGGGGTCGAGGCGGGGACGGGGACTGGCAGCTGCTCCCTTGGGGGTGGGGGCGGGGCTGGGGGGCGGGGCTGGGGGTGGGGGCGGGGCCTGGGGTTGGCTCCTCCTCTTCTTCTTTCTGGGGAGGGGGCGGGTTTGGGGGAGGGAAGGGCGGGCCGGAAGTGGCAGCGCCCTCTTTGTCCCTCGGCGGGGGAGGGGCGGGCGGGTGGGGAGGGGTTTCCTCCGGGGGGGAGGGGCGGAGCTTGAGGAGGGGGCGGGCCTGAGGAGGAGGAGGAAGGGGGAGGGGGCGGGGGGAGGGGCGGGCTGGGTGGGGGAGGGCCGCTGGCCTGGAGGCGGAGCTGGAAGAGAAAAAGGGGCGTGGTCAGAGAGACACGCCCCATTTAAAGGGGCCACACCCGTTTTCTTAAAGGAGCCACGCCCATTTAAGCAATCACACCCATTCTTAAAGCGACAGTGTCCCTTTACGAGGCCACGCCCACTTTTAAATGGGCCACGCCTAATTTGAGGCGCCACGCCCCTTTTTTGTGGCCACACCCACTCTTAAAGGCACCACACCCCATTTTAAAAGGCCACACCCTGCTACTCTTAAAGGGGCCAAACCCAATTTTAAGATTGGCTGCGTCTCTTAAAGGGACAGGTTCCATTTTTAGATTGGCCACACCCCCTTTTTAAAGGTCACGCCCCTTTTAAACCACACCCTGTTGCTCTTAAAGGGGCCACACCCTATTTTTAGTTTGGCCACACCTCTTAAAGGCACCACCATTTTTAGAGACCACGCCCCTTTAAATGACAAAAATTAATTTTAAAGGGACCACACCTCATTTTTTGAGGCCACACCCACTTACGCCACACCCCCAGTCTTAAAGGGACCAAGTTTCATTTTTAGAGACCACATCCTGTTGCTCTTAAAGGAGCCACACCCAATTTTTAGTTTAGCCACACCTCTTAAAGGGACCACACCCCATTTTTTTAAAAGCCACGCCCCTTTAAGCCACACCCTGATTCTCTTAAAGGGGCCACACTCAATTTTTAGTTTAGCTGCACCTGTTAAAGGGACCACATCCCATTTTTAGAGATCATGTCCCTGTAAGTCACACCCACTCTTAAAGGGCCCACGACCGTTTTTAATTAGCCACACCCCTTTTTAAAATGGCCACGCCCCTTGGAGCCCTACATATGGTCTTAAAGGGACCACACCCCCTTTTAGAAAAGGCCACACCCCTTTCAAGAGGCCTCTCCCACATCTTAAAGGGGCCACACCTGTGCAGGCCCCACCACTTCCAAGCACATCCTCAAATTTAAAGGGGCCATGCCCTGTTTGTAAAGGGGCCAGGTGTGCCCAGGTGTGCCCAGGTAATCCCCAGGTGAGCCCAGGTGTGTCTCAGGTGTGCCTCAGGTGTGCCCAGGTGTGTGTCAGGTGTGCCTCAGCTGTGCCCAGGTGTGCCCAGGTAATCCCCAGGTGAGCCCAGGTGTGTGTCAGGTGTGCCCTCAGGTGTGCCCAGGTGTGTGTCTCAGGTGAGCCCAGGTTCCCCAGGTGACCCCCTGATGTGTCTCAGGTGTGTCCCAGGTGCCCCCAGGTGTGCCCAGGTGTGTGTCAGGTGTGCCTCAGGTGTGCCCAGGTAATCCCCAGGTGAGCCCAGGTGTGTCCCACGTGTGCCCAGGTGTGTCTCAGGTGTGCCCAGGTGTGTTTCAGGTGAGCCCAGGTTCCCCAGGTGAACCCTGATGTGTCCCAGATGTGTCCAGGTGCCCCCCAGGTGTGCCCAGGTAATCCCCCAGGTGAGCCCAGGTGTGTCCCAGGTGTGCCCAGGTGTGTCTCAGGTGAGCCCAGGTTCCCCAGGTGACCCCTGATGTGTCTCAGGTGTGTCCCAGGTGCCCCCAGGTGTGTCTGAGATGCATCCAGGTGCCCCCAGCTGTGTCCCAGGTGTGCCCAGGTGTGTCCCAGGTGCCCCCAGGTGTGCCCAGGTGCCCCCAGGTGTGCCCAGGTAAGCCCCTGGTGCCCCCAGGTGTGTCTGAGGTGCATCCAGGTGCCCCCCCAGGTGTGTCCCAGGTGTGCCCAGGTAAGCCCCAGGTGTGTCCCAGGTGTGTCTGAGGTGCATCCAGGTGCCCCCAGGTGTGCCCAGGTGTGTCCCAGGTGTGCCCAGGTGTATCTCAGGTGAGCCCAGGTGTGCCCAGGTAAGCCCCAGGTGCCCCCAGGTGTGTCTGAGGTGTGCCCAGGTGTGCCCAGGTGAGCTCACCTTGCCGATCTCGGCCTGCACCTCGCGCAGTTTGCGCTTGTAGCGCTGCACGTCCCCCTTGAGCTGGTGGTTGTGGTTCTGCAGGGAACTGATCAGGTGGCGCATCTCGCGGTTAATGGGGCCTGGCACAGGTGAGACAGGTGAGAGACAGGTGAGACAGGTGAGATACACGTGAGAGGTGAGAGACAGATGAGAGACAAGTGAGATACAGGTGAGAGACAGGTGAGAGGTGAGACAGGAAACGGGTGAGACACAGGTGCGGTACAGGTGAGACAGGTGAGACACAGGTGAGACAGGTGAGATACAGGTGAGAGACGGGTGAGACAGGTGAGAGACAGGTAAGATACAGGTGAGACACAGGTGTAAGACAGGTGAGATACAGGTTTCCCCAGTTTTGCCCAGGTGTTTCCAGCTGTGCCCAGGTGTTCCCAGCTATGCTCCCTCCTCACCTGCCCAGCTGTGCCCAGGTGTTCTCACCTGCCCAGCTGTGCCCAGGTGTTCTCTCCTCACCTGCCCAGCTGTGCCCAGGTGTTCTCTCCTCACCTGCCCAGCTGTGCTCAGGTGTTTCCAGCTGTTCTCACCTGCCCAGGTGTGCCCAGGTGTTCTCTCCTCACCTGCCCAGCTGTGCTCAGGTGTTTCCAGCTGTTCTCACCTGCCCAGGTGTGCCCAGGTGTTTCCAGTTCTCACCTGCCCAGCTGTGCCCAGGTGTTTCCAGCTGTGCCCAGCTCACCTGCCCAGGTGTGCCCAGCTCACCTGCCTCTTCTCACCTGCCCAGGTGTGCCCAGCTGTGCCCAGCTCACCTGCCCAGCTGTTCTCACCTGCCCAGCTGTGTCCAGGTGTTCCCTAGCTGTTCTCACCTGCCCAGCTGTGCCCAGGTGTGCCCAGCTGTGCCTTGCTCACCTGCCCAGCTGTGCCCAGGTGTTCCCAGCCGCTTCCCACCTGCCCAGCTGTGCCCAGCTCACCTGCCTCTTCTCACCCGCCCAGCTGTGCCCAGCTCACCTTGCCTCTTCTCACCTGCCCAGGTGTGCTCAGGTGTGCCCAGGTGTTCCAAGCTCACCTGCCCAGCTGTGCCCAGGTGTTTCCAGCTGTGCCCAGCTCACCTGCCTGTGCTCTGCTCACCTGCCCAGCTGTGCCCAGGTGTTCTCTCCTCACCTGCCCCGCTGTTCTCACCTGCCCAGCTGTGCCCAGCTGTTCTCACCTCACCTGCCCAGGTGTTTCCAGCTGTGCCCATCTCACCTGCCCAGCTGTTTCCAGCTGTGCCCAGCTCACCTGCCCAGGTGTTCTCACCTGCCCTGCTGTGCCCAGGGTGTTCCCAGCTGTTCTCTCCCTCACCTGCCCAGCTGTGCCCAGGTGTTCCCAGGTGTGCTCCAGCTCACCTGCCCAGCTGTTCTCACCTGCCCAGCTGTTCCCAGCTGTTCCCAGCTGTGCCCAGCTGTGCCCAGCTCACCTGCCTGCTCGTTGGCCGCCAGGTTCTGCTCGAACTCGATGCGCAGCATCTCGTACTCCTTGCGCACCTGGGCCAGCGTGTCCTCCAGCTGGATCACCTCGGTGCGCAGCCGCTTCTGCACCCCCAGCTCGTCGCTCTGAAACAAAAATTTTTGGCAAATTTTGGGAAATTTTGGGAAAATTTGGGAATTTTTGGGAAATTTTGGGAATTTTAAGGCATTTTTTTGGGATTTTTTGGTGTTTATTTAGAATTTTTTATGATTTTTTTTCTATTTTTAAAAAAAAATTTTAAAGCTTTTTTTTGATTTTTTTTAAAGATTGTTTTGAGTTTTTTTTTTTTTTCCATTAAGAAAAAATTAAAATATTTTTCTGATTTTTTAAAGATTTTTGGGGGTTTTTTGTTCACTTAAAAAAAAACAATTTCGGATTTTTTTTAAGATTCTTTTGGGTTTTTTTTCCATTTAAAAAAAATTATAAATTTTTTCTAATTTTTTAAAGATTCTTTTGAATTTTTTTACCATTAAAAAAACCCAATAATTTTTTTCTGATTTTTAAATTATTCTTTTCGGGTTTCTTTCCATTAAAATAAAAATAAATTTTTTTCTAGTTTTTTTAAGATTCTTTTGGAAATTTTTGTTTTTATTTTTAAAAAGAAATTGATTTTTTTTCTGATTTTTTAAAGATTCTTTCTGGGTTTTTTTCCCACTTAAAATAAAAATTAATTTTTGTAAAAAATTTTTAAAAGATTCTTTTGGGTTTTTTTTTCCATTAAAAAAAAAAACTATAAATTTTTTCTGATTTTTTAAAAATCTTTCGGAGTTTTTTTCTTCCATTTAAAAAAAATAAATCAATTTTTTTCCCCAATTTTTTTTCTCAATTTTTTAAGGATTATTTTAGGCTTTTTTTTCTTTTTTAGCTTTTTAAAATTAATTTTTAATAATTTTGAAGAATAATTCTGGTTCTTTTCCAAATTATTCATGCAATTTAGGAAAAAATAAAATTTCGGGTTTTTTTAGGAATTTTTTGGCGATTTTCCTTGGAATTTTAAAAAAATTGTTGAGATTTTTTTTGTAATTTCTGGTTTTCTTTTTTTAAATTTTTTTTTCTGTTTTTTTGAAAAACTTTCAGTATTTTTATTAAAACAATTCCTAAGATACTAAAAAAAATAATCCAGGCTTTTTTCAGGGATTTTTGGGAGTTTTTTTGATTATTCTGGAATTTTTAATAAATTTTGGGGAATTTTTTTTTTCTCAAATTTTTTTTTTTTTAATTTTTATTTTAATTTTTTTCAGTATTTTCACTAAATTTATTTCTGAAATTTAAAAAAAATATTTCAAGTTTTTCCAAGGATTTCTGGGAACTTTTCCTTATTTTTTCATATTTTTTGGTAATCTTAAAATTTATTTTAAAATTTATTTTTAAATTTATTTTTTATTTTTATTTTTTAATTTATTTTTTAGGACTTTTAAAGTTTTTCAAAAATTACTTCAACTTTTTTTTGGGGGGGATTTTTTGAGCATTATTTGAATTTATTTTTGGAGTTTTTTAGGTTTTTAAATTTTTTGGGAAGTTTTTTCCTATTTAGACTTTTTTTATTTTTTAGTTTTTCAGAATTTATTTGAAATTCAAATTATTGTTAACATTCCCAAACATCCACAAAATGTGCTCAAAATGGCGCCGGCCGCCATCTTGAATGAGGAATTACGGGATTGATGGCACCGGCAGCCATTTTGAATGAGGAATTGTGGGATTGATGGCACTGGCAGCCATCTTGGGTGAGGAATTATGAGACTGATGGCACCGGCAGCCATCTTGAATGAGGAATCATGGGATTGATGGCACTGGCCGCCATCTTGAATGAGGAATCATGGGATTTATAGCACTGGCCGCCATCTTGAATGAGGAATTATGGGATTTATAGTACCGGCCGCCATCTTGAATGAGGAATTGTGGGATTGATGGCACCAGCCGCCATCTTGAATGAGGAATCATGGGATTTATAGCACCAGCCGCCATCTTGAATGAGGAATTGTGGGATTTATGGCACCAGCCGCCATCTTGAATGAGGAATTGTGGGATTGCTAGCACTGGCCGCCATCTTGGGTAAGGAATTATGGGATTTATAGCACAGGCCGCCATCTTGAATGAGGAATTATGGAATTTATAGCATCAGCCGCCATCTTGAATGAGGAATTACAGGATTGATGGCACTGGCCGCCATCTTGAATCAGAATTACTTTTATATTAATGTCCCCAAATGTACCTAAAATGTCCCCAAAGCCCTTCAGTGACCTCTGGGTGACCCCGGTGACCCCTGTGTGACCCCGTGCTGACCTCCATGTGCTCGATGTGGCACAGGTGGCTGCTCTTGGCGGCCATCTTGGATTGGAATCCTTTTGATATTAACGATCCCAAATGTCCCCAAAATCCCTCGGTGACCCCTCAGTGACCTCTCAGTGACCCCTGTGTGACCCCTGTGACCCCGTGCTGACCTCCATGTGTTCGATGTATGACAGGTGGCTGCTCTTAGCGGCCATCTTGGATTGGAATCCTTTTGATATTAACGATCCCAATGTCCCCAAAACCCCTCGGTGACCCCCTGTGGTGACCCCTGTGTGACCCCGTGCTGACCTCCATGTGCTCGAGTGTGGCGCGAGGTGGCTGTTCTTGGCGGCCACCTTGGATTTGAATCTTTGGGACATTAATGTCCCTTAAAACCCCTCGGTGACCCCTCAGTGACCCCTGGGTGACTCCCTGTGTGACCCCTCGTGCTGACCTCCATGTGCTCGATGTATGACAGGTGGCCACTCGTGGCGGCCATCTTGGATTGAGATACTACAGATCCCAAACATCCCCAAAACCCCTCAGTGACCTCTCAGTGACCCCAGGTGACCCCCTGTGGCCCCGGTGACCCCGTGCTGACCTCCATGTGCTCGATGTAGGGCTTAGGTGGCTGTTCTTGGTGGCCATCTTGGATTTGAATCCTTTTGATATTAACGATCCCAAATGTCCCCAAAATCCCTCGGTGACCCCTGGGTGACCCCGGTGACCCCTGTCTGACCCCGGTGACCCTTTCCTGACCTCCATGTGCTCGATGTGGCACAGGTGGCTGTTCTTGGCGGCCATCTTGGATTGGAATCCTTTAGATATTAACGACGCCAAAGGTCCCCAAAACCTCTCAGTGACCTCTGGGTGACCCCGGTGACCCCTGTGTGACCCCGGTGACCCTTTCCTGACCTCCATGTGCTCGATGTGGCGCAGGTGACTGTTCTTGGTGGCCATCTTGGATTTGAATCTTTGGGACATTAATGTCCCCGAACGCTCCCTCAGAAGCCCTCGGTGACCCCTCAGTGACTACTCAGTGACCCTGTGTGACCCCCGGTGACCCCGTGCTGACCTCCATGTGCTCAATGTGGCATGCATTGGCTGCTCTTGGCGGCCATCTTGGATTGAGATACTACAGATCCCCAACATCCCCAAAACCCCTCAGTGACCTCTCAGTGACCCCCAGATGACCCCTGTGTGACCCCCGGTGACCCTTTCCTGACCTCCATGTGCTCGATGTATGACAGGTGGCTGTTCTTAGCGGCCATCTTGGATTGGAATCCTTTTGATATTAACGATCCCAAATGTCCCCAAAAATCCCTCGGTGACCCCTCAGTGACCTCTCAGTGACCCCTGTGTGACCCTGGTGACCCCGTGCTGACCTCCATGTGCTCGATGTGGCGCAGGTGGCTGTTCTTGGTGGCCATCTTGGATTGGAATCCTTTTGATATTAACGACCCCAAATGTCCCCAAAATCCCTCGGTGACCCCCGTGTGACCTTGTGTGACCCCTGTGACCCCGTGCTGACCTCCATGTGCTCGATGCGGCTCAGGTGACTGTTCTTGGCGGCCATCTTGGATTTGAATCTTTGGGACATTAATGCCCCCAAAACCCCTCGGTGACCCCTCAGTGACGCCTTTGTGACCCCCTGTGACCCCGTGCTGACCTCCATGTGCTCAATGTGGCGCAGGTGACTGTTCTTGGTGGCCATCTTGGATTTTCAATCTTTGGGACATTAATGTCCCCCGAACGTCCCTAAAATCCCTCGGTGACCCCTCAGTGACCTCTCAGTGACCCCTGTGTGACCCCGGTGACCCCGTGCTGACCTCCATGTGCTCGATGTGGCGCAGGTGGCTGTTCTTGGTGGCCATCTTGGATTTGAATCTTTGGGACATTAATGCCCCCAAAACCCCAAAAACCCCTCGGGTGACCCCAGGTGACCCCTGTGTGACCCCGTGCTGACCTCCATGTGCTTGATGTGGCGACAGGTGGCTGTTCTTGGCGGCCATCTTGGATATGAATTTCTGAGACATTAATGTCCCCGAACGTCCCCAAAACCCCTCGGTGACCCCAGGTGACCCCTGTGTGACCCCGGTGACCCTTTCCTGACCTCCATGTGCTCGATGTGGCGCAGGTGGCTGTTCTTGGTGGCCAGCAGCAGCGCCCGCGCCTCGTCCAGCTGCGTCTTCACCTGCAGGCTCTCGTGGTAGAGCAGCGAGAACTGCGACTGCAGCACCTTGTACTCCAGAGCCTCCTTGACGGCCTCCTCGGGCAGCGAGCGCAGTGCCACCTGCGGGGGCGACACCTGTCACACCTGGGGGACACCTGAGTGACACCTGAGTGACACCTGAGTGACACCTGAGTGACCCCTCGGGTAGTGAGCACAGCCACCTGCGGGGGGGGACACCTGTCACACCTGGGGGACACCTGAGTGACCAATGAGTGACACCTGAGTGACACCTGTGACATCTTGGACACCTGAGGGACACTGAGTGACACCTGAGGGACACCTGGGACACCTGAGGGATACCAAAGAGACACTTAGTGACATCTGAATGACACTGAGTGACACCTGGGACATCTGAGTGACCCTGAGTGACACTGAGTGACACCTGAGTGACCCCTCGGGCAGCGAGCGCAGTGCCACCTATGGGGGGACACCTGTCCCACCTGGGGGACACCTGAGTGACACCTGAGTGACACCTGGGTGACACCTGTGACACCTAGGACACCTGAGGGACACTGAGTGACACCTGAGTGACCCCCTCGGGCGAGCGACAGCCACTCCGAGCGGGGGACACCTGTGACACCTGGGGGACACCTGAATGGCACCTGAGTGACTCCTCGGGCAGCTTAGCTTAGCCACCTGCGGGGGGACACCTGTGACACCTGGGGACACCTGAGTGACACTGAGTGACACCTGAGTGACCCCTCGGGCAGCGTAGCTAGCCACCTGTGGGGGGACACCTGTGACACCTGGGGGACACCTGAGTGACACTGAGTGACACCTGAGTGACCCCTCGGTAGTGAGCACAGAAGCCACCTCTCATGGGGGGACACCTGTCACACCTGGGGGACACCTGAGTGACCAATGAGTGACACCTGAGTGACACCTGTGACATCTAGGACACCTGAGGGACACTGAATGACACCTGAGTGACACCTAAGGGACACCTGGACACCTGAGAGACACCAGAGGGACACTTTGGGACATCTGAATGACACTGAGTGACACCTGGGACATCTGAGTGACCCTGAGTGACACCTGAGTGACTCCTTGGGTAGCTTAGCCAGTAGTGCCACCTGCGGGGGGACACCTGTGACACCTGGGGGGACACCTGAGTGACACCTGAGTGACACTTGGGACACCTGAGTAACACTGGAGTGACACCTGTGACACCTGAGAGACATCTGAGGGGCACCTGAGTGATCCTGAGTGACACCTGGGACACCTGAGTGACACTGAGTGACACCTAGGGGACACCAAGTGACACCTGTGACACCTGAATGACACTGAGTGACACCTGAGTGACACCTGTGACATCTGAGTGACACCTGGGACACCTGAGGGACATCTGAGTGACACCTGAGGGGACCCATGGGACACCTGAGTGACACCTGAGTGACACTGAGTGACACCTGTGATACCTGAGTGACATCTGAGGGACACCTGAGTGATCCTGAGTGACACCTGGGACACCTAAGTGACGAATGAGTGACACTGAGGGACACCTGAGTGACCCCTCGGGCAGCGAGCGCAGCGCCACCTGCAGGGGGGGACAGCTGTCACACCTGTGACACACCTGAGTGACCAATGAGTGACACCTGAGTGACACCTGTGACACCTGGGACACCTGAGGGATACCAAAGAGACACTTAGTGACATCTGAATGACACTGAGTGACACCTGGGACATCTGAGTGACCCTGAGTGACCCTGAGTGACACCTGAGTGACCCCTCGGCAGCGAAGCAGGCCACTCATGGGGGGACACCTGTGACACCTGGGACACACCTGAGTGACACTGAGTGACACCTGAGTGACCCCTCGGGCAGCGAGTGCAGTGCCACCTGTGGGGGGGGGGACACCTGTGACACCTGGGACACACCTGAGTGACCAATGAGTGACACCTGGGTGACACCTGTGACACCTGGGACACCTGAGGGACACTGAGGGACACCTGAGTGACCCCTCGGGTAGTGAGCACAGCGCCACCTGCGGGGGGGGACACCTGTCACACCTGGGGGACACCTGAGTGACCAATGAGTGACACCTGAGTGACACCTGTGACATCTAGGACACCTGAGGGACACTGAATGACACCTGAGTGACACCTAAGGGACACCTGGACACCTGAGAGACACCAGAGGGACACTTTGGGACATCTGAATGACACTGAGTGACACCTGGGACATCTGAGTGACCCTGAGTGACACCTGAGTGACTCCTTGGGTAGCGAGCGCAGTGCCACCTGCGGGGGGGGACACCTGTGACACCTGGGGGACACCTGAGTGACACCTGAGTGACACTTGGGACACCTGAGTAACACTGAGTGACACCTGTGACACCTGAGAGACATCTGAGGGGCACCTGAGTGATCCTGAGTGACACCTGGGACACCTGAGTGACACTGAGTGACACCTAGGGGACACCAAGTGACACCTGAGTGACACCTGTGACACCTGAGAAACACATGAGGGACACCTGAGTGACATCTAAGTGACACCTGTAACACCTGAGGAACACCTGAGGGGCACCTGAGTGATCCTGAGTGACACCTGGGACACCTGAGTGACACTGAGTGACACCTGGGGGACACTGAGTAACACCTGGGACACCTGAGTGACAACTGAGTGACACCTGAGTGACACCTGTGACATCTGAGTGACACCTGGGACACCTGAGTGACACTGAGTGACACCTGGGGGGACACTGAGTAACACCTGGGACACCTGAGTGATCCTGAGTGACACCTGGGACACCTGAGTGACCCTGAGTGACACCTGAATGACACCTGAATGACACCTGAGGGACATCTGAGTGACACCTGTGACACCTGAGGGACAATTGAGTGACCCTGAGTGACACCTGAGTGACCCTGAGTGACACCTGAGTGACCACGGAGTTCCCGGTGTCCTGAACCCTCCCAATCCCCCAGTGTCCCCAACATCCTCAATCCTCCCAGTGTCCCCAGTGTCCCCAGTGTCCCCAATGTCCCCAGTGTCCCCAAATGTCCCCAATGTCCCCAGTGTCCCCAATGTCCCCAGTGTCCCCAGTGTCCCCAGTGTCCACAATGTCCCCAATGTCCCACAATGTCCCCAAAATCCCCAGTGTCCCCAGTGTTCCCAATGTCCCCAGTGTCCCCAAAAGTCCCCAATGTCCCCAGTGTCCCCTTAATGTCCCCAGTGTCCCCAGTGTCCCCAATCCCCAGTGTCCCCAACATCCTCAATTCTCCCAGTGTCCCCAGTATCCCCAGTGTCCCCAAATGTTCCCAGTGTCACCAGTGTCCCCAATGTCCCCGTGTCCCCAATGTCCCCAGTGTCCCCAGTGTCCCCCAATGTCCCCAATGTCCCCCAAATGTCCCCAGTGTCCCCCCAGTGTCACCTTGAGCCCCTCCTGCCCCCGATTGTCCCCAGTGTCCCCAATGTCCCCAGTGTCTCCAGTGTCCCCAATGTCCCCAATATCCCATGTCTCCAGTGTCCCCATTGTCCCCAAATGTCCCGTGTCTCCAGTGTCCCCAATGTCCTCAATGTCCCCATTCCCCCAGTGTTCCCCCAAATGTCCCCAGTGTCCCCAATGTCCTCCCAATTGTCCCCAATGTCCCCCCAGATGTCCCCAGTGTCCCCCCAGTGTCACCTTGAGCCTCTCCTGCCCCGATTGTCCCCAGTGTCCCCAATGTCCCCAGTGTCCCCAGTGTCCCCAATGTCCCCAATGTCCTCAGTGTCCTCAGTGTCCCCAAATGTCCCCAGATGTCCCCAAATGTCCCCCCAGTGTCACCTTGAGCCTCTCCTGCCCCCTGACCGCCGCCTGCAGCTCCAGCTGCAGCTTCTCCAGCTCGGCCATGCGGGAATTGGCCAAGTCCTGGTTCCCCTCCAGCTCCGCGTTCAGCATCTCAAACTGGGGAGAAAACACCCAAAAATCCCAAAATTCAACCCAAAAATTCATGGAGTTCCCAAAATTCCAAAATTCAAAAAAATCCCCAAGAAAATCCTCCAAAAATTGACCCAAATCCTTCAAAATCTGTCCTAAATTAACACCGAGAAATTAAAATTCTGCATCTCAAACTGGGGAGAAAACACCCAAAAACCCTGAAATTCACCCCAAAAATTCATGGAGTTCCCAAAAATCCTAAAGATTCCCAAAGAATTCCTAAAAAACCCCCCAAAAATTGACCCAAATCCTTCAAAATACGTCCTAAATTGACCCGGAAAAATTGAAATTCTGCATCTCAAACTGGGGAGAAAAAACCCAAAAATCCCAAAATTCAACTCAAAAATTCATGGAGTTCCAAAAAATTCCCAAATTCAAAAAAATCCCCAAGAAAATCCCCCAAAAATTGACCCAAATCCTTCAAAAATCTGTCCTAAATTGACCCGGAAAAATTGAAATTCTGCATTTCAAACTGGGGAGAAAACACCCAAAAACCCCGAAATTCACCCCAAAAATTCATGGAGTTCCCAAAATTCCAAAATTCAAAAAAATCCCCAAGAAAATCCCCCAAAAATTGACCCAAATCCTTCCAAAATCTGTCCCAAATTCACCCCAAAAAATTCAAATTCAGCATTTCAAAATTAGGAGAAATAACTTAAAAATCCCAAAATTCAAACCAAAAATTCATGGAATTCCCAAATATTCCAAAACTCAAAAAAAATTACCAAAAAAATCCTCCAAAATTTGACCCAAATCTTTCAGAATCTGACCCAAATTCAACCCAAAAAACTCAAGTTCAGCATCTCAAACTGGGCAGAAAAAAACCAAAAACCCCGAAATTCAACCCAAAAATTCATGGAGTTCTCAAAAATTCCAAAATTAAAAAAAAAACCTCCCAAAAAATTCCCAAAAAAATCCCCAAAAACTTGACCCGAATCCTTCAAAACCTGTCCCAAATTCACCCCAAAAAATTCAAATTCAGCATTTCAAAATTAGGAGAAATAACTTATAAATCCCAAAATTCAACCCAAAAATTCATGGAATTCCAAAAAATTCCCAAATTCAAAAAAATACCCAAGAAAATCCCCCAAAAATTGATCCAAATCCTTCAAAATCTGTCCTAAATTAACACCGAGAAATTAAAATTCTGCATCTCAAACTGGGGAGAAAACACCCAAAAACCCCGAAATTCAACCCAAAAATTCATGGAATTCCAAAAAATTCCCAAATTCAAAAAAACTCCCAAGAAAATCCCCCAAAAATTGATCCAAATCCTTCAAAATCTGTCCTAAATTAACACCGAGAAATTAAAATTCTGCATCTCAAACTGGGGAGAAAACACCCAAAACCCGAAATTCACCCCCAAAAATTCATGGAATTCTCAAAATCCAAAAAATTCCCAAAGAATTCCTAAAAACCCCCCAAAATTGACCCAAATCCTTCAAAAACCTGTCCCAAATTCACCCAAAAATTAAAATTCAGCATTTCAAAAGGTGGGAGAAATAACTTAAAAATCCCAAAATTCAACCCAAAAATTCATGGAATTCCAAAAAATTCCAAAATTAAAAAAAATACCCAAGAAAATCCCCCAAAAAATTGACCCAAATCCATCAAAATTTTACCGAAAATTTAGCCCCAAAAAATTAAAATTCTGCAGCTCAAACTGGGCAGGGAATGAACCAAAAACCCCAAAATTCAACCCAAAATTCATGGAGTTCTCAAAAAATTCCAAAAATTTAAAAAAACCTCCCAAAAATTCCCAAAAAAATCCCCAAAAGAAACTTGACCCAAATCCTTCAAAATCTGTCCTAAATTCACCCCCAAAAAATTCAAATTCAGCATTTCAAAATTAGGAGAAATAACTTAAAAATCCCAAAATTCAACCCAAAAATTCATGGAGTTCCAAAAAATTCCAAAATTCAAAAAAAACTCCCAAGAAAATCCCCCAAAAATTGACCCAAATCATCCAAATTTTACCTAAAATTCAGCCCCAAAAAATTAAAACTCTGCAGCTCAAACTTAGGAGAAATGACCCAAAAATCCCAAATTTCACCCCAAAAATTTATGGAGTTCTCAAAAATCCAAAAATTCCCAAAAATTCCCAAAAATTACCCCAAAAAATTCCCAAAAATTACCCAAAAAAATCCCCCAAAAATTGACACAAATCCTTCAAAATCTGTCCCAAACTCACCCCAAAAAATTGAAATTCAGCATTTCAAAATTAGGAGAAATAACTTAAAAATCCCAAAATTCAACCCAAAAATTCATGGAATTCCAAAAAATTCCAAAATTCAAAAAAATCCCCAAGAAAATCCCCCAAAAATTGATCCAAATCCTTCAAAATCTGTCCTAAATTAACACCGAGAAATTAAAATTCTGCATCTCAAACTGGGGAGAAAAAACCCAAAAATCCCAAAATTCAACTCAAAAATTCATGGAGTTCCCAAAATTCCAAAATTCAAAAAAATCCCCAAGAAAATCCTCCAAAAATTGACCCAAATCCTTCAAAATCTGTCCTAAATTAACACCGAGAAATTAAAATTCTGCATCTCAAATTGGGGAGAAAACACCCAAAAACCCCAAAACTCACCCCAAAAATTCATGGAGTTCCCAAAAATCCTAAAGATTCCCAAAGAATTCCCAAAAAAATCCCACAAAAATTGACCCAAATCCTTCAAAATCTCTCCTAAATTCACCCCAAAAAACTCAAATTCAGCATTTCAAAATTAGGAGAAATAACTTAAAAATCCCAAAATTCAACCCAAAAATTCATGGAATTCCAAAAAATTCCAAAATTCAAAAAAATACCCAAGAAAATCCCCCAAAAATTGATCCAAATCCTTCAAAATCTGTCCTAAATTAACACCGAGAAATTAAAATTCTGCATCTCAAACTGGGGAGAAAACACCCAAAAACCCCGAAATTCACCCCAAAAATTCATGGAATTCTCAAAATCCCAAAAATTCCCAAAGAATTCCTAAAAAACCCCCCAAAAATTGACCCAAATCCTTCAAAAACCTGTCCCAAATTCACCCAAAAAAATTAAAATTCAGCATTTCAAAATTAGGAGAAATAACTTAAAAATCCCAAAATTCAACCCAAAAATTCATGGAATTCCAAAAAATTCCAAAATTAAAAAAAATACCCAAGAAAATCCCCCAAAAAATTGACCCAAATCCATCAAAATTTTACCGAAAATTTAGCCCCAAAAAATTAAAATTCTGCATCTCAAACTGGGCAGGAATGAACCAAAAACCCCAAAATTCAACCCAAAAATTCATGGAGTTCTCAAAAATTCCAAAATTTAAAAAAAAACCTCCCAAAAAATTCCCAAAAAAATCCCCAAAAACTTGACCCAAATCCTTCAAAATCTGTCCTAAATTCACCCCAAAAAATTCAAATTCAGCATTTCAAAATTAGGAGAAATAACTTAAAAATCCCAAAATTCAACCCAAAAATTCATGGAATTCCAAAAAATTCCAAAATTCAAAAAAAACTCCCAAGAAAATCCCCCAAAAATTGATCCAAATCATCAAAATTTTACCTAAAATTCAGCCCCAAAAAATTAAAATTCTGCAGCTCAAACTTAGGAGAAATGACCCAAAAATCCCAAAATTCACCCCAAAAATTTATGGAGTTCTCAAAAATCCAAAAATTCCCAAAAATTCCCAAAAATTACCCCAAAAAATTCCCAAAAATTACCCAAAAAAATCCCCCAAAAATTGACACAAATCCTTCAAAATCTCTCCTAAATTCACCCCAAAAAATTCAAATTCAGCATTTCAAAATTAGGAGAAATAACTTAAAAATCCCAAAATTCAACCCAAAAATTCATGGAATTCCAAAAAATTCCAAAATTAAAAAAAAATCCCCAAGAAAATCCCCCAAAAATTGACCCAAATCCATCAAAATTTTACCTAAAATTCAGCCCCAAAAAATTAAAACTCTGCAGCTCAAACTTAGGAGAAATGACCCAAAAATCCCAAATTTCACCCCAAAAATTTATGGAGTTCTCAAAAATCCAAAAATTCCCAAAAATTCCCAAAAATTACCCCAAAAAATTCCCAAAAATTACCCAAAAAAATCCCCCCAAAATTGACACAAATCCTTCAAAATCTGTCCCAAACTCACCCCAAAAAATTGAAATTCAGCATTTCAAAATTAGGAGAAATAACTTAAAAATCCCAAAATTCAACCCAAAAATTCATGGAATTCTCAAAAATTCCAAAATTAAAAAAAACTCCCAAGAAAATCCCCAAAAAATTGATCCAAATCCATCAAAATTTTACCTAAAATTCAGCCCCAAAAAATTAAAATTCTGCAGCTCAAACTTGGGAGAAATAACCCAAAAATCCCGAAATTCAACCCAAAAATTCAGGGAATTCCCAAAAATTCCAAAATTCCCCAAAAATCACCCCCAAAATTTTCCAAAATTCCCAAAAAACACGAATATCCACAAAAAAAATCCATGAAAATCCCAAAAATTCCACCCCAAATCCCCAAAATTTCCCCCCCAAATTTCACCAAAATCCCAAAAATTCCTCCCCAGATTCCCAGAAATCCCCAAAATTTCCCCAATTTCCCCCAAATTACCCCAAATTTTCCCAAAATTCCCCCCAAAATTTCCAAAAATCCCAGAAATTTCAAAATTTCCCCAAAATTCCCAAAATTTCCACCAGAATTTCCCAAAAAACTTCCCCAAAATTCAAGTAAAATTTCCAAAATTTCCTCAAAATTCCCCCAAAACTTCCCGAAAATTTCCCCAAATTTTCCTAAATTTCCCCCCAAATTCCCAAATATTCCTTAAAATTTCCCCCCAAATTCCCAAATATTCCTTAAAATTTCCCCAAATTTCCCCCAAAATTCCCAACACTCCAAAAAATCCCCAAAATTCCCCAAAATGTCCCAAGAGTTCCCCAAATTTCCCAAAATTCCCCAAAATTTCCCAAATCTCCCCAAAATTTCCCAAATTCCCCAAAATTTCCCAAATTGCCCAAAAATTCCCAAATTTTCCCCAAAATTCCCCCAGAATTCCCCAAATTCCCCAAAATTCCCCCAAAATTTCCCAAATTTCCTGAAAATTCCCAAATTTCCCCCAAAATTTCCCAAATTTCCTGAAAATTCCCAAATTTCCCCAAATTTTCCCCAAAATTCCCAGCATTTCCCAAAACTCCCAGAAATTACCAAATTTTGCCCAAAATTCCCCAAATTTCCCAAAACTCCCCCAAAATTTCCCCACAATTTCCCAAAAATTCCCCAAATTCCCCCAAAATTCCCTAAAATTTCTCTATATTTCCCCAAAATTTCGCAAAAATTCCCCAAAAATTTTCACCCAAATTCTCTCAAATTTCCTCCAAAATTCTCAAATTTTCCCCAAATTCCCCAAAATTTTCCCCAAAATTCCCAAATTTCCGCAAAATTTTCCCCAAATTTCCCCAAATTTTCCCAAATTTCCTTAAAGTTTTCCAAAATTCTCTCAAAATTTCCCCAGAATACCCAAATTTTCCCGAATATTCCCCGAAATTTCCCCAGAACTTTCCCAAATTTTCCCCAAAATTCCCAATTTTTCCCCACATTTTCCCCAAAATTTCCCAAATTTTCCCCAAATTTCCCCCAAATTTCCCCAAAATTTTCCCAAATTTTCCCCAAAATTTTCAAATTCCCAAATCCCCCCAAAATTCCCATAATTCCCCAAAATTCCCTCAAGAGCTTCCCAAAATTCTCTCCCCAAATTCAGAAATTCCCAAATTTTCAAATTCCCCAAATTTCCCAAAGATTCGATTTTTCCCCAAAATTCCCAATTTTTCCCCACATTTTTCCCCAAAAATTTCTCCAAAGAATTTCCCCAGATTTTCCCTAAAATTCCCAATTTTTTCGATTTTTCTATTTTCCCCAAAATTTTCAGGTTCCCCAAATCCCCCAAAATTCCCATAATTCCCCAAAGGATTCCCTCAAACTTATGGGATTTTCCCCAGATTCCAGGGGGATTCCCAAATTTTCCCCAAATTCCCCAAGTTTCCCAAAGGTTCGGGATTTTCCCCCAAAGATTCCCAATTTTCCCCAGGATTCTCCCCAAAGGTGTCCCCAGGTGCTCCCACAGGAATTTCAAAATTCCCAAATCCCCCAAAGATTCACATAGTTCCCCCAAAACTCCCTCAAACTTCCCAAGGATTCTCCCAAATTCAGGGGAGTTCTCAGATTTTCCCGAAATTCTAGATTTCCCAAAGATTCCGATTTTTCCAGGATTTTCCCAGATTTCCCAAAAATTCTGATTTTCCCCAAAGATCCCCCAGGTTTTGAGTGCCTTCTGCAGTGCTCAGGGTGATTTGTCCCCCTGGAACCCCGGAGCTGCGGACCGTGGGAGCCGAGGGGTGAGCTGGGACAGGTGAGGAAACAAGATTGAGACAGGTGAGAAACAGGTGAGACAGGTGAGACCAGGTGGAGGACAGGTGAGAGGGTGTGCCCAGGTGAGACAGGTGGTGCCCCAAAAAATGCCCCCAGGGTGTGTTTAAAAGCAATCCCAGGTGTGCTCAGGTGTGCCCCAGGTGTGCTCAGGTGTGTCCCAAGGTGTATCCAGGTGTGCCCCAGGTGAACACAGGTGTGCCCAGGTATGCCCAGATGTGCCTATAATATTCCCAGGTGTGCTCAGGTGAGGCTTAAAAGTGTCCCAGGTGTATCCAGGTGTGCCCAGGTGTTCCCCAGGTGAGAAACAGGTGAGCCCCAAAAAATGCCCCCAGGTGTGTCTAAAACAATCCCAGGTGTGCTCAGGTGTGCCCCAGGTGAACACAGGTGTGCCCAGGTATGCCCAGGTGTGTGTCTAAATAACCCCAGGTGTGCCCAGGTGAGGCTTAAAAGTGTCCCAGGTGAACACAGGTGAGGCTCAGGTGTGTCCCAAGTGTATCCAGGTGTGCCCCAGGTGTGCCCAGGTGAGACAGATGAGCCCCAAAACTGCCCCAGGTGTGTTTAAAAGCAATCCCAGGTGTGCTCAGGTGTGTCCCAGGTGTGCTCAGGTGTGTCCCAGGTGTGCTCAGGTGTGTCCCAGGTGTATCCAGGTGTGCCCCAGGTGAACACAGGTGTGCCCAGGTATGCCCAGGTGTGCCTATAATATTCCCAGGTGTGGCCAGGTGAGGGCTTAAAAAGTGTCCCAGGTGTATCCAGGTGTGCCCAGGTGTGCCCAGGTGAGACAGGTGAGCCCCAAAACTGTCCCAGGTGTGTCTAAAACAATCCCAGGTGTGCTCAGGTGAGCCCTAAAAGCATCCCCAGGTGAACACAGGTGTGCCCAGGTGTGCCCCCAAGTGTGCCCCAGGTGTACCCAGGTGAACACAGGTGTATCCAGGTGTGTCCCAGGTGTGTCCCAGGTGTGCCCAGGTGTGTCCCAGGTGTGCCCAGATGAGCACAGGTGAAACGGGTGAGCCCTAAAAGTGTCCCAGGTGTGTCTGAAATAATCCCAGGTGTGCCCAAGTGAGTCCCAAAACTGTCCCAGGTGTGTCTAAAACAATCCCAGGTGTGCTCAGGTGTGTCCCAGGTGTATCCAGGTGTGCCCCAGGTGTATCCAGGTGTGCCCCAGGTGAACACAGGTGTGCCCAGGTATGCCCAGGTGTGCCTATAATATTCCCAGGTGTGGCCAGGTGAGGCTTAAAAAGTGTCCCACGTGTATCCAGGTGTGCCCAGGTGTGCCCAGGTGTGTCCCAGGTGTGCCCCAGGTGTGCCCAGGTGAGACAGGTGAGCCCCCAAAAACTGTCCCAGGTGTGTGTCTAAAAACAATCCCAGGTGTGCTCAGGTGAGTCCTAAAAGCATCCCAGGTGAACACAGGTGTATCCAGGTGTGCCCAGGTGTGCCCAGGTGTGCCCCAGGTGTGTCCCAGGTGTGCCCAGGTGTGTCCCAGGTGTGCTCAGGTGTGTCCCAGGTGTGCTCAGGTGTGCCCCAGGTGTGCCCCAGGTGAACACAGGTGTGCCCAGGTATGTCCAGGTGTGTCTAAAATATTCCCACCTGTGCCCCCAGGTGTGTCTAAAATAATCCCAGATGTCCTCCAGGTGAACACAGGTGTGCCCCAGGTGTGTCTAAAAATAACCCCAGGTGTGCCCAGGTGAGACAGGTGAGCCCAGGTGTGTCCCAGGTGTATCAGGTGTGTCCCAGGTGTCCTCCAGGTGTATCCAGGTGTACCCCAGGTGTGCCCAGGTGAGCCCCCAAAAAGTGTCCCAGGTGTGTCTAAAACAATCCCAGGTGTGCCCAGGTGAGCCCCTAAAAAGCATCCAAGGTGAACACAGGTGTGCCCAGGGTGTGCCCAGGTGTGCCCCAGGTGTGTCCCAGGTGTGCCCAGATGAGCACAGGTGAAACAGGGTGAGCCCTAAAAAGTGTCCCAGGTGTGTCTGAAATAATCCCAGGTGTGCCCAAGTGAGTCCCAAAAACTGCCCCAGGTGTGTCTAAAGCAATCCCAGGTGTGCTCAGGTGTGTCCCAGGTGTGCCCAGGTGTGTCCCAGGTGTGCTCAGGTGTGTCCCAGGTGTGCCCAGGTGTGTCCCAGCTGTGCTCAGGTGTGTCCCAGGTGAACACAGGTGTGCCCAGGTATGCCCAGGTGTGTCTAAAATATTCCCACCTGTGCCCCAGGTGTGTCTAAAATAATCCCAGGTAAAACAGGTGAGGCTTAAAAATGTCCCAGGTGAACACAGGTGAGCACAGGTGTGTCCCAGGTGTATCCAGGTGTGCCCCTGGTGAACACAGATGTGCCCAGGTGAGACAGGTGAGCCCCAGAAGTGCCCCCAGGTGTGTCTAAAATATTCCCACCTGTGCCCCGGGTGTGTCTAAAAATAATCCCAGGTAAAACAGGTGAGGCTTAAAAATGTCCCAGGTGAACACAGGTGAGCTCAGGTGTGCCCCAGGTGCATCCAGGTGTGCCCCAGGTGTGCCCAGGTGAGACAGGTGGAGACCCAAAACTGTCCCAGGTGTGTCTAAAACAATCCCAGGTGTGCCCAGGTGAGCCCTCGCAGCATCCAAAGGTGAACACAGGTGTGCCCAGGTGTGTCCCAGGTGTGTCCCAGGTGTGTCCCAGGTGTGTCCCAGGTGTATCCAGGTGTGCCCAGATGAGCACAGGTGAAACGGGTGAGCCCTAAAAATGTCCCAGGTGTGTCTGAAATAATCCCAGGTGTGCCCAAGTGAGTCCCAAAACTGTCCCAGGTGTGTCTAAAACAATCCCAGGTGTGCTCAGGTGTGCCCCAGGTGTGCTCAGGTGTGTCCCAGGTGCATCCAGGTGTGCCCCAGGTGTATCCAGGTGTGCCCCAGGTGAACACAGGTGTGCCCAGGTATGCCCAGGTGTGTCTAAAATATTCCCAGGTGTGTCCCAGGTGTGTCTAAAATAATCCCAGGTAAAACAGGTGAGGCTTAAAAATGTCCCAGGTGAACACAGGTGAGCACAGGTGTGTCCCAGGTGTATCCAGGTGCCCCCAGGTGCGTTACCTGCTCCAGGGCCTCGGCCAGGTGCCTGTCCAGCCGCCCCCAGGTGTGTCTCAGGTGTGCTCAGGTGTGCCCCAGCTGCCCCAGGTGTGTCTCAGGTGCCCCCAGGTGTCCCCAGGTGCCCCAGGTGTATCTCAACTGCCCCCAGGTGTGTCCCAGCTGCCCCCCCCAGGTGTGTCTCAGCTGCCCCCCAGGTGTATCCCAGCTGCCCCCAGGTGTGCCCAGGTGTATCTCAGCTGTCCCCAGCACAGCCCCCCAGGTGTGTGTCTCAGGTGTGCCCCAGCTGCCCCAGGTGTGTCCCAGCTGCCCCCAGGTGTCCCCAGGTGTGTCCCAGCTGCCCCCAGGTGTCCCCAGGTGTGTCCCAGGTGCCCCCAGGTGTTTTACCTGCTCCAGGGCCTCGGCCAGTGCCTGTCCAGCCACACCCAGGTGTATCTCAGCTGCCCCCAGCTGCCCCCAGGTGTGCCCAGGTGTATCTCAGGTATCCCCCAGGTGCCCCCAGGTGTATCCCAGCTGCCCCCAGGTGTGTCTCAGCTGCCCCCAGGTGTGCTCCAGGTGTGTCCCAGGTGCCCCCAGGTGCGTTACCTGCTCCAGGGCTCCTCGGCCAGGTGCCTGTCCAGCCGCCCCCAGGTGTGTCTCAGGTATCCCCAGCTGCCCCCAGGTGTGTCTCAGGTATCCCCAGCTGCCCCCCAGGTGTCCCAGCTGCCCCCAGGTGTGTCTCAGCTGCCCCCAGGTCTATCTCAGGTATCCCCAGGTGCCCCCCAGGTGCATTACCTGCTCCAGGGCTCTCGGCCAGGTGCCTGTCCAGCCTAAGTGTCCCCAGGTGTGTCCCAGCTGCCCCCAGGTGTCCCCCAGCTGCCCCCAGGTGTATCTCAGGTGCCCCCAGGTGTATCTCAGCTCTGCTCAGGTGTATCTCAGGTATCCCCAGGTGCCCCCAGGTGTGTCCCAGCTGCCCCCAGGTGTGTCCCAGCTGCCCCCAGGTGTGTCTCAGCTGCCCCCAGGTGTGTCTCAGCTGCCCCCAGGGTGTCCCCAGGTGTGCCCAGGTGTATCTCCAGCTGTCCCCAGCTGCCCCCTAGGTGTCCCCCAGCTGCCCCCAGGTGTCCCCAGCTGCCCCAGGTGTGTCCCAGCTGCCCCCCAGGTGTATCTCAGGTGCCCCCAGGTGTATCTCAGCTCTGCTCAGGGTGTATCTCAGGTATCCCCAGCTGCCCCCAGGTGTCCCCAGGTGTGTCCCAGCTGCCCCCCCAGGTGTCCCCCAGCTGCCCCCAGGTGTCCCCCAGCTGCCCCCAGGTGTGTCCCAGCTGCCCCCAGGTGTATCTCAGGTGCCCCCAGGTGTATCTCTAGCTCTGCTCAGGTGTATCTCAGGTATCCCTAGCTGCCCCCAGGTGTCCCCCAGGTGTGTCCCAGCTGCCCCCAGGTGCCCCCAGTTGCGAGTACCTGCTCCAGGGCCTCGAGCCAGGTGCCTGTCCAGCCGCACCCAGGTGTATCTCAGCTGCCCCCAGGTGTGCCCAGGTGTATCTAAGGTATCCCCAGGTGCCCCCAGGTGTATCCCAGCTGCCCCCCAGGTGTGCCCAGGTCTATCTCAGGTATCCCCAGCTGCCCCAGGTGTGTCCCAGCTGCCCCAGGTGTACCCCAGCTGCCCCCAGGTGTATCTCAGCTGCCCCCAGGTGTATCCCAGCTGCCCCCAGGTGTGTCCCAGGTGCCCCCAGGTGTATCTCAGGTATCCCCAGGTGCCCCCAGGTGTATCCCAGGTGCCCCCAGGTGTGTCCCAGCTGCCCCCAGGTGCGAGCTACCTGCTCAGGGCCTCGGCCAGGTGCCTGTCCAGCCGCCTCAAGCGCTATAGCAGCTTGGCGCCTGTCCCACTGCACAAACCCTCCAGCGTCGTCCCCCATCTCCAGAACCTTCGTCGCCGGCCGAGCCATGCTTGTCCTGCAGCTCGGCCAGCTGGGCCACAGGGGGACAGGGGAGACAGGTGAGATACAGGTGAGAGACAGATGGGACAGGGGAGACAAGTGAGACAGGTGAGACAAAAGACAGGTGACAAGTAAGACAGGTGAGACAAGTGAGAGGTGAGACAGGTGAGACACAGGTGAAGCTGAAGGCGAGACACAGGTGAGACAGGTGTGCCCAGGTGTGTTTCCCCCACCCCCCAGGTGTATCTCAGGTGTGCTCAGGTGCCCCCAGGTGTGCCCAGGTGTGTTTCCCCCACCCCCAGGTGTATCTCAGGTGTGCTCAGGGTGCCCCCAGGTGTGCCCAGGTGTGTTTCCCCCACCCCCAGGTGTATCTCAGGTGTGCTCAGGTGCCCCCAGGTGTGCCCAGGTGTGTTTCCCCCACCCCCCAGGTGTATCTCAGGTGCCCCCCAGCTGTGCCCAGGTATGTTTTTACCCTCCCAGGTGTGTTTTCTCTCCCCAGCTGTGCTCTCAGGTGTATCCCAAGTGCCCCCCAGGTGTGCTCAGGTGTGCCCAGGTGTGCTCAGGTGTGCCCAAATGTATCCCAGGTGTGCCCAGGTGTATTCCAGATGTGCCCACGTGTATCCCAGGTGTGCCCAGGTGTGCCCAGGTATGGTTTTCCCCCAGGTGTATCCCAGGTGTGCCCAGGTGTGCCCCAGGTGTTCCCAGATGTATCCCAGATGTATCCCAGGTGTGCTCAGGTGTGCCCAGGTGTGCCAGGTGTATCCCAGGTGTGCCCAGGTGTATCCCAGGTGTGCCCAGGTGTATCTCAAGTGTGTTCAGGTGCCCCCAGGTGTGCCCAGGTGTGCCCAGGTGTATCCCAGGTGCCCCCCAGGTGTGCTCCAGGTGTGGTCCAGGTGTGCCCAGATGTATCCCAGGTGTATCCCAGGTGTGCCCAGGTGTGCCCAGGTGTATCCCAGGTGTGCCCAGGTGTGCCCAGGTGTATCCCAGGTGTGCCCAGGTGTATCCCAGGTGTATCCCAGGTGTGCCCAGGTGTTCCCAGGTGTTCCCAGGTGTGCCCAGGTGTGCCCAGGTGTATCCCAGGTGTGCCCAGGTGTTCCCAGGTGTGCCCAGGTGTATCCCAGGTGTGCTCAGGTGTGCCCAGGTGTGCTCAGGTGTGCCCAGGTGTGTTTTTCCCCCCCAGGTACCTCCAGCGCCTCCCTCTGGTGCTTCTCGTGCAGGTGCTGAGTCAGCTCCTGCAGCCGCCCGGTGCTGAGTCAGCAGCTCATAGCAGCTCCCGCCCGACCTCGGCCAGCTCGGGCTGCAACAGACCCAAAAACAGCCCAAATTCACCCCAAAAATTCAAAAGTAACAAATTCCCAAAAATCGCACAAAAAATCTGAAAGGAATCCCCAAAAAAATTGCCAAAAAAAATCCCATAAAAATCACCCCAAATTCCTAAAAAACCCTAGCCAAAAAATCCCCTAAAAAATTCCCTGCAAAAATCCCCCAAGAGTCCCAAAAATATCCCCAAAAAATCACCAAAAAATCCCTCCAAAATTCCCAAAATATCCCACAAAAAATTCCCCAAAAAGTTTCACAAAAGTCCCAAAAAATTCCCGAAAAATTCCCAAAAAATCCCCATAAAATTCCAAAAAAATTCCCCAAAATATCCCACAAAAAATCCCCCCAAAATTTCCACAAAAATCCTAAAAAATTCCGAAAAAATCCCCAAAAAGTCCCAAAAATCCCCAAAAAATCCCCCAAAAATCCCCCAAAAATCCCAAAAATTCCCAAAAAATCCCCCAAAAACAAAATTCCACAAAAAGTCCAAAAAATCCCCCCAAAAAGTCTCAAAAATCCCCAAAAATCCCTCCCCAAAAAAATTTTCACAAAAATCGCCCCAAATGACCCAAAATTTTTTAAAATTCCCAAAAATTCCCCAGAAAAGTAACCCCAAAATTCTGCAAATGCTGCTCAAAAATTGACTCAAATTTTACCAAAATTTCACCAAAATTTTGTCCAAATTTTGCCCAAATTCGCTCAAATTTCACCCAAATTTCTCTCAAATTTTACCTGAATTTTGCCCAAGTTTTGCCAAAATTTGCTGAAATCTCACACAAATTTTACCCAAATTTGTTTGAAATTTCACTCAAATTTTCCCCAAAATTCGTTCAAATTTCACCCAAATTTTATCCAATTTTCCCCCAAATTTTTACCCAAATTTTGCCCAATTTTCACCAAAATTCACTCAAATTTCACCCAAACTTCCCCCAAAATTTGCCCAAATTTTAAACAAATTTCACCCAAATTTTATCCAAATTCATTCAAATTTTACCCAAATTTTTCTCAAATTTCCTCCAAATTTCTCCAAAATTTATTCAAACTTCACCCAAATTTCTCCCAAATTTCACCCAATTTTTGCTCAAATTTCCCCCAAATTTTTCCAAATTTTACCCAAATTCCCCCAGGTGTGTTTTTAACCCTTTCAGGTTCGTGTCACCCTCTCCAGGTGCTCCAGGTGACGAAAAACACGAAAAAATCCCAAAAAACCCACCAAAAATCACCAAAAAATCATCAAAAAATCACCAAAAATGTCACAAAAAATCCCCCAAAAATCACCAAAAAAATCATCAAAAATCACCAAAAAATCAGCAAAAAAACCCCAAAACCCACCAAAACCCACCAAAAAAATCACCAAAAACCACAAAAAAAATCACCAAAAAACCCACAAAAATTACAAAAAAACAACAAAAAAACCCCATCAAAAATCACCAAAAAATTACCAAAAAATCCCAAATAACCCCAAAAAAACCATCAAAAAAATCCCCAAAAAACCACCAAAAACCAGTAAAAAATCCCCCAAAAGATCGCCCAAAAATCCCCCAAAAATCCCCCCAAAACCACCAAAAAATTCCCCAAAAATCCCCAAAAAACCACCAATAAATCACCAAAAAATTGCAAAAAAATCCCCTAAAACCACGAAAAAAACCACCAAAAAATCCCCAAAAAATACCAAAAAATCATCAAAAAACCACCAAAAACCACGAAAAAAAAAATCAAAAATCACCAAAAAATCCCCAAAACCCACCAAAAATATCATCAAAAACCACCAAAAAATCAGCAAAAAATCACTCCAAAATCCCCCAAGAAATTCTCAAAAAATCTCCAAAAAATCCCCAAAAATCGCCAAAAAATCCCCAAATACCACCCAAAAATCACCAAAAAAATCATCAAAAATCCCCCAAAAAATCCCCAAGAACCACCAAAAGAATCACTAAAAGCCACCAAAAAATCAGAAAAAAACCACCAAAAAATCCCCAAAAAATCCCCCAAAATTCCCCAAAAAACCATCAAAAAATCACCAAAAACCAGAAAAAAAAATCCTCAAAAATCACCAAAAATGACGAAAAAGTCCCCAAAAAATCCCCCAAAAACCACCCAAAAAAATCACCAAAAAAATCACGAAAAATCCCCAAAAATCACCAAAAAATCACCAAAAATCACCCAAATTTCACCCAATTTTTTTCCAAATTTCACCCAAATTTCACCCAAATTTTTCCAAATTTCCCCCAAATTTCCCCCAGGTGTGTTTTTCACTCACCTCTGCCGCTCAGGTGACGAAAAACCACCAAAAAACCACCAAAAAACCACCAAAAACCACAAAAAAAATCACCAAAAATCACCAAAAAATCACCAAAAAATCCCCAAAAACCAAGAAAAAAATCCCCCAAAATCCCCCAAAACTCACCAAAAACCACCAAAAAATCCCCAAAAACCACCAAAACCAGCAAAGCAAAAAATCCCCAAAAAACCACCAAAAAATCCCAAACACCACCAAAAAAATCATCAAAATCCCCAAAAAATCCCCAAAAATCCCAAAAACCACCAAAAATTCCCCGAAACCACCCAAAACCACCCAAAACCACTAAAACAATCATCGAAAATCACCCAAAAATCACCAAAAAATTCCAAAAAAATCACCAAAAATCACCAAAAACCACCAAAAAACACAAAAAAAATCCCCAAAAAACCCCCAAAAAATTCACCAAAAACCACAAAAAAATCATCAAAAGCCACCAAAAAATCCCCAAAAAAATCCCTCAAAATTCACCAAAAACCACCCCAAAATCACCAAAAAAATCATGAAAAATCCACCAAAAAATCACCAAAAACCACCAAAAAAACCACCAAAAAATCACCACCAAAACTCACCCAAATTTCACCCAAATTCACCCCAAATCCCCCCAGGTGTGTTTTCACTCACCTCTGCCGCTCAGGTCGCCCCCAGCTGGTGCAGCCCCTGGACTGGACCCAGCCCAGCCTCCCCAGCCTGGCCCACGTCTGGGGCAAAGCCCAGCCTGGGGGGGGGAGGCGGCGGCCACGCCCTCCCTCGGGCCCCGCCCGCGCCTCTGCAATTCAGAATTAATCACGATCAATCATTAATTAATTAAAATCGTGAAAAAAATCGGCGAAATTCCCGAAGTTTTTACGTCGAAAATTCGCAATTTTGTCATCAAAATCCTCAAAATTTCACCCAAAATTTCACCTCTGAACCCCCCCAGGGCTCTGCAATTCATAATTAACCACAATTAATAATTAATGGTTAATAATTAATAATTAATTAATAAAAATCAGGAAAAAAATCGGTGAAATTCCCGAAGTTTTACGTCGAAAATTCGCAATTTTTTCATCAAAATCCTCAAAAATTTCACCCAAAATTTCACCTCTGAACCCCCCCCCCAGGGCTCTGCAATTAATAATTAACCACAATTAATAATTAATGATTAATAACTAATAATTAATTGAAATCAGAAAAAAAAATCAGCAAAATTCCCCAAGTTTTATGTCGAAAATTCGCAATTTTTTCATCAAAATCCTCAAAATTTCACCCAAAATTTCACCTCTGAACGCCCCAGGGCTCTGCAATTAATAATTAACCGCAATTAATAATTAGTGGTTAATAATTAATAATTAATTAATAAAAATCAGGAAAAAAATCGATTGAAATTCCAGAGTTTTACGTCGAAAAATTAATTTTTTCATCAAAAAATCCCCAAAAATTTCACCCAAATTTCACCTCTGAGACCCCCCCCAGGGCTCTGCAATTAATAATTAAGCGCAATTAATTATTAATAATTAATTAATTGAAATCTGAAAAAAAAAATCAGCGAAATTTCCAGAGTTTCACACCCAAATTCTGAAAATTTTCCTTCCAAAATTCAAAATTTTTACCCAAAATTTCCCCCAAATTCCTCCCCTGAACCCCCCCAATAATCTATAATTAATAATTAATGTGAATTAATAGTAATCAATAAAAGTTAATGGTAATTAATTAAAAATTAGAACTCTAATTGCAGAAATTTCCAGAGTTTTACACCCAAATTCCCAAAATTTTCTTTCCAAAATTCAAAATTTTTACCCAAAATTTCCCTCAAATTCCTCCCCTGAACCCCCCCAATAATCTGTAATTAATAATTAACTTTAATTAATAATTTATTAATTGAAATCAGAAAAAAATCAGCAAAATTTCCAGAGTTTTAACCCAAAAATTTGGAATTTTTTCATCAAAATCCCCAAAATTTCACCAAAATTCCTCCTCTGAACCCCCTCAATAATCTGTAATTAATAATTAATGCGAATTAATAGTAACTAATAAAAGTTAATGGTAATTAATTAAAAATTAGAACTCTAATTGCAGAAATTTCCAGAGTTTTACACCCAAATTCCCAAAATTTTCCTTCCAAAATTCAAAATTTTTACCCAAAATTTCCCCCAAATTCCTCCCCTGAACCCCCCCAATGATCTGTAATTAATAATTAACTTTAATTAATGGTAATTAATGAAAATTAATGAAAATTAGGATTTTAATTGTGAGGATTCCTGGAGTTTTAACCAAATTTTTCCCCCAAAATTTTCCTCAAAATTCCCTCAAAATTCCAAATTTCCCCCCAAAATCCCAAAATTTCTGCCCAAAAATTCCAAATTTCCCCAAAATCCCAAAATACCCCCCAAAATTCCCTTGAAATTCAAAATTTTCCCCCAAATTCTCCAAATTTCTTCCCAAAAATCCCAAATTTCCCCCAAAATCCCCCAATTTTTCCCTAAATTTCCCCTCAAATTCCCCAAATTTTCCCAAAATCCCCAAATTTCCCCCCAAATTTTATCCTGAAATCCCAAATTTTCCCAAAATCCCAAAATTTCCCCCCAAATCCCCAAAATTTCTTCCCATAAATCCCAAATTTTACCCAAAACCCCCAAAATTTCCCCCAAAATCTCCTAAAAATTTCAAATTCTCCCAAATCATAAATCCCCAGATCTCCAAAATCTCTTCCAAAATCCCCAAATTTTCTCCCAAAATCTCAAAATTTCCCCCAAAAATTTCCCCAAATTCAAATTTCCCCCAAACGTCCCCAAATTCCCCCAAAATCCCCAAATTTCCCCAAAATTCCCCAAATTTCCCCAAAATTCCCTTGGAATCTAAATTTTCCCCCAAATTTCTTCCCAAACATCTCAAATTTTCCCCAAAATCCCAAATTTCCCCAGAAAATCCCAAAATTTCCTCCCAAAATTTCCAAGTTTTCCCATCAAAATCCAAAAAAATCCTCCCAAAAATCCCAAATTTTTACCAAATTTTCCCATCAAAATCCAAAAAATCCTCCCAAAAATCCCAAATTTTCCCCCAAATTTCCTCCCAAAATTCCCTGTTCTCCCCCTGCCCTCCCCCTCTCACCTCTCCTCTGCAGCCCCTCGGGGTCCCCGGGGGTTCGAGAGAGGCTCGGGGAATCCCCAGGGGTCCCCGGGGGGAGGGGCCGCCCTCCCCACCCCCGCCCCTCCCCGTCCCTCACGAGCTGTCGAGACAGGGCCTGGACCTCGGAGTCCAGCTGGGCAGGGAAAGGGTTAAAAATGAACCCAAATTAACCCAAAATTTATCCAAAAATTAACCCAAAATTAACACAAAATTATACAAAAATTAACCCAAAAATGAACCCAAAATTATCCCAAAAATTCCCAAAAAATTTAACCCAAAATTACCCCAAAAAATCCCAAAATAACCCCAAAAATCACCCCAAAAAGGGGCTGGACCTCGGAGTGCAGCTGGGCAGGGAAGGGTTAAAAATGAACCAAAATTAACCCAAAATTATCCAAAAAATCATCCTAAAATTATCCCAAAAATTATCCCAAAAATCCCAAAAATTTAATCCAAAATTACCCCAAAAAATCCCAAAATAACCCCAAAAAATCACCCCAAAAAGGGACTGGATCTTGGAGTGCAGCTGGGGGCAGGAAAGGGTTAAAACATCCAAAATTAACCCAAAATTATCCAAAAATTAACCCAAAATTAGCCTAAAATTATCCCCAAAAATTCAACCCAAAAAATCCCAAAATAACCCCAAAAATCACCCAAAAAAGGGGCTGGACCTCGGAGTGCAGCTGGGCAGGAAAGGGTTAAAAACAAACCAAAATTAACCCAAAATTATCCAAAAATTAACCCAAAAATTCCCAAAAATTATCCCAAAATAACCCAAAAATGAACCCAAAAGTTCAGCCCAAAATCACCCAAAAAATCCCAAAATAACCCAAAAAATGACCCCAAAAAAGGGGCTGGACCTCGGAGTGCAGCTGGGCAGGGAAGGGTTAAAAACACCCCAAAATTATCCAAAAATCATCCTAAAATTAACTCAAAATTATCCAAAAATTAATCCAAAATTATCCCAAAAATCCCAAAAATTTAACCCAAAATTACCCCCAAAAATTCCAAAATAACCCCAAAAAATCACCCCCAAAAAGGGGGCTGGACCTCGAGTGCAGCTGGGCAGGGAAGGGTTAAAAACATCCCAAAATTCACCCAAAAATTATCCAAAAATCACCCTAAAATTATCCCAAAATTATCCCAAAAAATCCCAAAAAATTTAATCCAAAATCACCCCAAAAAATCCCAAAATTACCCCAAAAATCACCCCAAAAAAGGGGCTGGACGTCGGAGTGCAGCTGGGCAGGAAAGGGTTAAAAACGAACCCAAATTAACCCAAAATTATCCAAAAATTAACCCAAAAATTCCCAAAAATTATCCCAAAATAACCCAAAAATGAACCCAAAAGTTCAGCCCAAAATCACCCAAAAAATCCCAAAATAACCCAAAAAATGACCCCAAAAAAGGGGCTGGACCTCGGAGAGCGGCTGGGCAGGAAAGGGTTAAAAATGAACCAAAATTAACCCAAAATTATCAAAAAATTAACCCAAAAATTCACCCCAAAATTACCCAAAATTGACCCCAAAAAAGGGGATGGGCTGGGGAGGAAAGGGTTAAAAATGAACACAAAATTAACCCAAAATTACCCAAAATTAACCCAAAATCACCCAAAATTAACCCAAAATTACCCCAAAATCACCCAAAATAGGGCAGAAGTGAAATACAGGTGGGACAGGTGTGCCCAGGTGTGCCCAGGTGTGTGCCCAGGTGTGCCCAGGTGTATCTCAGCTGTGCCCAGGTGCGTTACCTGTGCCCAGGTGTGCCCCAGGTGTGCCCAGGTGCCCCAGGTGTGCCAGGTGTGTGTTACCTGTGCCCAGCTGTGCCCAGGTGTATCTCATGTGTGCCCAGCTGCTCCCAGGTGTGCATTACCTGTACCCAGGTGTGTATTACCTGTGCCCAGGTGTGTGTTACCTGTGCCCAGGTGTGCCCAGGGATCGTTACTCCCTGCGCCCAGAATCGAGTTCACCAGGTGTGCCCAGGTGTATCCCAGGTGTGCCCAGGTGTATCCCAGGTGTGCCCAGGTGTATCTCATGTGTGCCCAGGTGTGTGTTACCTGTACCCAGGTGTGTTACCCGTGCCCAGGTGCATTACCTGTGCCCAGAATTGGTTCACCAGGTGTGCTCAGGTGTATCCCAGGTGTGCCCAGGTGTATCCCAGGTGTGCCCACGTGTGCCCAGCTGTTCCCAGGTGTGTGTTACCTGTGCCCAGGTGTGTTACCCGTGCTAGCGTTACCTGCACCCAGAATCGGTTCACCAGGTGTGCCCAGGTGTGTGCTACCTGTGCCCAGGTGTGTTACCCCTGCCCAGGTGTGTGTTACCTGTGCCCAGGTGTGTTACTCCTGCCCAGGTGCGTTACCTCGCCCAGAATCGGGTTCACCAGGTGTGCCCAGGTGTGTGTTACCTATACCCAGGTGTGCCCAGGTGTATCTCATGTGTGCCCAGCTGTTCCCAGGTGTATGTTACCTATACCCAGGTGTGTTACCTGTGCCCAGGTGCATTACCTCTGCCCAGGGTGGTTCACCAGGTGTGCCCAGGTGTATCCCAGGTGTGCCCAGGTGTGCCCAGGTGTGCCCAGGTGTATCTCATGTGTGCCCAGGTCGCGTTACCTGCGCTCAGAATCGGTTCACCAGGTGTGCCCAGGTGTGCCCAGGTGTGTGTTACCTATACCCAGGTGTGTTACCCGTGCCCAGGTGTGCCCAGGTGTGTTACCTGCGCCCAGAATCTGTTAACCAGTTGTGCCCAGGTGTGTGTTACCTATACCCAGGTGTGCCCAGGTGTGCCCAGGTCGTTACCTGCGCCCAGAATCGGTTCACCAGGTGTGCCCAGATGTGTGTTACCTTTACCCAGGTGTGCCCAGGTGTATCTCAGGTGTGCCCAGGTGCGTTACCTGCGCCCAGAATCGGTTCACCAGGTGTGCCCAGGTGTGTGTCACCTATACCCAGGTGTGCCCAGGTGCGTTACCTGCGCCCAGAATTGGTTCACCAGGTGTGCCCAGGTGTATCTCATGTGTGCCCAGGTGTATTACCTGTGCCCAGGTGCATTACCTGTGCCCAAAATCAGTTCACCAGGTGTGCCCAGGTCTGTGTTACCTATACCCAGGTGTGCCCAGGTCGTTACCTGTGCCCATAATCGGTTCACCAGGTGTGTCCAGGGGTGTTACCCACGTGCCCAGGTGCGTTACCTCGCCCAGAATCTGTCCACCAGGTGTGCCCAGGTGTATCCCAGGTGTGCCCAGGTGTATCCCAGGTGTGCCCAGGTGCATTACCTGCGCCCAGAATCGGTTCACCAGGTGTGCCCAGGTGTATCTCAGGTGTGCCCAGGTGTATCCCAGGTGTGCCCAGGTGTGCCCAGGTGCGTTACTCTGCTCCAGAATCGGTTCACCAGGTGTGCCTAGGTGTGTGTCACCCTATACCCAGGTGTGCCCAGGTGTGTTACCCGTGCCCAGGTGTGCCCAGGTGCGTTACCTGCGCCCAGAATCGGTTCACCAGGTGTGCCCAGGTGTGTGTTACCTATACCCAGGTGTATCTCATGTGTGCCCAGCTGTTCCCAGGTGTGTATTACCTATACCCAGGTGTGTTACCTGTGCCCAGGTGCATTACCTCTGCCCAGAATTGGTCCACCAGGTGTGCCCAGGTGTATCCCAGGTGTGCCCCCAGGTGTGCCCAGGTGTGTTACCCGTGCCCAGGTGTGCCCAGGTGCGTTACCTGCGCCCAGAATCGGTTCACCAGGTGCAGCGTGGCGTCGTCGGTGGCCTGGCGCTTCTCCAGCTTCTCGATGCGCTCGCGCAGCTCGTCCTCGCAGAGCTGGCGCTGCTCCAGGCGCTCGGCCAGCTTCTTGTTCCGGAACTGCAGCACCTTGACATCCATCTCCTCCTGCGGGGACAGGTGAGACAGGTGAGAGACAGGTGAGAGAGAGGTGAGACAGGTGAGAGACAGGTGAGACAGGTGAGACAGGTGAGAGACAGGTGAGAGAGGTGAGACAGGTGAGACAGGTGAGACAGATGAGACAGGTGAGAGACAGGTGAGACAGGTGAGAGACAGGTGAGAGACAGGTGAGACAGGTGAGAGACAGGTGAGAGACAGGTGAGACAGGTGAGAGACAGGCGAGACACAGGTGAGAGACAGGTGAGATACAGGTGAGACAGGTGAGACAGGTGAGAGGTGAGACAAGTGAGACAGGTGAGACAGGTGAGACAGGTGAGAGACAGGTGAGATACAGGTGAGACAAGTGAGACAGGTGAGACAGGTGAGACAGGTGAGAGACAGGTGAGATACAGGTGAGACAAGTGAGACAGGTGAGACAGGTGAGACAGGTGAGAGACAGGTGAGAGACAGGTGAGACAGGTGAGACAAGTGAGACAGGTGAGTGACAGGTGACACAGGTGAGAGACGTGAGACAGGTGAGACAGGTGAGACAGGTGAGAGAGAGGTGAGAGAGAGGTGAGAGACAGGTGAGACACGGCTTCTTATTGTGGAACTGCAGCACCTTCACGTCCATCTCCTCCTGACAGGTGAGAGACAGGTAAAAAAGGTGAGAGACAGGTGAGAGACAGGTGAGAGACAGGTAAGATACAGGTGAAAGACAAGTGAGACAGGTGAGACAGGTGAGAGAGGTGAAAGACCGGGTGAGAGACAGGTGAGACACAGGTGAGACCACGGCTCCTTGTTCTGGAACTGCAGCACCTTGACGTCCATCTCCTCCCTGACAGGTGAGACACAGGTGAGACACAGGTGAGACAGGTGAGACACAGGTGAGACAGGTGAGAGACAGGTGAGACAGGTGAGAGACAGGTGAGACACAGGTGAGACAAGTGAGACAGGTGAGACACAGGTGAGATACAGGTGAGACAGGAACAAGCAGAAGTGCCACCTGTGGGGTCACTGGTACAATCCAGGTGGGCTTTTTCCCACCCAGCTGTGCCCAGGTGAGTTTTTCCCCCCAGGTTTGTTTTAACCCCCCAGGTGTATCCCAGGTGTGTTTTTAACCCCCCAGGTGTGTTTTAACCCCCCCAGGTGTCCCCAGGTGTGTTTTCCCCCCCAGGTGTTTTTAACACCCCCAGGTGTATCCCAGGTGTCTCCCAGGTGTGTTTTAACCCCCCAGGTGTGTTTTTAGCCCCCTCAGGTGTATCCCAGGTATCTCCCAGGTGTATCCCAGGTGTGTTTTCCCCCCTCCAGGTGTATTTTTACCTCTCCAGGTGTGTTTTTAACCCCCCAGGTGCCCCCAGGTGTGTTTTTAACCCCCCAGGTGTCTCTCACCGTGGATAAGATGCCCCCCAGCCTCAGGGGGTTCGAATCAGGGTGGGGTTTTACCCCTCCAGGTGTGTTTTCTCCCCCAGGTGTCCCCAGGTGTGGTTTTTCCCCCCAGGTGTGTTTTCAACCCCCCAGGTGTGTTTTTTACCCCTCCAGGTGTATCCCAGCTGTGCCCAGGTGTATCCCAGGTGTATCCCAGGTGTGGTTTTCCCCCCTCAGGTGTGTTTTTTAACCCCCCAGGTGTATCCCAGGTGTCTCCCAGGTGCCCCCCAGGTGTATTTTTCCCCCCCCAAGTGTGTTTTTAGCCCCTCAGGTGTGTTTTTCTCCCCCCAGGTGTGTTTTTAGCCCCTCAGGTATGTTTTTAACCCCTCCAGGTGTATTTTTCCCCCTCCCAGGTGTGTTTTTAACCCCCCAAGTGTGTTTTTCTCCCCCCAGGTGTGTTTTAGCCCCTCAGGTGTGTTTTTTAACCCCCTAGGTGTATCCCAGGTGTCTCCCACGTGCCCCCCAGGTGTGTTTTTAACCCCTCCAGGTGTGTTTTTAACCCCCCCAGGTGTCCCAAGGTGTGTTTTTCCCCCCCCAGGTGTGTTTTTAACCCCCCAGGTGTGCCCCAGATGTGTTTCCCCCCAGGTGTTTTTAACACCCCCAGGTGTATCCCAGGTGTCCCCAGGTGTGTTTTTAACCCCCCAGGTGTGTTTTTAGCCCCTCAGCTGTATCCCAGGTATCTCCCAGGTGTGTTTTTCCCCCCTCCAGGTGTTTTTCCCCCCAGGTGTGTTTTTAACCTCCCCAGGTGTGTTTTTAACCCCCCAGGTGTGTGTTTTCCCCCCAGGTGTGTTTTTAACCCCCCAGGTGTCTCTCACCGTGGATGAGATGCCCCCAGCCTCAGGGGTTCGATCAGGGTGGGGTTTTTCCCCCCCAGGTGTGTTTTTAGCCCCTCAGGTGTATCCCAGGTATCTCCCAGGTGCATTTCCCCCCCCCAGGTGTGTTTTTAACCCCCCCCAGGTGTGTTTTTAGCCCCTCAGGTGTATCCCAGGTATCTCCCAGGTGTATCCCAGGTGTGTTTTTCCCCCCTCCAGGTGTGTTTTTCTCCCCCCAGGTGTGTTTTAACCCCCCAGGTGTCTCTCACCGTGGATGAGATGCCCCCCAGCCTCAGGGGTTCGATCAGGGTGGTTGGGGGCTGCTCCTCCCTCGGGGTCTCTTCTCGGGGGGCCCCCCGGCCTCGGGGGGTCCCCGTTGGCCCGACCCCAGCCATGGGCACCTGGGGGGAGGGGTTGGGGAAATGTTATGAGAAATTTTGGGGGGTCTTGGGAGGATTTTGGGGGGATCTGGGGGAAAATTTTGGGGGGGTCCTGGAGTGGAGCTGAGGGGATTTTGGGGAGATTTTTGGGGGGTTTGGGGGGTTCTGGGAAGATTTTGGAAATTTTAGGGGATTTTTGGGGGCGATTTTGGGAAATTTTAGGGGGTCCTGGAGTGGAACTGGGGGGATTTTGGGGAATTTTTGGGGGTCCTGGAAGGATTTCAGGGGGATTTTGGAGGGTCCTGAAAGAATTTTTGGGGAAATTTTGGGGGGGTCCTGAAAGGATTTTTGGGAATTTTAGGGGGTTTTGGGGGAGATTTTGGGGGGGTCCTGAGTGGAACAGGGAAGATTTTGGGGAAATTGGGGGATTTTGTGGGGGTCCTAGGAGGATTTTGAGAATTTTAGGGGGTTTTAGGAAGGATGTTGGGAAATTTTGGGGGAAATTGGGGGAGATTTTGGGGGGGTCCTGGGGCGATTTGGGGAAATTTTGGGGGGGAATTGGGGAGATTTTGGGGGTCCTGAGTGGAGCTGGGGGGATTTTGGGGGAGATTTGGGGATTCTGGGGGAATTTGGAGGGTCCTGGGGGGATTTTGGGGAACTTTTAGGGGTCCTGAAAGGATTTTGGGAATTTTAGGGGGTTTTTGGGGGCGATTTTGGGAAATTCTGGGGGGATTTGGGGGAGATTTTGGGGGGTGCTGAGTGGAGTTGGTGGGATTTTTGGGGGAATTTTTTTGGGGGAATTTGGGGAAATTTTGGGGGATCCTGAGTGGAGCAGGGGGAATTTTTGGAAATTTTTTGGGGGGTTTGAGGGGTCCTGGGGGGGATTTTTGGGGGAAATTTTGGGGGTCTTGAAAAAGATTTTGGGGAATCTTAGGGGGTTTTAGGGGGATTTTGGGAAATTTTGGGGGGATTTGGGGGAAATTCTGGGGGGGTCCTGAGTGGAACTGGGGGGAATTTTGGGGGAATTTTTGGGGGAATTTGGGGAAATTTTGGGGGGTCCTGGGAGGATTTTGGGAATTTTTGGGGGGTTTTGGGGCGATTTTGGGAAATTTTGGGGGATTTGGGTCAATTCTGGGGGGATCCTAAAAAGGAATTTTGGGGAATTTTGGGGTTTTTGGGGGATTTTCAGATATTTTAGGGGTGATTTGGGAAATTTTGGGGGGTCCTGAACAGAATTTGGGGAGATTTGGGAGAATTTTTTGGGTTCCTGGCTGGAATTTGAGGGGGATTTTGAGGGTCCTGAAAAAATTTAGGGAAATTTTTGAATCCTGGATTAATTTAGAAAAATTTGGGGGAAAATTTGAGGGTTTTCAGGAAGATTTGGGATGATTTTGGGGAGAATTTAGTAAAAAAATTTTTGGGGGGTTTAGGAAGATTTTTGGGGGAGATTTTAGGAGAATTTTGGGGAAATTTGGGGGATTTTTAGGGAGTCCTGAGAGCTTTGAGATTTTTTTTAAAAATTTATTTTGGGATCTTTAAATATAATTTCAGTGAAAATTTAATTTTGAAAGGGATTTTGGGGGCGGAAAAAAATTTAAATTTTTGGGGAAGCTTTTTGAAAAAAAATGGAAGGTTTGAGAATCCCTGGGTTGAATTAAAGCGGATTTTGGGGGTGAATTAAAAGCGGATTTGGGGCGAAAAAAAAGCAAATTTGGGGATATTTAGGATACAAATAGAATTAGGGGGGAATCCCAGGATGGAAATTTGGCGGATTTTGGGTTTTTGGGACGAGATTTGGGGACATTTCGGCCGATTTTTTGTTCTCGGCTCGAGATTTTTAAATGCCGGAAGCTTTGCGGGAAACTCGGAAACAAAATTTTGGGTGAATTTGGGGTTTTTTTGAAAAGAAAAGTGACCAGCGGATAAAGCTGAGGAGTTTTTAGGGGGAATTTGAAGGAATTTGGGGCATTTTGAGGGAAATTTGAGCGATTTTGGGGCTTTTGTGAGCTCGGTGCCGCCTGAGGGGACAAAATGGCGGCGTGAGGGAAGCTGAGGGGAGAAAGCGGGAAAAGCGGCTCGGATCGAGCCGGGAGGTTTAAGCGCTGATTCCGAAAGGATTTTGGGGCGAATTCGAGCGATTTTGGGGTTTTTTTGGGGGTTTTTTTGGGGTTTTTTAAGCCCTTCCCGCCCTCTCCCCTCAGAGCTCACCGGAGCCGCCGCCGCCGTCAGCGCCCCCTAGCGGCGCGGAGGAACCGCGCATGCGCGGGCTGGCCAGCTGTCAATCATGTTGATTGACATGTGCGGCCACGCCCCCGTTGCCATGGTAACGGTAAAAAAGGCGGGAAAAGGCGGTGCCGCCGCTCTTAAAGGGGTAAAGGAAAGTTCTTAAAGCGGCGATGGTGCTGGTGGGGACCGCAAAAATATTTGAGGTTTTTTTGGGGATTTTCCAAAAGATTTGAGACACCCCAGAACCCCCCAAAAAATCCTAAAAATTCCTAAAATCTCCTCGAGGAGCCCCATAATCTTCCTAAATAAAAAAAAAAGTCCCCCACAAAATGTTTTGGGGGCTTCCCAAAAATTCTCTCCAAAAAAATTCTGACCCAAAAAAAAAAATTTCTTAAAATTCCCCAAGAGAGACCCCAAAATTCTCCTGGGAACCCCAAAATCTTCCTGGGAACCCCAAAAAATTCACTAAAAATCCCAAAATTCCCCAAAATCCACCTGGGAACCCCAAAATCTTCCTGGGAACCCCAAAAAAATTCCCAAAAAATCTTTAAAATCTCCCTGGGAGCCCCAAAAATGTTTCTGGGAACCCCAAAAATTCCCTAAAAATCCCAAAAGTCCCAAAAATTCCCCTGGGAACCCCAAAAATGTTTCTGGGAACCACAAAAATTCCTTAAAATTCCCAAAAAATTGCCCAAAATCCACCTGGGAACACCCAAAAAATTCCCTAAAAAACCCAAAATTCCCCAAAATCCACCTGGGAACCCCCCAAAAAATTCCCGAAAATCCCCAAATTCCCCAAAATCCTCCTGGGAACCCCCCCAAAAATTCCCCAAAATCCCAAAATTCCCCAAGATCCTCCTGGGAACCCCCCCAAAAATTCCCTAAAATCCCAAAATTCCCCAAAATCTTCCTGGGAACCCAAAAATCTTGCCAGGAACCCCCAAAATTCCTTAAAATTCAGAAAAAATCCCCCAAAATAATCCCGGGAACCCCAAAAATGTTTCTGGGAACCCCAAAATCCTCCTAAGAAACCCAAAATGCATCTGGGAACCCTCAAAAAATTCCCTAAAAAATCCCAAAAGTCCCTAAAATCACACTGGGAACCCCAAAATCTTTCTGGGAACCCCAAAAATTTCTTAAAATTCCCAACAAAATTCCCCAAATTTCACCTGGGAACGCCCACAAAAAATTCCCTAAAAATCCCAAAAGTTTCTAAAATCGTCCTGGGAACCCCAAAATCTTTCTGGGGACCCCCAAAAAATTCCCTAAAAATCCCAAAAGTCCCTAAAACCTAAAAATTCCAAAACTCTTTAAAATCCTCCTGGGAACCCAAAAATCTTTCTGGGAACCCCAAAAAATTTCCTTAAAATTCTCTAAAAATTGCCCAAAATCCACCTGGGAACCCCCCAAAATTTCCCGAAAATCCCAAAATTCCCCAAAATCTCACTGGGAACCCAAAATCTTTCTGGGAACCCCTAAAAATTCCTTAAAATTCCCAAAAAATTGCCCAAAATCCCCCTGGGAACCCCAAAAATGTTTCTGAAAACCCCAAAAATTCATTAAAATTCCCAAAAAAATTCCTTAGAATTCCCAAAAAATTCCCCCAAATCCTCCTGGGAACCCCCAAAAAATTCCCTAAAAAATCCCAAATTCCCTAAAATCTCACTGGGAACCCCAAAATCTTTCTGGGAACCCCAAAAATTTCTTAACATTCCTAAAAAAATTCCCCAAATTTCACCTGGGAACGCCCACAAAAAAATTCCCTAAAAAACCCAAAAGTTCCTAAAATTCCCCTGGGAACCCCGAAATCTTTCTGGGAACCCCAAAAAAATTCCGTAAAAATCTCAAAATTCCCTAACATCCCATTGGGAACCCCAAAATCCACCTGGGAACCCCCAAAAATTCCCTAAAAATCCCAAAAATTCCTAAAATCCTCCTGGGAACCCCAAAAATGTTTCTGGAGAACCCCCAAAAAATTCCCTAAAAATCCCAAAAGTCCCTAAAATCATCCCGGGAACCCCAAAATCTTTCTGGGAACCCCCAAAAATTCATTAAAATTCCCAAAAGATTCCCCAAAATTATCCCAGGAACCCCCAAATCCACCTGGAAACTCCCAAAAAAATCCTTAAAATTCCCAAAAAAATTCCCCAAAATCCACCTGGGAACCCCAAATCTTTCGGGGAACCCCAAAAATTCCTTAAAATTCCCAAAAAATTCCCTAAAATCCTCCTTGGAACCCCCAAAAAATTCCCTAAAAATCCCAAAAGTCCCTAAAATCATCCCCTGGGAACCCCAAAATCTTTCTGGGAACCCCCAAAAATTCATTAAAATTCCCAAAAAATTGCCCAAAACCCACCTAGGAACCCCAAAAATCTTTCTGAGAACCCCAAAAATACATTAAAATTCCCTAAAAAATTCCCCAAAATCCTTCTGGGAACCCCAAAAATGTTTCTGGGGAACCACAGAAAACTTCCCAAAAAATCCCAAAAGTCCCTAAAATTCTCCTGGGGACCCCCCAAAAATTTTTAAAATCCCCAAATCAGGCTCCAAAAATCCCCACGGAGACCCCCAAAAAATTCCGCCCCCCCAAAAAATCCCCCTCAAACCACTTGGGGTCCCCCCAAAATCAGCGTGGAAACCCCAAAAAATCTCCCCCCAAAAATTCCCCAAAATTCGTCATTTTCAACTATTTTTTTTTTTTATTCATCGCAGGGAAAAGCTTGAGGTGGGGGAGGGGCGAGGAAAAACTCCTCCCCCTCCCCCCAAAAAAAGCCCGGCCACGCCCCCCAAAAATCCGGCCCGCTCCCCGGCCCAGCACAAAGCACCTTTGCATAGATCGGGGTTGAAAGGAACCAATTTTACAAGATGGCGGAAAGAGGGGGGGGGAGGGGGGACCGGAAACGGGGGTGCACGGCGCCCCTCCCCCACCCCCGAGCCACCCCCCGACTCTGCTGGGCCCGGTCCGGAAACAAGATGGCCGCCAGGAGGCAAGATGGCCGCCGGGATTTAAGATGGCCGCCGGGTTTTTGTGGTTGGTTTGAATTCAAGATGGCTGCCGGGTCGTATGTTGGTCAGAATCAAGATGGCCGCCATGTTTCCTCTTCTTTTCAAGATGGCCGCAAGGAGGAAAGATGGCCACCAGGTTTTCTCTTCTTTTCAAGATGGTCGCCAGAAAACAAGATGGCCGCGAGGTTTTCTCTTCTTCTCAAAATGGCCACCAGAAGACAAGATGGCCACCAGGTTTTCTTCTGTAGTTAAAATGGCTGCCGGGTCATACATTGGTCAGAGTCAAGATGGCCGCCATGGTTTCCTCTTCTTGTTAAGACGTTGGGTCATATGTTGGTCAAAGTCAATATGGCCGCCGGGAGGCAAGATGGCCGCCGGGATTTAAGATGGCCGCCGGGCTTTCGTGGTCAGTTTGTAGTCAAGATGGCTGCCGGGTCGTACGTTGGTCAGAGTCAAGATGGCCACCATGTTTCCTCTTCTTTTCAAGATGGCCAGCAGAAGACAAGATGGCCACCAGGTTTTCTCTTCTTTTCAAGATGGCCACCAGAAAACAAGATGGCCACCAGGTTTTCTTCTGTAGTTAAAACGGCTGCTGGGTCGTACGTTGATCAGAGTCAAGATGGCCGCCAGGTTTCCTCTTCTTGTTAAAATGCCGGGTCATATGTTGGTCAAAGTCAATATGGCCGCCAGGAGGCAAGATGGCCGCCAGGTTTTCTCTTCTTCTCAAAATGACCACCAGAAAACAAGATGGCCACCAGGTTTTCTTCTGTAGTTAAAATGGCTGCCGGGTCATATGTTGGTCAGAGTCAAGATGGCCGCCATGGTTTCCTCTTCTTGTTAAGACGTTGGGTCATATGTTGGTCAAAGTCAAGATGGCCGCCAGGTTTTCTCTTGTAGTTAAAATGGCTGCTGGGTCACATGTTGGGCAGAATCAAGATGGCCGCCAGGAATCAAGATGGCCGCCGGGTTTCTGCATCTGCTTGATGGTGTCAGAATCAAGATGGCCGCCAGGAGGCAACATGGCTGCCAGGAAACATGGAGGTTGCTGGGAAACAAGATGGCCGCCAGGTCATGTGATAATTGGATCAAGATGGACGCTGATAAACAAGATGGCCGCCGGCACACAAATGTTGCTGAGAGTCAAAATGGCGGCCAGGAGTGAAAACGGCCACCAGAAACAAGATGGCCGCTGCCGATCACTGCCAAGATGGCTGCTCCCAATGATGTCATCAGGTTGAAGATGGCCACCAGCTGTGATGTCACAAAGTTCAATATGGCCGCCGAAAGTGATGTCATGGATAGGTAAGTCAGCCATCTTGGGTTCACCGTTGCGGCCATCTTGGGGTCAGTTAGAGGTCACGGTGTCGGCCATATTGAGGTCTTTCAGAGGTCACTGTGCCGGCCATATTGGGTTTAATAAAAGGTCACTGTTGGCCATATTGGGGTCAACAAAAGGTCACGCTGTCAGCCATATTGGGGTCAAGCAAAGGTCATCGTGTCGGCCATATTGGAACCAAAGATCACTGTGTCGGCCATATTTGGGTGAACCAAAGGTCACCGTGTCGGACATATTGGGGTCACTCAAAAGTCATTGTGGTGGCCATATTGGAAACAATCAAAGATCACTGTGTCGGCCATACTGGGGTCAACCAAAGGTCATCCTATCAGCCATATTGGTATTATTCAACAGTGACTGTGTCAGCCATATTGGGGCAAATCAAAGGCGACTGTGTCGGCCATACTGGGGTCAATAAAAGGTCACTGTCAGCCATATTGGGGTCAACCAAAAGTCACCATATCGGCCATATTGGAAACAATCAAAGATCACTGTCGGCCATATTTGGGTCAACCAAATGTCACTGTGTCGGCCATATTGGGGTCACTAAAAGGTCATTGTGTCGGCCATATTGGAAACAATCAAAGGTCACTGTGTCGGCCATACTGGGGTCAACCAAAGGTCATCCTATCAGCCATATTGGGATTACTCAACAGTGACTGTGCCAGCCATATTGGGGCAAATCAAAGGCGACTGTGTCGGCCATACTGGGGTCAATAAAAGGTCACTGTCAGCCATATTGGGGTCAACCAAAGGTCACTATGTCGGCCATATTGGAAACAATCAAAGATCACTGTGTTGGCCATATTGGGTCGCCATGTTGACTATATTGGGGTCACTTTGTCAGCCATATTGGGGCCGTACTTCCAGCCATATTGCAGTCAAGCAAAAGTCACCATGTCGGCCATATTGGTATTACACAACAGTGACTGTGTCAGCCATATTGGGGTCAATCAAAGGTCACCATGTTGGCTATATTGGGGTCACTTTGTCAGCCATATTGGGGCCGTACTGTCGGCCATATTGGTGTCAACCGACGTTCACTGCGTCAGCCATATTGGCATCACCCAGAGATCACGTGACCATGCCCAGGCTGCTGTCAGCCATTTTCTGCCCCACCCAAACCGTCGGCCATTTTATGCCCCATCCAACCATCGGCCATTTTGTGCCCCATCCATCGGCCATTTTGTGCCCCAACCAACCGTCGGCCATTTTGTGCCCCATCCATCGGCCATTTTGTACCCCCAACCAACCGTTGGCCATTTTGTGCTGCACAAAACCATCAGCCATTTTGTGCCCCAACCAACCGTCAGCCATTTCGTGCCCCATCCAACCGTCGGCCATTTTGTGCCCCATCCAACCATCGGCCATTTTGTGCCCCATCAAACCGTCGGCCATTTTGAATGGGCCATCATCCCCACGCCCCCCCCGGCCCAACGCCGCCATCTTGCCTCGCCCATCACGTCCTGCCCTTCCTCCCCCTCGGCCCCGCCCCCACCCCCGCGGGGGGGTCCTGGGGGGCCGCCCTTCCCCCTCCCTGTGCGGGGGCGGCCGCGCAGCGCCGGGGGGGCTGCAGCCGGCGGGGGGGAGGGGCGGGGGCGGCGCCGGAGCCGCGGTGGCCGCGGCGCCTCCTCCTGGCGGCCATTTGCCGCGCCCCTCCCCCGTTCCTCCTGCGCCGCCGCTTGGCTGGGGGTTGGGGGAGGGGCTCCCTCCTCCTGGCCCCTCCCCCTCCCGCACTAGCCACGCCCTCATCCCCGCCCTCCTCGGGTGGGCGTGGCCTCCTCCGCGGCTCCCGCTGCAGGGGCGGGGCCAAGGCCGCGCCGGGGCGCCCCCTGGTGGAGCGGGGCGGGGTGGGCGTGGCCGCCCGAGGGCTGGGCGGGTTGGACGACCCCTCCCCTCCCCCACCTTCACCGGGCCGCCATCTTGGGCGGCCGACTCCCCGCCGCTTCGGGCGGGCTCTCCTCCTCCCTCCCCCGCGCTGATGGGCCGGCCCCGGGCGCTCCGGCTCGGCGGGGGCGGGGGCGGCGCTAGCCGCCATGACGCCGCCCGCCGCCCGCCCGCGACCAGCGCCCGGCCCCGCCCAGCAGCCGCCGCCGGGGGCGGCAGCGCCCGGCGCTTGGCGGGGGGGCGGGGCCGAGGAGGAGCGAGGAGGGGGAGGGGGAGGTGGGGCGGGGCCGGGCGGGTGGGGCGGGGGGTCGCGGGGGCGGCGCCGGCCCCGCGGAGGGGCGGGGCCTCCAGGACGGTCACCAACCGCCCGGCAGCGTCCGCAGCACTTTGGCGGCGGGCGGCGCGCCGGCTCTGCCGGATCTCGAGTCGGCGCTGCGGCGGCGCCGGGAGGGGAGGGGCGGGGCGGGGGCGGGGCTGGGGGCGGGCTGGGGCGCGGCTCTCCTGGGGAGGGGAGGCGATGACGTCACCGGAGGAGGCGGCGGGCGCGTGGCGATGCCGCCGGGAGGGGGGCGGGGTCTGCGGAGGACGGTGGTGATGACGTCACAGGCGGCGGCCGGCGACGTCACCGTCACGGGGGGGCGGCGACGTCCACGGGGGGGCGGCGGTGACGCCGCGGCGGGGGGCGGCGGCGACGCGGCCGGGAGGGGGCGTGGCTTGGGGAGGAGGGGCGTGGCTCGGGGCGAGGCCGGCGGCGACGTCACTTTCGGGGCGGCGATGACGTCGCCGCCCGCCTCGCCCGATGACGTCACCGGTGACGTCACCGCCCGCAGCAGCCGCTGGCTGGCGCGTGCCCCCCGCCCCTCTCCCGGCGTGGGGAGGGCGGGGCGGCCCCCGAGCCCTCCTCACCTTCCGCGCCCCTCCCCCGCCTTTCTCCGGCTCCTCCCCCTCCCCCGCCGCCATCATGGCTGCCGCCCCTCCCCCCGCCGTCCCGGGCTCCTCCTCTTCCTCTTCCTCCTCCTCCTGCCCCTCCCCCACGGCCGGGGGAGGGGGGGGCAGCCGGAAGCGGCCCCCGCCCCCCTTGGCCTGGTCGATGTCCTTGCGGGCGGCCTCCACCTGCTCCTGAAGGGGGGGGGAGGGGCAGGTGAGACCCCAGACCCAATTGGGGACCCCCCCAAAATTCAAATTGACACCCCAAAAATAAAGATGTCCCCCCCCTTTTTTGCCTCAGCCTTCCCAAACCCTTAAAAAACTTTTTTAATCCCCCCAAATTCCAAATGGACTCTCCCAATCTCAAATCCCATTGGGGAGACCCCAAACCCAATTGGGAACCCCCCAAAAATTCAAACTGACACCCCCAAATTTAAATTGACACCCCCAAATTTAAAACATCCCCCCTCTGATTTTTTTGGTATCTTCCCAAACCCTTAAAAAACTTTTTTTAATCCCCCCAAATTCCAAATGGACTCTCCCAACCCAAATCCCATTGCGAAGACCCCCAGACCCAATTGGGGAACCCCCAAAATTCAAATTGACCCCCCAAATTTTAATTGACACCCCCAAATTTATAATTAATCCCCCAAATTCAAAATGTCCCCCCTCAATTTTTTGGAATGTTCCAAAACTCATTAAGGGCTCTTTTTAACCCCCCGAATTTCGAATGGATTCGTCCAACCCAAATCCCATTGGGGAGACCCCAGACCCAATTGGGGACCCCCAAAAATTCAAATTGACACCCCCAAATTTAAAACATCCCTCTGTGATTTTTTGGTATCTTCCCAAACCCTTTAAAAACTTTTCTAAACCCCCCAAATTACAAATGGACTCTTCCAACCCAAATCCCATTGGGGAGACCCCCAGACCCAATTGGGGACCCCCCAAAATTCAAATTGACACCCCAAAAATAAAGATGCCCCCCCATTTTTTTGGCGATTTCCCAAACTCTTTACAAATTTTTTCAACTCCCCCAAATTCCGAATGGATTCTTCCAACCCAAATCCCATTGGGGAGACCCCCAGACCCAATTGGGGACACCCAAAACTCAAGCTGACACCCCCAAATTTATAATTGACACCCCCAAATTTATAATTAATCCCCAAATTCAAAATGTCCCCCTCAATTTTTTTGGAACGTTCCAAAATCCATCAGGGGCTCTTTAACCCCCCAAATTTCAAATGGACTCTTCCAATCCCAAATCCCATTGGGGAGACCCCAGACCCAATTGGGGAACCCCAAAATTCAAATTGACACCCTCAAATTTAAAACACCCCCTCTGTGATTTTTTGGTATCTTCCCAAACCCTTAAAAAACTTTTTTAAATCCCCCACAAATTCCAAATGGACTCTTCCAACCCAAATCCCATTGGGGAGACCCCCAGACCCAATTGGGGACCCCCAAAATTCAAACTGACACTCTCAAATTTAAATTGACACCCTTAAATTTAAAACATCCCTCTGTGATTTTTTTGGTATCTTCCCAAACCCTTTAAAAATTTTTTAAACCCCCCCAAATTCCAAATGGACTCTTCCAACCCAAATCCCATTGGGGAGACCCCAGACCCAATTGGGGACCCCCAAAATTCAAACTGACACCCCAAAAATAAAAATGTCCCCCCTTTTTTGCCTTCCCAAACCCTTAAAAACTTTTTTTAATCCCCCCCAAATTCCAAATGGACTCTTCCAACCCAAATCCCATTGGGGGAGACCCCCAGACCCAATTGGGCAACCCCAAAATTCAAACTGACACCCCAAATTTATAATTGGCACCCCCAAATTTATAATTAATCCCCCAAATTCAAAATGTCCCCCTGTGATTTTTTTGGGCAGCTCCAAAACCCATTAAGGGCTCTTTTTAACCCCCCGAATTTCGGAATGGATTCGTCCAACCCAAATCCCATTGGGGAGACCCCCAGACCCAATTGGGGACCCCCAAAATTCAAATTGACACCCCCAAATTTAAAACATCCCCTCTGTGATTTTTTGGTATCTTCCCAAACCCTTTAAAAACTTTTCTAAGCCCCCAAATTCCAAATGGACTCTTCCAACCCAAATCCCACTGGGGAGACCCCCAGACCCAATTGGGGACCCCCCAAAATTCAAATTGACACCCCCAAAAATAAAGATGCCCCCCCATTTTTTTTGGCGATTTCCCAAACCCTTTACAAATTTTTTCAACTCCCCCAAATTCGAATGGATTCTTCCAACCCAAATCCCATTGGGGAGACCCCCAGACCCAATTGGGGACCCCCAAAACTCAAGCTGACACCCCCCAAATTTATAATTGACACCCCCAAATTTATAATTAATCCCCCAAATTCAAAATGTCCCCCCTCAATTTTTTGGAACGTTCCAAAATCCATCAGGGGCTCTTTTAACCCCCCAAATTTCAAATGGACTCTTCCCAATCCCAAATCCCATTGGGGAGACCCCCAGACCCAATTGGGGAACCCCAAAATTCAAATTGACACCCTCAAATTTAAAACACCCCTCTGTGATTTTTTGGTATCTTCCCAAACCCTTAAAAACTTTTTTAAATCCCCCACAAATTCCAAATGGACTCTTCCAACCCAAATCCCATTGGGGAGACCCCAGACCCAATTGGGGACCCCCAAAATTCAAACTGACACTCTCAAATTTAAATTGACACCCTTAAATTTAAAACATCCCCTCTGTGATTTTTTGGTATCTTCCCAAACCCTTTAAAAATTTTTTAAACCCCCCAAATTCCAAATGGACTCTTCCAACCCAAATCCCATTGGGGAGACCCCAGACACAATTGGGGACCCCCAAAAATTCAAACTGACACCCCAAAAATAAAAATGTCCCCCCTTTTTTTTGCCTTCCCAAACCCTTAAAAAACTTTTTTTATCCCCCCCAAATTCCAAATGGACTCTTCCAACCCAAATCCCATTGGGGAGACCCCAGACCCAATTGGGCAACCCCAAAATTCAAACTGACACCCCCAAATTTATAATTGGCACCCCCAAATTTATAATTAATCCCCCAAATTCAAAATGTCCCCCTGTGATTTTTTTGGAACTCTCCAAAACCCATTAAGGGCTCTTTTAACTCGAATTTCGAATGGATTCGTCCAACCCAAATCCCATTGGGGAGACCCCAGACCCAATTGGGGACCCCCAAAATTCAAATTGACACCCCCAAATTTAAAACATCCCCTCTGTGATTTTTTGGTATCTTCCCAAACCCTTTAAAAACTTTTCTAAGCCCCCCAAATTCCAAAATGGACTCTTCCAACCCAAATCCCACTGGGGAGACCCCCAGACCCAATTGGGGACCCCCAAAATTCAAACTGACACCCCAAATTTATAATTGACACCCCCCAAATTTATAATTAATCCCCCAAATTCAAAATGTCCCCCCTCAATTTTTTGGAATGTTCCAAAACTCACTAAGGGCTCTTTTTAACCCCCAAATTTCGAATGGATTCGTCCAACCCAAATCCCATTGGGAGACCCCAGACCCAATTAGGGGAACCCCAAAAATTCAAATTGACACCCCCAAATTTATAATTTTTCCTGTAAATTCAAAATGTCCCCCTCAATTTTTGGAACGTTCCAAAATCCATCAGGGGCTCTTTTAACCCCCCAAATTCCAAATGGACTCTTCCAACCCAAATCCCATTGGGGAGACCCCAGACCCAATTGGGGACCCCCAAAATTCAAACTGACACCCCCAAATTTAAATTGGCACCCCCAAATTTGTAATTAATCCCCCAAATTCAAAATGTCTCCCCTCCTCAATTTTTTGGAACGTTCCAAAACCCATTAAGGGCTCTTTTAACCCCCTAAATTCGAATGGACTCTTCAACCCAAATCCCATTTGGGAGACCGCGAACCCAATTGGGCAACCCCAAAATTCAAACTGACACCCCCAAATTTATAATTGGCACCCCCAAATTTATAATTAATCACCCAAATTCAAAATGTCCCCCTGTGATTTTTTGGAGCGTTCCAAAACCCATTAAGGGCTCTTTTAACCCCCCCCAAATTTCAAATGGACTCTTCCAATCCCAAATCCCATTGGGGAGACCCCCAGACCCAATTGGGGACCCCCAAAATTCAAACTGACACCCCCAAATTTAAATTGACACCCTCAAATTTAAAACATCCCCTCTGTGATTTTTTGGTATCTTCCCAAACCCTTAAAACACTTTTTTTAATCCCCCAAATTCCAAATGGACTCTTCCAACCCAAATCCCATTGGGGAGACCCCAGACCCAATTGGGGAACCCCCCAAAATTCAAATTGACCCCCCAAATTTTAATTGGCACCCCCAAATTTGTAATTAATCCCCCAAATTCAAAATGTCCACCCCCTCAATTTTTTGAAATGTTCCAAAACCCATCAGGGGCTCTTTTTAACCCCCCCAAATTCCAAATGGACTCTTCCAACCCAAATCCCACTGGGGAGACCCCCAGACCCAATTGGGAACCCCAAAAACCCCAAATCTCTCTGAGACCCCCCCAAAATCTTTTCCAAAATCCCCCAGCTCCACTCAGGACCCCCAAAATTTCCCCAAATTCCTCCCAAAATTTCCCAAAATCCCCCAAGACCCCCAAAATCTCCCCCAATTTCCCCTAAAACCCCCAAAATTTCCCCAAATTCCTCCCAGGACTCCCCAAAATTCTTCAAGGACCCCCAAAATCCTCCCAATTTTCCCCCAAAATCTCCCCAAAATCCCCTCAGCTCCACTCAGGACCCCCAAAATTTCCCCAAATCCCCCAAAATTTCCCAAAATCCCCCAAAATCCCTCTAGGACCCCCAAAAATTCCCCAAAAATCCCCCCAGGACCCCCCAAAATCCCCCCAGCTCCACTCAGGACCCCCCAAAATTTCCCCAAATCCCCCAAACTTTCCCAAGATTCCCAAAATTCCTTCAAGGACCCCCAAAAATCCCCCCAATTTCCCCACAGGATACCCCAAAATCTCCCCCAAAAATCCCCCCAGCTCCACTCAGGACCCCCCAAAAATTTCCCAAAATTCCCCTAAAATCCCCCAGGACCCCCCAAAATTCTCCCAATTTTCCCCCAGGAACCCCCAAAATCTCCCCCAGCCACACTCAGGACCCCCCCAAAATTTCCCCAAATCCCCCTAAAACCCCCGAAAATTCCCCAAAATTCTTCCGGGACCCCCCAAAATCCCCTCAATTCCTTCCAGGACCTCCCAAAAATTCCCCCAATTCTCCAACAGGAACCTCCAAAATCTCCCCCAGCTCCACTCAGGACCCCCCAAAAATTTCCCCAAATTCCTCCCAAAATTTCCCAAAATCCCCCTAAAACCCCCCAAAATTTCCCCAACATTCTCTCAGGACCCCCAAAATCCCCCCAATTCCCCCCAAAATCCCCCTAATTTTTCCCCAAAATCCCCCTAAAATTCATAAAAATTCTCTCAGGACCCCCCAAAATCCCCTAATTCCTCCCAGGACCTCCCAAAAATTCCCCCAATTTTCCCCCAGGAACCCCTAAAATCTCCCCCAGCTCCACTCAGGACCCCTCAAAATTTCCCCAAATCCCCCCAAACTTTCCCAAAATCCCCCCTAAAACCCCCTAAAATTCCCCAAAAATTCTCTCAGGACCCCCCAAAATCTCCCCCAATTCCCCCCTAAAACCCCCCAAAATTTCCCCAAATTCCTCTCAGGACTCTCCAAAATTCTTCATGGACCCCCCCAAAAATCCTCCCAATTTTCCCCAAAATCTCCCCAAAATCCCCTCAGCTCCACTCAGGACCCCCAAAATTTCCCCAAATCCCCCTAAAATTTGCAAAAATCCCCCCAGGACCCCCAAAATCTCCCCCAAAAATCCCCTCAGCTCCACTCAGGACACCCCAAAAATTTCCCCCAAATCTCCCCAAAATTTCCCAAATCCCCTAAAATTCCCCAAAAATTCTCTCCAGGACCCCCCAAAAATCTCCCCCAATTCCCCCTAAAACCCCCCAAAATTTCCCCCAAATTCCTCTCAGGACTCCCCAAAATTCTACAAGGACCCCCCCAAAAATCCTCCCAATTTTTCCCCCAAAATCTCCCCCAAAATCCCCTCAGCTCCACTCAGGACCCCCCAAAATTTCCCCAAATCCCCCTAAAATTTCCCAAAATCCCCCCAAAATCCCTCCAGGACCCCCCAAAAATTCCCCAAAAATCCCCCCAGGACCCCCCCAAAATCTCCCCCAGCTCCACTCAGGACCCCCCAAAATTTCCCCAAATCCCCCAAAAATTTCCCCCAAAATCCCCCCAGGACCCCCCCAAAATCTCCCCAAAAATCCCCCCCAGCTCCACTCAGGACCCCCAAAAATTTCCCAAAATTCCCCCAAAAATCCCCCCAGGACCCCCCAGAAGTTCCCCAAATCCCCCCAGGACCCCCCAAAAATCTCCCCCAAAAATCCCCCCAGCTCCACTCAGGACCCCCCAAAATTTCTCCAAATCCCCCAAAATTTCCCAAAATGCCCCCTAAAACCCCCTAAAATTCCCCCAAAATCCTCCCAGGACCCCCCCAAAATTCTTCCAGGACCCCCCAAAAATCCCCCCAGGATCCCCCAAAATCTCCCCCAAAATCCCCTCAGCTCCACTCAGGACACCCCAAAATTTCCCCCAAATCTCCCCCAAAATTTCCCAAAATCCCCCTAAAATTCCCCAAAATTCTCTCAGGACCCCCCAAAATCTCCCCCAATTCCCCCTAAAACCCCCCAAAATTCCCCCAAATTCCTCTCAGGACTCCCCAAAAATTCTTCAGGGACCCCCCCCAAAAATCCTCCCAATTTTCCCCCAAAATCTCCCCAAAATCCCCCCAGCTCCACTCAGGACCCCCCAAAAATTTCCCCAAATTCCTCCCAAAATCCCCCCTAAAACCCCCAAAATTCCCTAAAATCCTCCCAGGACTCCCCAAAAATTCTTCAAGGACCCCCCCAAAACCCTCCCAATTTTCCCCAAAAAATCCCCCAGCTCCACTCAGGACCCCCCAAAATTTCCCCAAATTTCCCCAAAATTTCCCAAAATCCCCCTAAAACCCCCCAAAATTCCCTAAAATTCTCTCAGGACCCCCCAAAATCTCCCCCAATTCCCCCTAAAACCCCCCAAAATTCCCCCAAATTCCTCTCAGGACTCCCCCAAAAATTCTTCAGGGACCCCCCAAAAATCCTCCCAATTTTCCCCCAAAATCTCCCCAAAATCCCCCAGCTCCACTCCAGGACCCCCCAAAATTTCCCAAAATTCCCCAAAATTTCCCAAAATCCCCCAGGACCCCCCAAAATTCCCTAAATCCCCCCCAGGACCCCCCCAAAATCTCCCCCAAAAATCCCCCCAGCTCCACTCAGGACCCCCCCAAAATTTCCCCAAATTTCCCCAAATTTCCCAAAATCCCCCTAAAACCCCCCAAAATTCCCCTAAATCCCCCCAGGACCCCCCAAAATCTCCCCCAAAAATCCCCCCAGCTCCACTCAGGACCCCCAAAATTTCCCCAAATCCCCCCAAAATTTCCCCCAAATCCCCCCAAAACCCCCCCCAGACCCTCGGCCTGCTTCAGCTCCTCCCTGCTGACGTCCTCCAGCGAGGCCTCCAGGAAATTCATGGCGTAGCTCGATGGGGGTCAGCTGGGGATTGGGGAGGGTCAGCACCCCAAAAAAACAGCCCCAGGACCCCCCCAAAATTTCTCCAAATTCATGGGAGGTTTGCTGGATTTTACGGGATTTTTTGGGGATTTTTTTTGGGTTTTTATGTGATTTTATTGGGATTTTAATGTAATTTTTACAAGATTTTTAACGGATTTTAATAGGATTTTTTAGAATTTTAAGGGGATTTTTACATGATTTTAATGGGATTTTCTCAGGATTTCAGTGAGATTTTAACGGGATTTTTATGGGAATTTTATGAGATTTTGACAGGATTTTAATGAGATTTTTACTGGATTTTAATGTGATTTTAATTATGTTTTTATGGGATTTTAATGGGATTTTTACTGAATTTTTATGGGATTTTTACTGGATTTTTATTGAATTTTAATGGGACTTTTATTATGTTTTTATGGGATTTTAATGGGATTTTTATCAGACTTTTATGGGATTTTAATAAGACTTTTATGAGATTTTTACCTCATTTTTATGGGATTTTTATGAGATTTTTACAGGATTTTTACTGGACTTTTATGGGATTTTTATGAGATTTTTATTGGATTTTCACAGGATTTTAATGGAATTTTTACTGAATTTTTATGGGATTTTCATGGAGTTTTTACAGGTTTTTAATGGGATTTTTACTGAATTTTTATGGGATTTTCATGGAATTTTTACAGGTTTTTAATGGGATTTTTTCAGGATCTTAATGAGATTTTAATGGGATTTTTATGGGATTTTAATGGGATTTTTATTGGATTTTTATAAGATTTAATAAGATTTTTATGAGATTTTTACAGGATTTCCATGGGATTTTTACAGGACATTCATGAAACTTTTTCAGGATTTTTATGGGATTTCTATGGGATTTTTACAGAATTTCCACGGGATTTTTACAGAACTTTTATGGGATTTTTACACGATTTTTATGCAATTTCCATGGGATTTTTACACGATTTTCATGAAATTTTTTCAGGATTTTTATGGGATGTCTATGAAACTTTTTCATGATTTCCATAGGATTTTTACAGGGCTTTTATGGAATTTTTACACTATTTTTACGGGATTTCCATGGGATTTTTACAGGATTTTCATGAAATTTTTTCAGGATTCTTATGGGATTTCTAAAGGATTTTTACAGAATTTCCACGGGATTCTTACACGACTTTTATGGGATTTGTACACGACTTTTATGGGATTTTTACAGGATTTCCATGGGATTTTTACAGGATTTTCATGAAATTTTTTAAAGATTTTTTATGGGATTTCTATGGGATTTTTACAGGATTTCTATGGGATTTTTACAGGATTTCCATGGGATTTTTACATGATTTCTATGGGATTTTTACACGATTTTCAGCGATTTTTTCAAGATTTTTATGGGATTTCTATGGGAATTTAACAGGATTTTCATGAATTTTTTTCAGGATTTTAACGGGATTTCTACAGGATTTTCAGCGATTTTTTCAGGATTTTTATGGGATTTTTACAGGACTTTTACAGGATTTTTACGCAATTTTTATGGAATTTTTACACGATTTCTATGGGATTTTTACATGATTTCTATGGGATTTTTACATGATTTCTATGGGACTTTTACATGATTTCTATGGGATTTTTACATGATTTCTACAGGATGTTTCCAGGATTTCCACGGGATTTTTACAGGGCTTTTATGGGATTTTAACATAATTTTTATGGAATTTTTACACAATTTTTATGGGATTTTTACATGATTTCTATGGGACTTTTACATGATTTCTATGGAATTTTTACATGATTTCTATGGGATTTTTTCAGGATTTCCACGGGATTTTTACAGGGCTTTTATGGGATTTTAACACGATTTTTATGGAATTTTTACATGATTTCTATGGGATTTTTACATGATTTCTACGGGATTTTTACAGGACTTTTATGGGATTTTTACAGGATTTCCATGGCATTTTTACAGGATTTTCATGAAATTTTTTAAAGGTTTTTTTACGGGATTTCTATGGGAATTTTACAGGATTTCTATGGGATTTTTACAGAATTTCCATGGGATTTTTACAGGATTTCCATGGGATTTTTACAGGATTTCCATGGGATTTTTACATGATTTCTATGGGATTTTTACAGGATTTTCAGCGATTTTTTCAGGATTTTTATGGGATTTCTATGGGAATTTTACAGGATTTTCATGAATTTTTTTCAGGATTTTAATGGGATTTCTATGGGATTTTTTCATGATTTCCATAGGATTTTTACAGGACTTTTATAGGATTTTTACGCAATTTTTATGGAATTTTTACACGATTTTTATGGGATTTTTATGGGATTTCCATGGGATTTTCACAGGGTTTTAATGGGATTTTTGCAGGATTTTCATTATACTTTTTCAGGATTCTTATGGGATTTCTATGGGACTTTTTCAGGATTTCTACGGCATTTCTACAGGACTTTTATGGGATTTTTACATGATTTTTATGGAATTTTTTACACGATTTTTATGGGATTCCCATGGGATTTTTACAGGATTTTCATGAAATTTTTTCAGGATTTTTATGGGATTTTTACGGGATTTTTTCATGATTTCCCTGGGGTTTTTAAAGGATTTTCATGAAATTTTTTTCAGGATTTTTATGGGATTTCTATGGGATTTTTACAGGATTTCTATGGGACTTTTACATGATTTCTATGGGATTTTTACATGATTTCTACGGGATTTTTTCAGGATTTCCACGGAATTTTTACAGGGCTTTTATGGGATTTTAACACGATTTTTATGGAATTTTTACACGATTTCTATGGGATTTTTACACAACTTTTATGGGATTTTTACACGATTTTTATGGAATTTTTACACGATTTCTACGGGATTTTTACACGACTTTTATGGGATTTTTTCAGGGCTTTTATGGGATTTTAACACGATTTTTATGGAATTTTTACATGATTTCTATGGGATTTTTACACAACTTTTATGGGATTTTTACACGATTTTTATGGAATTTTTACACGATTTCTATGGGATTTTTACACGACTTTTATGGGATTTTTTCAGGGCTTTTATGGGATTTTAACACGATTTTTATGGAATTTTTACACGATTTCTATGGGATTTTTACACAACTTTTATGGGATTTTTACACGATTTTTATGGAATTTTTACACGATTTCTATGGGATTTTTACACGACTTTTATGGGATTTTTTCATGATTTTTATGGAATTTTTACACGATTTCTATGGGATTTTTACACGACTTTTATGGGATTTTTTCAGGGCTTTTATGGGATTTTAACACGATTTTTATGGAATTTTTACATGATTTCTATGGGATTTTTACACAACTTTTATGGGATTTTTACACGATTTTTATGGAATTTTTACATGATTTCTATGGGATTTTTACACAACTTTTATGGGACTTTTTACACGATTTTAATGGAATTTTTACACGATTTCTATGGGATTTTTACACGACTTTTATGGGATTTTTTCAGGGCTTTTATGGGATTTTTACACGATTTTTATGGAATTTTTACACGATTTCTATGGGATTTTTACACAACTTTTATGGGATTTTTTCAGGGCTTTTATGGGATTTTAACACGATTTTTATGGAATTTTTACATGATTTCTATGGGATTTTTACACAACTTTTATGGGATTTTTACACGATTTTTATGGAGTTTTTACACGATTTCTATGGGATTTTTACACGACTTTTATGGGATTTTTTCAGGGCTTTTATGGGATTTTTAACCCTCCCGATTTTTATGGAATTTTTTACCACGATTTCTATGGGATTTTTTACACAACTTTTATGGGATTTTTTACACGATTTTTTACCGAATTTTTTACCACGATTTCTATGGGATTTTTACACGACTTTTATGGGATTTTTTCAGGGCTTTTATGGGATTTTTACACGACTTTTATGGGATTTTTACATGATTTCTATGGGATTTTTACACGACTTTTATGGGATTTTTACATGATTTCTACGGGATTTTTACACGATTTCTATGGGATTTTTACACGACTTTTATGGGATTTTTACATGATTTCTACGGGATTTTTACACGATTTCTATGGGATTTTCACACAACTTTTATGGGATTTTTACACGATTTTTATGGAATTTTTACACGATTTCTATGGGATTTTTACACGACTTTTATGGGATTTTTAGGGGATTTTTAGCGGATTTTCAGGGGATTTCTCCCCATTTTCACCCCAAATTTCCCCATCACCCCCCTGCCCTGCCTCACCTGCTCCACCAGCGCCGCGATCTCCTGCTCGGCCTTGCTCAGCTCCTCCTCGGGCGGCCCCGCCCCGTCCTCGGGGCTCAGCGACTCGCTGAACTCGGCCAGCGCGGCCACGCGCTCCGCCTGCGCCTGCGAGGCCGCGCGGATGTCCTCGGGGTCCTCGGCGCCGCACAGGGCCTGAGGGCACACGGGAAAGTGACAGGATTTTTTTTGGAATTTTTTTGCAATTTTTTCGTGATTTTTTTGCCATTTTTTTTGGATTTTTTGGGGATTTTTTGAGGATTTTTTGAGGATTTTTTGCGATTTTTTGGGATTTTTTGGGGATTTTTTTGGAATTTTTTTGCAATTTTTTTCGTGATTTTTTGCCATTTTTTGAGGATTTTTTGGGGATTTTTTTGGGATTTTTTTGGATTTTTTGGGGATTTTTTCAGGATTTTTTGAGGATTTTTTGTGATTTTTGGGCAGTTTTTAGAGGATTTTTTCAGATTTTTTTGGGATTTTTGAGCTTTTTTGGGATTTTTTTCGCGACTTTTTCGGGGATTTTTTGGGGATTTTTTTGGGATTTTTTGGGATTTTTTTGGAATTTTCTTGGGATTTTTTTGCGATTTTTTTCTGGAATTTTTTGGGGATTTTTTTGAGGATTTTTTCGGGATTTTTTTGGGATTTTTTTGGGATTTTTTGGAATTGTTTTGGGACACTGGGGACACTGGGGCGGCGCGGATGTCCTCGGGGTCCTCAGCGCCGCACAGGGCCTGGGGGAAAAGGGAACGCTCAGGGGATTTTGGTGAATTTTTTTGGTGATTTTTTGAGGATTTTTTTGGATTTTTTTGGGGATTTTTTGGAATTTTTTCAGATTTTTCTGGATTTTTTGGGGGATTTTTTGGAATTTTTTTGCGATTTTTTTGTGACTTTTTGAGGATTTTTGCGGAATTTTTTTGCAATTTTTAGTGGATTTTTTGGGGATTTTTTGGAATTTTTGGGGGATTTTTTTGAGATTTTTTTGTGGATTTTTGGAGGATTTTTTTGGATTTTTTGGTATGTTTTTGGAATTTTTTTGAGGATTTTTTGGGAATTTTTTGGAATTTTTTGGTGATTTTTTTGTGACTTTTTGAGAATTTTTGCGTAATTTTTTTGCAATTTTTTGGGATTTTTTTGTGATTTTTCTGAAATTTTTTGGGGATTTTTTGAGGATTTTTTGGGATTTTTTTGGGATTTTTTGGAATTGTTTTGGGACACTGGGGACACTGGGGCGGCCACGCGCTCTGCCTGCGCCTGCGAGGCCGCGCGGATTCCTCGGGGTCCTCGGCGCCGCACAGGGCCTGCGGGCACAGGGGACAGCGACAGGATTTTCTTGAATTTTTTTTTGAATTTTTTTGCGATTTTTTGGGGATTTTTCGGAATTTTTTTGGGATTTTTTTGAGATTTTTTGGGATTTTTTGGGATTTTTTTATGGCTTTTTGGGGGATTTTTGGGGGATTATTTGGATTTTTGAGATATTTTTGGAAGTTTTTTGAGATATTTTTGAGATATTTTTGGGATTTTTGAGCATTTTGGGATTTTTTGGATTTTTGAATTTTTTTTGGGATTTTTTTGGAATTTTTTTGCGATTTTTTCGTGATTTTTTGCGATTTTTTGAGGATTTTTTGAGGATTTTTTTGGAGTTTTGGGGATTTTTTTGGAGTTTTTTGGAATTTTTTGGCATTTTTTTTAAGAATTTTTTGAAATTTTTTTGGGATTTTTTCAGGATTTTTTGAGGATTTTTTGAGGATTTTTTTGGATTTTTTGGGAATTTTTTTGGAATTTTTTCAGATTTTTCTGGATTTTTTTGGGGGGATTTTTTGGGGATTTTTTGGATTTTTTTGAGGATTTTTTGGAATTTTTTTGGAATTTTTCAGGGATTCTTTTAAGATACTTTTGGGATTTTTTGACATTTTTTTGAGATATTTTTGAGATTTTTTGAGCATTTTTTGAGATATTTTTGGGATTTTGAAAAAAAAATTTTTGGGGATTTTGTGGCGGTTTTTTTGGAATTTTTTTGAGATTTTCCTGGATTTTTTCGGGGATTTTTTGGGGATTTTTTTGAATTTTTGGGGGATTTTTTTGAGATTTTTTTGTGGATTTTTTGAGGATTTTTTTTGATTTTTTGGAATGTTTTTGGAATTTTTTTGAGGATTTTTTGGGATTTTTTCGCGACTTTTTGGGATTTTTTTAGGGATTTTTTGGAATTTTTTTGAGGATTTTTTGGGAATTTTTTGGAATTTTTTAGTGACTTTTTCTGACTTTTTGAGGATTTTTTGGAATTTTTTTGCGATTTTTTGGGATTTTTGGGGGGATTTTTTGGAATTTTTTTGAGAATTTTTTTGCGATTTTTATGTGATTTTTTGAGGATTTTTTGAGGATTTTTTGGGATTTTGGGGGATTTTTTGGGAATTTTTTGGAGATTTTTTTGGGGATTCTTTGGGGTTTTTTTGGGACACTGGGGCGGCCACGCGCTCCGCCTGCGCCTGCGAGGCCGCGCAGATTCCTCGGGGTCCTCGGCGCCGCACAGGGCCTGCGGGCACACGGGAAAGTGACAGGATTTTTTCTGGAATTTTTTTGGGATTTTTTGGGGATTTTATTGGAATTTTTTTGCGATTTTTTTGCGATTTTTTGCGATTTTTTGGGGTTTTTTTGAGGATTTTTTGCGATTTTTTTGGGGTTTTTTGGGATTTTTTGGGGGATATTTTGAGGATTTTTTTGGATTTTTTTTGGGATTTTTTTGGAATTTTTTGAGATTTTTCTGGATTTTTTGGGGGATTTTTTGGAATTTTTTTGCGATTTTTTGGTGACTTTTTGAGGATTTTTGAGGAATTTTTTTTGCAATTTTTTGTGATTTTTTGCGATTTTTTCAGGATTTTTTTGAGGATTTTTTTGGAGATTTTTTTGGGGATTTTTTTTGAGTTTTTTGGAATTTTTTGGCATTTTTTTGAGGATTTTTTGAGATTTTTTTGGGATTTTTTTGGGATTTTTTGGTGATTTTTTGAGGATTTTTTTGAATTTTTTTGGGGATTTTTTTGGAATTGTTTGAGATTTTTCTGGATTTTTTGGGGGATTTTTTGCAATTTTTTGCAAATTTTTTGGGGATTTTTTGAGATTTTTTTGCGATTTTTTTGTGACTTTTTGAGGATTTTTGCGGAATTTTTTTGCAATTTTAAGGGATTTTTTCATGATTTTTTGCGATTTTTTGAGGATTTTTTGAGGATTTTTTAGGATTTTTTTGGGATTTTTTGAGGAGTTTTGGGATTTTTTTTGAGGTTTTTTTTGAGATTTTTTTGGGGATTTTTTGGAATTTTTTTGCGATTTGAGATTTTTTGGGGAATTTTTGCGGAATTTTTTGGGATTTTTGGGGGATTTTTTGGGGAATTTTTTTGAGATTTTTTTGGAATTTTTTTCAGGATTTTTAAAGATTTTTTTGGGGATTTTTTGAAGATTTTTTGAGAGTTTTTTGGCATTTTTTATAGGATTTTTTGAGATTTTTTTGGGATTTTTTGAGGATTTTTTGAAGACTTTTTTGTGACTTTTTAGGATTTTTTACAGGATTTTTTTCAGATTTTTTTGTGATTTTTTGTGACTTTTTGAGGATTTTTGCGGAATTGTTTTGCAATTTTTGGTGGATTTTTTGCGATTTTTGGAGGTTTTTTCCGCGATTTTTTGAGATTTTTTTGAGATTTTTTTAGGATTTTTTTGGAATGTTTGGGGATATTTTGGGAATTTTTTGGAGATTTTTTGGGGATTCTTTGGGGTTTTTTTGGGACACTGGGGAGCTGACCCACGCCTCGCCCTCTGAGGTCAGCAGAGATTCCTCGGGGTCCTCGGCGAACAGGGGCACAGAGCGAACCGCACGGATTTTTGGGATTTTTTAGGGATTTTTTGAGGATTTTTTGAGAATTTTTTGGAATTCTTTTAATAAATTTTGGGGGATTTTTCTTGGAATTTTTTGGGGGTTTTTTTGGAATTTTTTTGGGAATTTTTTGGGGGATTTTTTTCGATTTTTTTGGAGTTTTTTTAGGATTTTTTGGGGGTTTTTTCGGGGATTTTTTGAGGATTTTTTCGGGGATTTTTTTGGCATTTTTGCAGGATCTTAAGGGGATTTTACAGGACTTTAGAAGGATTGGGGACATTAGGGACATTGGGGACACTCAGGGGATTTTTATGGGATTTTTTGGGGATTTTTTTGGAGATTTTCTGGAATTTTGAGGGAGATTTTTTTATTTTTTGGGATTTTTTTGCGATTTTTTGGGATTTTTTTGCGATTTTTTGGGGGATTTTTTGGGGTTTTTTTAATTTTTGGAGGATTTTTGAGGATTTTCTTGGGGATTTTTGGGGATTTTTTGGGGATATTTTGGAATTTTTTGGGGATTTTTTGAGAATTTTTTTTTAATTTTTAAAGATTTTTGCGATTTTTTGGGGGGTTTTTGAGGGATTTTTTGGGGATTTTTTTTGAAATTGTTTTGAATTTTTTTGGGGAATTTTTTGAATTTTTTGGGGGATTTTTTCTGGAATTTTTTGGGGGGATTTTTTGGGATTTTTGAGGGATTTTTGGGGGGATTTTTTGGGGGATTTTTTTGGAATATTTTGAGGATTTTTGCGATTTTTGGGGGAAGTTTTTTGGGGGATTTTTTGGATTTTTTTCAGGGGATTTTTTGAGGGATTTTTGGGGGATTTTTATGGGGATTTTTTGGAATATTTTGAGGATTTTTGGGGGTTTTTGAGGAGTTTTTGGGGATTTTTGGGGATTTTTTGAGGATTTTTTGGGGATTTTTTGGGGATTTTTTTGGAATATTTTGAGGATTTTTTGCGATTTTTTGGGGGGTTTTTTGGGGATTTTTTTGGATTTTTTCAGGGATTTTTTGAGGATTTTTGGGGATTTTATGGGGATTTTTTTGGAATATTTTGAGGACTTTTGCATGAGTTTTTTGGGGGGTTTTGAGGGGTTTTTGGGGATTTTTGGGGATTTTTTGGGGGATTTTTGGGGATTTTTTGGAATATTTTTGAGGATTTTGTGAGATTTTTTGGGGGGTTTTTGGGGGATTTTTTGGATTTTTTCAGGGATTTTTGAGGATTTTTGGGGGATTTTATGGGGATTTTTTGGAATATTTTGAGGATTTTTTGGGATTTTTGGGGGTTTTTGAGGGGATTTTTGGGGGATTTTTGGAGATTTTTTGAGGATTTTTTGGGGATTTTTTGAGGATTTTTTGGGGATTTTTTTGGAATATTTTGAGGATTTTTTGGGATTTTTTTGGGATTTTTTTGGGATTTTTTGGGCATTTTTTGGGAGATTTTTTTTGGAATTTTTTTTAGGATTTTTTGGGGATTTTTTTGAGGATTTTTTGGGGACTTTCTTGGGGATTTTCTCACCTGCTCCAGGATGTGCGTCCTCCCCGTGGCCGCCGGGTCCTCGTCGTCCTCGTCCCTGTCACACCTGTCCCTGTCACCCCTGTCACACCTGTCCCTGTCCCCCCTGTCACACCTGTCCCTGTCACACCTGTCCCTGTCGCCGCCGTCCCTGTCGCCCCAGCGTCAGCCTCCTCGAGCCATGTCCGAACAGCTGCATGCGGATGGTTTGCTGCAAGGAACGGCGCCCGGGTTACCCTGGGGACACCTGGGGACACCCTACGAGATACACCTGGGGGCACCTGGGGGCACACCTGGGGACAGCTGGGGACACCTAGGGGACAGCTTGAGATATACCTGGGGGCACCTGGGTTACCTGGGGCACACCTGGGGACACCCTGAGATACACCTGGGGGCACCTGGGGCACACCTGGGGACAGCTGGGGACACCTGGGGACAGCTGGAGCACACCTGGGGGCACACCTGGGGACAGCTGGGGCACACCTGGGGACACCTGAGATACACCTGGGGACACCTGGGGACACCTGGGGACACCTGAGATACACCTGAGATACACCTGGGTTACCTGAGGGGCGCCTGGGGACAGCTGGAGATTCACCTGGGTTACCTGGGGCACGCTAGGGGACAGCTGAGATTCACCTGGGTTACCTAGGGCACACCTGGGGACACCTGAGATACACCTGGGGACAGGTGAGATACACCTGAGATACACCTGGGTTACCTGGGGGCACACCTGGGGCACACCTGGGGACACCTGAGATACACCTGAAATACACCTGGGTTATCTGGGGCACACCTGGGGACACCTGGGGGGCACCTGGGGACAGCTGAGATACACCTGGAATATACCTGGGGACACAGCTGAGATACACCTGAATATACCTGGGGACACCTGAGATACACCTGGGTTACCTGGGCACACCTGGATACACCTGGGGACAGCTGAGATACACCTGGGCACACCTGGGGGCACCTGGGATACACCTGGGCACACCTGGGGACACACCTGGCACACCTGGACACAGCAGAGCCTCACCTGGGAACACCTGAACCCCAGCTGGGCACCCCCAAACCCTCATCCTGCTCACCTGTGGGGTCTCACCTGTGGGGTCTCACCTGTGGGGTCTCACCTATTGAATCTCACCTATTGGGGTCTCACCTGTCGAGATCTCACCTGCCCAGTATCACCTGTCGGGATTCCACCTGCAGGTCTCACCTGTCGGGGTCTCACCTACCAGGGTCTCACCTGTCTGGGGTCCCTGATCCCCCTCACCTGTCAGGGTCCCACCTGTAGGTCCCACCTGTCAGGGTCTCACCTGTCTGGTCTCACCTGTGCAGTCTCACCTATCAAGATCCCCACCTGTCAGGGTCTCACCTGTCGGGGTCTCACCTGTCAGGGTCTCACCTGTCTGGGTATCACCTATTGGGGTCTCACCTGTCGGGGTCCCACCTGCCCTGTCTCACCTGTGGGATCTCACCTATCAGACCTCACCTATTGGGGTCTCACCTGCCAAGTCTCACCTGTGGAGTCTCACCTGTCGGGGTCTCACCTATCAGGATCTCACCTGTCAGGGTCTCACCTACAGGTCTCACCTGTCGGGGTCCCACCTGAGGGGTCTCACCTGTCTGAGGTCCCTGATCCCCTCACCTGTCGGGGTCTCACCTGTCTGGTCTCACCTGTCTGGTCTCACCTGTCAGGGTCACACCTGTCAGGGTCACACCTGTCAGGGGTCTCACCTGTCAAGGGGTCTCACCTGTGGGGGTCCCACCCATCAGACCTCACCTATCAGGATCTCACCTGCCAAGTCTCACCTGTGGGGTCTCACCTACTCGGGGGTCTCACCTGTGGGGTCTCACCTGTTGAGATCTCACCTGTCAGGGTCTCCACCTGGCCTGGGTATCACCCTATTGGGGTCTCACTTGTCGGGGATTCCACCTGTAGGTCTCACCTGTTGGGGGTCTCACCTGTGGTGATCTCACCTGTTGGGATTCCATCTGCCTGGTCTCACCTGTCAGGGGTCTCACCTATTTGGGTCTCACCTGTCCAGGGTCCCTGATCCCCCTCACCTGTCGGGGGTCCCACCTGTCTGGGTGATCTCACCTGTTGGGGATTCCACTGTCTGGTCTCACCTGTCAGGGTCTCACCTATATGGGTCTCACCTGTCTGGGGTACCTGTTCTCCCTCACCTGTCAGGGTCTCACCTGTCGGGATCTCACCTGTGGGGGTCCCACCTATCAGACCTCACCTATTGGGGTCTCACCTCTCAGGGTCTCACCGGCCAAGTCTCACCTGTGGAGTCTCACCTGTCGGGGTCTCACCTGTCAGGGTCTCACCTGTCTGGGATCTCACCTATCAGGATCTCACCTATTGGGGTCTCACCTCTCAGGGTCTCACCTGCCAAGTCTCACCTGTGGAGTCTCACCTGTCGGGGTCTCACCTGTCAGAGTCTCACCTGTCAGGGTCTCCACCTGTCTGGGTATCACCCTATTGGGGTCTCACCTGCCAAGTCTCACCTGTGGGGTCTCACCTCTCAGGGTCTCACCTGCAGGATCCCACCTATTTGGGTCTCACCTGTCCAGGGTCCCTGATCCCCCTCACCTGTCAGGGTCCCACCTGCCCAGTCCCACCTGTCTGCTCTCACCTGTCAGGATCTCACCTGTCGGGGTCCCACCTGTCAGGGTCACACCTATCAGGGTCTCACCTGTCGGGATCTCACCTGTGGGGGTCCCACCCATCAGACCTCACCTATCGGGGTCTCACCTGTCAGGGTGTCACCTGCCAAGTCTCACCTGTGGGGTCTCACCTGTTGAGATCTCACCTGTCAGGGTCTCACCTGTCTGGGTATCACCTATTGGGGTCTCACCTGTCGGGATCCCACCTGCCCGGTCTCACCTGTGGGGGTCTCACCTGTGGGGATCCCACCTGCCCGGTCCCACCTGTCAGGGTCTCACCTGTGGGGATCCCACCTGCCCGGTCCCACCTGCAGGTCTCACCTGTTGGGATCCCACCTGCCTGGTCCCACCTGCAAGTCTCACCTGCCAGTCTCACCTATTGGGGTCTCACCTGTCTGAGGTCCCTGATCCCCCTCACCTGTCGGGGTCCCACCTGCAGGTCCCACCTGTCAGGGTCTCACCTGTCGGGGTCTCACCTGTCAGGGTCCCACCTGCCTGATCCCACCTGCAGGTCTCACCTGTCGGGGGTCCCACCTGGGGGTCTCACCTGTCAGGGTCCCACCTGGGGGTCTCACCTGTCAGGGTCTCACCTGCAGGTCCCACCTGAAAGTCTCTACCTGTTTGAAGTAGGCGGTGGTGAAGTTGCAGCCCTCGACCATGTCCCCCAGCAGCAGCTTCTGGTTAGAGCCTTCTTGAGGATGTTCTCCTCCGCGTCTGCTACAGCTGATCAGCCTGTGAGAGACAGGTGAGATACAGGTGAGACAGGTGAGACAGGGTGAGATACAGGTGAGATACAGGTGAGATACAGGTGAGAGACAGGTGAGATACAAGTGAGATACAGGTGAGAGACAGGTGAGATACAGGTGAGACAGGTGAGATACAGGTGAGACAGGTGAGATACAGGTGAGGAGTGTTCTCCTCCACACGTCTTTCAGCTGATCAGCCTGTGAGAGACAGGTGAGACAGGTGAGATACAGGTGAGACAGGGTGTGAGATACAGGTAAGATACAGGTGAGATACAGGTGAGACAAGGTGAGACAGGTGAGAGACAAGCGAGATACAGGTGAGGATGTTCTCCTCCACCGTGTGCTTTCAGCTGCTCAGCCTGTGAGGAGCAAGATAGAGACAGGTGAGGAGACAGGTGAGACAAGGGTGAGACAGGTGAGATACAGGTGAGATACAGGTGAGAGACAGGTGAGATACAGGTGAGATACAGGTGAGAGACAGGTGAGATACAAGTGAGATACAGGTGAGATACAGGTGAGACAGGTGAGATACAGGTGAGATACAGGTGAGACAGGTGAGATACAGGTGAGGATGTTCTCCTCCACCGTGCGCTCGCTGATCAGCCTGTGAGAGACAGGTGAGACAGGTGAGATACAGGTGAGAGACAGAATGAGACAAGGTGAGACAAGGTGGGGAGAGACAGGTGAGATACAGGTGAGATACAGGTGAGAGGTGAGACAAGTGAGATATAGGCTAGATACAGGTGAGACAGACGAGATACAGGTGAGACAGGTGAGATACAGGTGAGACAGGTATGGACAAGTGAGACCAGACAGGTGAGACACAGATGAGAGACAGACGGGATACAGATGAGACACAGGTGAGACACAGGTGAGACACAGGTGAAATACAAATAACCACTCAGGTGAGCCACAGGTACCCAGGTGAGCTCCAGGTGCTACAGGTGAGCCCAGAACTCCAAAACAACCCCTCAAAACACCCCCAGGTGAGTCCCACCCGCCCAGGTGAGCTCACCTGTAGATGTGCACGTCGTGGGTCTGCCCGATGCGGTGACACCTGTACCTGTACTACCTGTACCTGTATTACCTGTACCTGTATTACCTGTATTACCTGTGCCTGTATTACCTGTACCTGTATTACCTGTATTACCTGTATCACCTGTATTACCTGTATTACATGGTACCTGTATTACCTGTATTACCTGTATTACCTGTACCTGTATTACCTGTATTACCTGTACCTGTATTACCTGTATTACCCCTGTATTACCTGTCCCACCTGCCCAGGTGAGCTCACCTGTAGATGTGCGTCCGTCGGGTCTGCCCGATCACGGTGACACCTGTACCTGTACTACCATGTACCTGTATTACCTGTACCTGTATTGCACCTGTATTACCTGTATCACCTCTATTACCTGTATTACCTGTAGCTATACCTGTATTTACCTGTACCAGCTTACCTGTATTGCCTGTATCTATCTGTACCATGTGATTACCTGTATTACCTGTATCACCTGTATTACCTGTATTACCTGTACCTGTGTAGTACCTGTATCACCTGTATTACCTGTATTATACTGTCCCACCCATCGGGTGAGCTCACCTGTAGATGTGCGTGCACGTCGATCGGGTCTGCCTGATGCGATGACACCTGTACCTGTACTACCTGTATTACCTGTACCTGTATTACCTGTACCTGTATTACCTGTATTACCTGTGCATTACCTGTATTACCTGTCCCACCCATGCCCAGGTGAGGCTCACCTGTAGATGTGCACGTCGGGTCTGCCCGATCGCGGTGACACCTGTACCTGTATTACCTGTACCTGTATTACCTGTGTTACCTGTACCTGTACCTGTATTACCTGCCTGTATTACCTGTACCTGTATTACCTGTACCTGTATTACCTGTGTAGTACCTGTACCTGTATTACCTGTATTACCTGTACCTGTATTACCTGTACCTGTATTACCTGTATTACCTGTATTACCTGTTCCACCTGCCCAGGTGAGCTCACCTAGTAGATGTTACGCGTGTGGGGTCTGCCTGATCACGGTGACACCTGTACCTGTATTACCTGTACCTGTATTACCTGTGTTACCTGTATTACCTGTACCTGTATTACCTGTATTTACCTGTATTACCTGTACCTGTATTATCATGCCTGTACCTGTATTACCTGTATTACCTGTCCCACAGGTGAGTCACCTAGATATATGTCGCTGCGTCTGGATCTGACCCTGATCCGTATCACCTGTCACCTGTATTACCTGTACCTGTACCTGTACTGTACCTGTCCCACCCTGCCCAGGTGAGCTCACCTGTAGATGTGTCGCATGGTCTGCCCTGATCTTGGTGACACCTGTACCTGTATTACCTGTACCTGTATTACCTGTATACCCTGTATTACCTGTACCTGTATTACCTGTATTACCTGTCCCACCTGCAGGTGGGCTCACCTGTAGATGTGCACGTCTGGGTCTGCCCGATCCGGTGACACCTGTACCTGTATTACCTGTATTACCTGTATTACCTGTACCTGTATCCGTCCCTGCCCAGGTGAGCTCACCTGTAGATAATGCTGCTGTCCTGGGTCTGCCCGATCGCGGTGACACCTGTACCTGTATTACCTGTATTACCTGTATTACCTGTACCTGTAGTACCTGTATTACCTGTATTACCTGTATTACCTGTACTACCTGTATCACCTGTATTACCTGTATTACCTGTATCACCTGTACCTGTATTACCTGTACCTGTATTACCTGTGTTACCTGTCCCACCTGCCCAGGGTGAGCTCACCTGTAGATGTGCCCGCGTCCCGGGTCTGCCCGATGTGGTGACACCTGTACCTGTATTACCTGTATTACCTGTATTACCTGTATTAGCTGTGCCTGTATTACCTGTACCTGTATTACCTGTATTACCTGTATTACCTGTGCCTGTATTACCTGTATTACCTGTACCTGTATTACCCATGTACCTGTATTACCTGTATTACCTGTATTACCTGTGCCTGCTATTACCTGTATTACCTGTACCTGTATTACCTGTGTTACCTGTACCTGTATTACCTGTACCTGTATTACCTGTATTACCTGTATTACCTGTATTACCTGTCCCACCTGCCCAGGGTGAGGCTCACCTGTAGATGTGTGCGCGTCGGCCCGGGTCTGCCCGATCGCGGTGACACCTGTCCCTGCGCCTCTTGGCGTCCATGGTCGGGTTCCAGTCCGAGTGCGTGGGAATGCTGACGATTGTGTCGGCTCCCGCCAGATTCACGCCCACCCACTTGGCTGGCGTCGACAGGATGGAAAGCAGAAGATCGGCTTGTCGGCGTTGAAGCTCCATGAGGGCCTGGGGGTGGGACAGGTGAGGAAAGCATCACCTGGGCACACCTGGGACACACTGGGCACACCTGGGAGTGACCTAGGGCTGGCTTTGGGTCAACTGGGAGTGACCTGGGGACACCTGGGCACACCTGAGAGTGACCTCAGGGCACCTGGAGCACACCTGAGCACACCTGGGGAGCTCATCTGGAGCACCTGAGAGTGAAGCTGGGCACACCTGGGGAGCTCACCTGGAGCACCCTGAGAGTAACCTGGGCACACCTGGGACACACCTGAGAGTGACCTGGGACTGGCTTTGGGGCACCTGGGAGTGACCCTGGAGCACCTGGGAGTGACCTTGGGGCACCTGGGCACACCTGAGATACCTGAACACACCTGGAGACACCTGGGGAGTGACCCCAGGGCACCCGGGCACACCTGGGCACACCTGGGAGTTCATCTGGAGCACCTGAGAGTGACCTGGGCACACCTGGGCACACCTGGGCACACCTGGGAGTGACCTGGGGACACTTGGGAATATCTGAGCACACCTGGGGGTGGCTTTGGGATACCTGGGCATACCTGAGAGACACCTGGGTACACCTGGGAGTGACTTTGGGGGCACCTGGGACACACCTGGGAGTGACTTTGGGGGCACCCTGGGCACACCTGGGGGGCACCTGGCAGTGACCTAGGACTGGCTTTGGGGGCACCTGGGAGTGACCTTGGGGCACCTGAGAGTGACCTGGGCACACCTGAAGCTCACCTGGAGCACCTGGGGAATGACCTGGGCACACCTGGGCACACCTGGGAGTGACTTTGGGGCACCTGGGCACACCTGGGCACACCTGGGAGTGACCCTGGAGCACCTGGGAGTGACCTCAGGGCATCTGGGGCACACCTGGGTACACCTGGGATACACCTGGGGGCACCTGGAGGGGTTAATTTGGACACCTGGGGGACACCTGGGGACAGGATGAAGCAGAAGATACAGCTTGTCAAAGTTGAAGCAGCTCCATGAGGGGCCTGGGGGGTGGGACAGGTGAGGGGTGGGGGCACACCTGGGGGCACCTGGGACACACCTGGGCACACCTGGGAGTGACCTGGGGCTGGCTTTGGGTCAACTGGGGGTGACCTGGGGACACCTGGGCACACCTGAGAGTGACCTCAGGGCACCTGGGCACACCTGAGCACACCTGGGAGCTCATCTGGAGCACCTGAGAGTGAGCTGGGCACACCTGGGCACACCTGGGAGCTCATCTGGAGCACCTGAGAGTGACCTGGGCACACCTGGGCACACCTGGGAGTGACCTGGGGACACTTGGGAATATCTGAGCACACCTGGGGGTGGCTTTGGGATACCTGGGCATACCTGAGAGACACCTCGGGGTACACCTGGGAGTGACTTTGGGGCACCTGGGACACACCTGGGAGTGACTTTGGGGCACCTGGGCACACCTGGGGGGCACCTGGCAGTGACCTAGGACTGGCTTTGGGGCACCTGGGGTGACAACCCAGGGCACCTGAGAGTGACCTGGGCACACCTAGAAGAAGGATTCACCTGGAGCACCTGGGAATGACCTGGGCACACCTGGGCACACCTGGGAGTGACTTTGCGGGGCACCTGGGCACACCTGGGCACACCTGGGAGTGACCCTGGAGAACCTGGGGAGTGACCTCAGGGCATCTGGGACACACCTGGGCACAGCTGGGGGCACCTGGGCACACCTGGGGAGTGACCTCAGGGCACCTGGGGCACACCCTGGGCACACCTGAGATACACCTGGGGGCACCTGGAGAGGGGTTAGTGGGGACACCTGGGGGGACACCTGGGGACAGGATGGAGCAGAAGATCGCTTGTCGACGTTGAAGCTCCATGAGGGCCTGGGGGGTGGGACAGGTGAGGGTGGGGGCACACCTGGGCACACCTGGGCACAGCTGGCAGTGACCTAGGACTGGCTCTGGGCACCTGGGGGTGACAGCTTGGGGCACCTGGGCACACCTGAGCACACCTGGGAGTTCATCTGGAGCACCTGAGAGTGACCTGGGCACACCTGGGAGTGACCTCAGGGCATCTGGGACACACCTGGGACACACCTGGGCACACCTGGGGGCACCTGGCATTGACCTAGGACTGGCTTTGGGGGCACCTGGGGAGGGGACCTTGGGGCACCTGAGAGTGACCTGAACACACCTGGGAGTGACCTCAGGGCATCTGGGACACACCTGGGCACAGCTGGGGGCACCTGGGCACACCTGGGAGTGACCTCAGGGCACCTGGGCACACCCTGAGCACACCTGGGAGTTCACCTGGAGCACCTGAGAGTGACCTGGGCACACCTGGGCACACCTGGGGGCACACCTGGGAATAACCTAGGACTGGCTTTGGGGGCACCTGGGGAGTGACCTTGGGGCACCTGAGACACACCTGAGATACCTGAGAACACCTGGGAACACCTGAGAGTGACCTCAGGGCACCTGGGCACACCTGGGAGCTCTCCTGGAGCACCTGAGAGTGACCTGGGCACACCTGGGGCACACCTGGGGAGTGACCTAGGACTGGCTTTGGGGCACCTGAGAGTGACCTGGGCACACCTGGGACACACCTGAGATGCCTGAACACACCTGGAGACACCTGGGAGTGACCTTGGGGTACCTGGGGCACACCTGAGATACCTGAACACACCTGGGGGCACCTGGGAGGGACCCCAGGGCACCTGGGCACACCTGAGAATGGCTTTGGGACACCTGGGACACACCTGGGAGTGGCTTTGGGATACCTGGGGGCACACCTGGGCACACCTGGCAGTGACCTAGGACTGGCTTTGGGGCACCTGGGAGTGACCCCAGGGCACCTGGGCACACCTGGGCACACCTGGGCACACCTGGGCACACCTGGAGCACCTGGGGGCATCTGGGCAGGTGTCTCTAACTCTGCTCAGCTGTGCCCAGGTGTATCAGGTGTGCCCAGGTGTGCTTGGTGTCCCAGGTGTCTCTAACCCACCAGGTGTACCCCAGGTGTATCCCAGGTGTCTATAACCATCCCCAGGTGTACCCCAGGTGTCTCTAACCCTGCCCAGGTGTATCTCAGGTGTCTCTAACCATCCCCAGGTGTGCTTAGGTGTGCCCAGGTGTACCCCAGGTGTCTCTAATCCTACTCAGGTGTACCCCAGGTGTATCTAACCCCGCCCAGGTGTATCCCAGGTGTATCCCAGGTATCTCTAACCCCACCCAGGTGTACCCCAGGTGTACCCAGGTGTATCTCAGGTGTCTCTAACCCCCACCCAGGTGTATCCCAGGTGCATCCCAGGTGTCTCTAACCATCCCCAGGTGTATCCCAGGTGTGCCCAGGTGTATCCCAGGTGTCTCTAACCATCCCCAGGTGTATCCCAGGTGTGCCCAGGTGTATCCCAGGTGTCTCTAACCCCACCCAGGTGTATCCCAGGTGTCTCTAACCCCACCCAGGTGTACCCCAGGTGTCTCTAACCCTGCCGGGCTCACCTGTCTCTGCTTTCGGCTTGGGGTGGAGCCGTCCCAGGCATGAGTAGATGTGCCCGTGGAAGGTGAGGAAGCTTCGAACACGTCGAGCACGCCCTGACCCCCAGGTGTGTCCCAGGTGTGTCCCCAACTGCCCCCAGGTGTGTCCCAGGTGTCTCTAACCCTACCCAGGTGTATCTCATGTGTCTCTAACCCCACCCAGGTATATCCCAGGTGTCTCTAACCCCGTAGGTGTATCCCAGGTGTATCCCAGGTGTCTCTCAGGTGTCTCTAACCCTGCCCAGGTGTATCCCAGGTGTATCCCAGGTGTATCTCAGGTGTCTCTAACCCCACCCCAGTGTACCCAGGTGTACCCCCAGGTGCCTCTAACCCCACCCAGGTGTACCCCAGGTGTGTCTAACCCTGCCCAGGTGTACCCCAGGTGTGTCTAACCCTGCCCAGGTGTACCCCAGGTGTGTCTAACCCCACCCAGGTGTATCCCAGGTGTCTCTAATCCCTACTCAGGTGTATCCAGGTGTGCCCAGGTGTACCCCAGGTGTCTCTAACCCTACTCAGGTGTATCCCGGGTGTATCTAACCCCGGCCAGGTGTATCCCAGGTGTATCCCAGGTATCTCTAACCCCACCCAGGTGTACCCCAGGTGTGTCCAGGTGTATCTCAGGTGTCTCTAACCTCACCTAGGTGTACCCCAGGTGTGCCCAGGTGTATCCCAGGTGTCTCTAACCCTGCCCAGGTGTATCCCAGGTGTGTCCCAGGTGTATCTCAGGTGTCTCTAACCCTGCCCAGGTGTACCCCAGGTGTCTCTAACCCCACCCAGGTGTGTCCCAGGTGTCTCTAACCCCCGCCCAGGTGTGTCCCAGGTGTGCCCAGGTGTATCTCAGGTGTCTCTAACCCCACCCAGGTGTACCCCAGGTGTCTCTAACCTCACCCAGGTGTATCCCAGGTGTATCCCAGGTGTCTCTAACCCCACCCAGGTGTATCCCAGGTGTATCCCAGGTGTATCCCAGGTGTCTCTAACCCCTTGGGTGTATCCCAGGTGTCTCTCAGGTGTCTCTAACCCCCACCCAGGTGTATCCCAGGTGTGCCCAGGTGTATCTCATGTGTCTCTAACCCCACCCAGGTATACCCCAGGTGTCTCTAACCCCACCCAGGTGTGTCCCAGGTGTCTCTAACCCCACCCAGGTGTACCCCAGGTGTCTCTAACCCTGCCCAGGTGTCTCTAACCCCGCTTAGGTGTACCCCAGGTGTCTCTAACCCTGCCCGGGCTCACCTGTCTCTGCTACGGCCGGGTGGAGCCGTCCCAGGCATGAGTAGATGTGCCCGTGGAAGGTGAGGAAAGCTCGAGCACGTCGAGCACGCCCTGACCCCCCAGGTGTGTCCCAGGTGTGTCCCCAACTGCCCCCAGGTGTGTCCCAGGTGTCTCTAACCCCACCCAGGTGTATCCCAGGTGTGCCCAGGTGTATCCCAGGTGTCTCTAACCCCACCCAGGTGTATCCCAGGTGCATCCCAGGTGTCCCTAATCCGACTCAGGTGTATCTCAGGTGTCTCTAACCCTACCCAGGTGTATCTCAGGTGTATCCTAGGTGTCACTAACCATCCCCAGATGTATCCCAGGTGTACCCACGTGTATCCCAGGTGCCTCTAACCCCACCCAGGTGTACCCCAGGTGTCTCTAACCCTGCCCAGGTGTACCCCAGGTGTCTCTAATCCTACTCAGGTGTATCCCAAGTGTATCTAACCCCCATCCACATGTATCCCAGGTGTGCCCAGGTGTACCCCAGGTGTGTCTAACCCCACCCAGGTGTATCCCAGGTGTACCCAGATGTATCTCAGGTGTCTCTAACCCTGCCCAGGTGTACCCCAGGTGTATCCAGGTATACCCCAGGTGTCTCTAACCCCACCCAGGTGCATCCCAGGTGTGCCCAGGTGTATCCCAGGTGTCTCTAACCCCACCCAGGTGTATCCCAGGTGTATCTCAGGTGTCTCTAACCCTGCCCAGGTGTGTCTAACCCCCACCCAGGTGTACCCCAGGTGTCTCTAACTCTGCCCAGGTGTATCCCAGGTGTACCTCAGGTGTCTCTAACCCCACCCAGGTGTACCCCAGGTGTCTCTAACCCTGCCCAGGGCTCACCTGTCTCTGCTCGACGCGGGTGGAGCCGTCCAGGCATGAGTAGATGTGCCCGTGGAAGGTGAGGAAGCTTCGAACACGTCGAGCATGCCCTGACCCCCCAGGTGTGTCCCAGGTGTGTCCCCAACTGCCCCCAGGTGTGTCCCAGGTGTCTCTAACCCCGTCCAGGTGTGTCCCTAAATGCCCCCAGGTGTGTCCCAGGTGTCTCTAACCCCACCCAGGTGCATCCCAGGTGTCCCTAATCCAACTCAGGTGCATCCCAGGTGTCTCTAACCCCACCCAGGTGTATCCCAGGTGTACCCAGGTGTACCTCAGGTGTCTCTAACCCCACCCAGGTGTACCCCAGGTGTACCCCAGGTGTCTCTAACCTTGCCCAGGGCTCACCTGTCTCTGCTCGACGCGGGTGGAGCCGTCCAGGCGCAGGTAGATGTGCCCGTGGAAGGTGAGGAAGCGCTCGAGCACGTCGAGCATGCCCTGACCCCCAGGTGTGTCCCAGGTGTGTCCCCAACTGCCCCCCAGGTGTGTCCCAGGTGTCTCTAACCCCGTCCAGGTGTGTCCCTAAATGCCCCCCAGGTGTGTCCCAGGTGTCTCTAACCCCCACCCAGGTGCATCCCAGGTGTCCCTAATCCAACTCAGGTGCATCCCAGGTGTCTCTAACCCCCACCCAGGTGTATCCCAGGTGTACCCAGGTGTACCTCAGGTGTCTCTAACCCCACCCAGGTGTACCCCAGGTGTACCCCAGGTGTCTCTAACCTTGCCCAGGGCTCACCTGTCTCTGCTTTCGGCCGGGTGGAGCCGTCCAGGCGCAGGTAGATGTGCCCGTGGAAGGTGAGGGAAGCTAGAACACGTCGAGCATCGCTGCTCATCTCGCGTGAAGATGAGCACGCTGGTGCCCATGCCATGCCATGGCAGCAGCACGTCCAGGGCCTGCAGCTTACCTGGGCACCAGGACAGGTGAGACAGGTGAGACAGGTGAGACAGGTGAGAGACAGGTGAGACAGGTGAGAGATGGATGAGACAGGTGAGACAGGTGAGAGACAGGTGAGACAGGTGAGAGACACAGGTGAGAGACAGGTGAGAGACAGGTGAGACAGGTGAGAGACGGGTGAGACAGGTGAGAGAACAGGTGAGACAGGTGAGACAGGTGAGTGATGGGTGACAGGTGAGACAGGTGAGACAGGTGAGAGGTGAGAGGTGAGACAGGTGAGACAGGTGAGAGGTGAGAGACAGGTGAGACAGGTGAGAGACACAGGTGAGACAGGTGAGACAGGTGAGAGACAGGTGAGACACAAGGTGAGACAGGTGAGACAGGTGAGGGACAGGTGAGAGACAGGTGAGAGATGAGAGATGGGTGAGAGAAAGGTGAGACAGGTGAGACAGGTGAGAGGTGAGATACAGGTGAGACAGGTGAGAGACAGGGTGAGAGACAGATGAGACAATGAGACAGGTGAGACAGGTGAGCGGTGAGACAGGTGACACAGGTGAAATACAGGTGAGGCACAGGTGAGACACAGGTGAGAGACAGGTGAGAGACGGGGTAAGAAACAGGTGAGAAACAGGTGAGAAGTGAGACAGGTGAGAGACGGGTTAGGGACAGGTGGGACAGGTGAGACACAGGTGACGGACAGGTGAGACAGGTAAGACAGGTGAAATACAGGTGAGACACAGGTGAGAGACACGTGACAGATGAGACAGGTGGCAGGTGAGATACAGGTGAGATACAGGTCAGGGACAGGTGAGAACCCCCAAATGTCCCCCTGACCTGTCAGTGACCCCCAGACCCAAAATGTCCCCAAATGTCCCCAGTGTCCCCAAACCCCCCAATGTCCCCAGTGTCCCCATATCCCCCAATGTCCCCCAAACCCCCAATGTCCCAAACCCCACAATGTCCCCCGACCTGTCAGTGACCCCCAGACCCAAAATGTGCCCAAATGTCCCCAATGTCCCCAAATCCCACAGTGTCCCCTGACCTGTCAGTGACCCCCAGATTCAAAATATCCCCAATGCTCCAATGCCCCCAATCCCCCCAATGTCCCCAAATCCCCCAATGTCCCCAAACTCCCCAATGTCCCCAAATCCCCCAATGTCCCCAAACCCTCCAATGTCCCCAGGACCCCCCAATGTCCCAAATGTCCCCAAACTCCCCAATGTCCCCCTGACCTGTCAGTGACCCCCAGACTCAAAATGTGCCCAAATGTCCCCAGTGTCCCCATATCCCCCAATGTCCCCCAGACCCCCCAATGTCGCCAAACTCCCCAATGTCCCCCCGACCTGTCAGTGACCCCAAGACTCAAAATGTCCCCAATGGTCCCAGTGTCCCCAATGTCCCCAGTGTCCCCAAACCTCCCAATATCCCAAATCTCCCCCAATGAGCCGTGAGTGTCCCCAAACCTTCAAATGTCCCCAAACCCCCAAGTCCCCAAACCCCCCCAATCCCCCAGTGTCCCCAGTGTCCCCCAGTGTCCCCCAGTGCCCCCAGTCCCGTACCACAGTCGTACTGCACCAGCCGGGGGTCGGGGGAAGTGCGTCGCGGGGCCCTCCAGGACCCCGCCCAGGCCGGCCCCCGCTGCAGCCCATGGCCTCCTCCCGCAGCTGCTGCTCCAGGCGCTGCCGCTGCCGCTGCCCCCCAGGGGCGGGGGGGCGAAGGCTGTGCAGGGACACGCCCCATGAGGCCACGGCGGCACGGCCACCAGGAACCTGCGGGGGGGACGGAGAAAAAGGGGAGTGGAAGGTTGGGGACAATCGTGGGGATGGTGGGATCCCCCTCTGTGGGGATATGGTACAGCCCAAAGTGTCTGGATCCCCCCTAAAGTGACTTGGATTCGTCCAGGGGGACATTGGAACATTCCAAAATGGGGGGGTGGCACCTTGGGGACAATTCTGGGGACACCGGGATCCCCCTCTATTAGGACATGGTACAGCCTAAAGTGTCTGGATCCCCCCATAAAGTGACTTGGATTCGTCCAGGGGGACATTGGAACATCCAAAATGGGGGGTGGCAGCTTGGGGACAATCGTGGGGATGGTGGGATCCCCCCTCTACTAGGACATGGAACAGTCCAAAGTGTCTGGATCCCCCCCTTGGCGACATGGAACAGTCCAAAGCTTCTGGATCCCCCCTAAAGTGACTTGGATTCATCCACGGGGACATTGAAACGCTCATGGGGACATTGGAACATTCCAAAACGGGGGGGTGGCACCTTGGGGACAATTCTGAGGACACCAGGACACCCCTCTGTGGGGACATGGAACAGTCCAAAGTGTCTGGATTCCCCCCTTGGGGGTAATGGGTACAACCCAAAGCTCCTGGATCCCCCCTAAAGTGATTTGGCTTCTGGATCCCCCCTAAAGTGATTTGGATTCGTCCATGGGGACATTGAAACGCTCATGGGGACATTGGAACATTCCAAAACGGGGGGTGGCAGCTTGGGGACAATTCTGGGGACACTAGGATCCCCCTCTGTGGGGATATGGTACAGCCCAAAGTGTCTGGATCCCCCCCACTTGGGGACATGGAACAGTCCAAAGCTTCTGGATCCCCCCCTAAAGTGATTTGGATTCGTCCAGGGGGACATTGAAACGCTCATGGGGACATGGAACATTCCAAAATGGGGGGGGTGGCACCTTGGGGACAATTCTGGGGACACCAGGACACCCCCTCTGGGGACATTGGTACAACCCAAAGCTCCTGGATCCCCCCTTGGGGTAATGGTACAACCCAAAGCTCCTGGATCCCCCCTTGGGGACATGGAACAGTCCAAAGCTTCTGGATCCCCCCTAAAGTGACTTGGATTCATCCACGGGGACATTGAAACGCTCATGGGGACATGGAACATTCCAAAATGGGGGGGTGGCACCTTGGGGACAATCGTGGGGATGGTGGGATCCCCCTCTGCTAGGACATGGAACAGCCCAAAGTGTCTGGATCCCCCCCTTGGGGACATGGAATAGCCCAAAGCTCCTGGATCCCCCCCTTGGGGACATGGAACAGTCCAAAGCTCCTGGATCCCCCCCTGAAGTGACTTGGACTCGCCCATGGATTAAAACCCTTGAAAAATCCCCCAAAAAATCAGTAAAAAATTCGGAAAAAATGTTAAAAATACCCAAAAAATTAAAAAAAAATAAAAATTAACAATTCTGTAAATTTTTATCTATTGGGGAATTTTAAAACTTGCCCCAAAGAAATGTACAAAAAAATTCTGAAAAGCAGCAAAAAAATCCTTAAAAAAATTAAAAAAAAAAAAAGAAAATTTCTCCAAAATATCCCCCAAAAATTCCCCAAATTTTTGCTAAAAAACTCTAAAAAACCTGAGAAAAATCTCTAAGAATTACTAAAAAAAATCTCTAAAAGCCCCAAAAAAAATCCCCAAAAAAGCTGAAAAAAATGGTAAAAATCCCCCAAAATTTCAGAAAAATACCCCAAAAAATCGTCAAAAATTCCCAAAAATATCCCTAAGAAATTCCAAAATAAATTGCCAAAATTTTTACCTATTGAAAAGATTTATCCTGGCCCCAAATCTGCTGAAAAATCTGAAATATTTCCAAAAAATTCCCGAAAAATCCCCAAAATTTCCTTAAAAAAGCAGAAAAAAATCTGAAAAAATTAAAAAAAATAATCCTAAAACATCCCAAAAAATTAAAAAAAAATCCCCAAAAAATTCCCAAAATTTCAACCTATTGAGGAGTTACAGCCTGTCCCAAAACCACTCTGAAAATTCCCAAAAAATCCTAAAAAAATGCCAAAAAATCCCTAAAATTTCCTAAAAAATCAGGAAAAAAACCCAAAAAATTCCCCCAAAATTCCCCAAAATTCTTAAAAAATCCTAAAACATTCCCAAAATTTTTTATAGATCTGAGAGTTTCATCTTAACCTGAAACCTGCTAAGAAACCCCAAAAAAAAACCCCAAAAAATGCCAAAAAAACCCAAAAAATCCCTAAAAAAAGAGAAATAAATCCTAAAAAATTCCCAAGAAATTCCCAAAAAAATCCCAAAAATTCCCCAAAAAGTTCTAAAAAATTCCCCAAATTTTTACCTATCTTGGATTTATTCCTGACTCAAAACCACTCCGAAACACCCTTAAAAATCCCAAAAAATCAGAAAAAAAATCCTAAAAACTCAGAAAAAAATTCCTAAGAAATTTCCAAAAAAATCCTAAAAAATCCTAAAAAATTCCCAAAAAAATCTTAAAAAATTCCCAAATTTTTTCCTATCTTGGAGTTTATTCCTGACTCAAAACCACTCTGAAATCCACAAAAAAATCCCGAAAATACCCAAAAAATCCCTAAAAAATCAGAAAAAAGTCCTAAAAAATGTCAAAAAATTCCCAAAAAATCCCAAAAAAATCCAGAATAAAAAATCCCAAAAAACCAAAAAATTTGCCAAAATTTTTATAGACCTGAGAGTTTTATCTTAACCTGAAACCTGCCGAAAAAAACCAAAAAACCCCCCCAAAAAAATCCCTAAAAAATCAGAAAAAAATCCGAAAATATCTAAAAAAAATCCGAAAAAATCCTAAAAATTCCCAAAAAATTCCTAAAAAAATCCCAAAAAATTTCCCTAATTTTTTCCTATATAGAAGTTTAATCCTGACCTGAAACCACTCTGAGAAACCCTAAAAAATCCCAAAAATACCCCCAAAAAAAACCCCCTAAAAAAATCCCCCAAAAATAAAAAAACCCCTAAAAAATCCCCAAAAATTCCCCAAAAATCCTAAAAAAATTCCCAAAAAAATCCTAAAAAATTCCCTAATTTTTTCCTATATATGAGTTTAATCCTGACCTGAAACCACTCCGAGAAACCCCAAAAAATCCCCAAAAAATCCCAAAAAATCCCCAAAAAAATCCCGAAAAATCCGAAAAAATCCCCAAAAAATCCCGAAAAATCCCGAAAAAAATCCTAAAAAATCCCAAAAAATTCCCAAAAAATCCTAAAAAATTCCCAAAATTTCCTCCTATGTAAGATTTTATCCTGACCTACAGCCACTCTGAAAAACCCCAAAAAATCCTGAAAATACCCAAAAAATCCCAAAAAAATCCCTAAAAAATCAGAAAAAAATCCGAAAAATATCCTAAAAAATCTCAAAAAATTCTCAAAAAAATCCCAAAAAATTTCTAAAATTTCTATATATTTAGGAGCTTTATCTTAACCTAAAACCTGTCGAAAAAGCCCAAAAAAATCCGAAAAAATAACTAAAAAGTCCAAAAAAAATCCGAAAAAAATAAAAAAAAATTCAAAAAAAATTCCGAAAAAGTCCCAAAAAAATTCCTAAAAATTCCCAAAAAATTCCAGATCGTTCCTCACCTGTCCAGGATGGGTTTCATCTGCTGCAGGCGCTGGGGGGGCTCGAGCACGGCGCCCTCCAGGGCGATTTTGGGGGGGCTCAGGGTGAGGAACCCCAGCACCTCCCGGCCGTAGACGGGGCTGAGGCCGCAGCGCAGCTCGTTCAGCCTCAGCAGCCGCTCCAGGCGCTCGGCACGGCCCCGGGCACGTCGGGATTCCAGAGATTCCTGCGGGAAAAAAAGGGGAGAAGTGAGAGAAAGCAGGGAAAAAAAACCCGGGGAAAATCGGGTTAGAAATGGCAAAAATCCGAACGAAAATCGGACTAAAAATGGCCAAAAAATGCCCTAAAATCTGCATTAAATCACCCAAAATCGGCACTAAAACAACCAAGAAATGGCCCCAAATTTGGGGGAATTTTGGGGATTTTTGATGGGAAAATTTGGGGAAAAGATGGGAAAAAATCTGGAGAAAATTGGAATTAAAATGAAAAAAATCCGCATTAAAATTGGTCACTGGATGCCCAAAATCTGCACTAAAATACCAAAAAATGGCCCAAATTTGGGGGAATTTTTGGGATTCCTGTGGGGGAAAAACGGGGAGAAATGAGGGAATGAAGAGAAAAACATTTGGGAAAAATTGGGTTAAAAATGGTAAAAATCTGCCTGAAAATTGGGCTGGAAATGGCAAAAATCGGAATTAAAATAAGGCACTGGATGCCCAAAATTGGAGGTGAAATACCCAAAAATTTGGGGGAAATTTTGGGATTATTGGGAAAAAAAATTGAGAAAAATTTGGGAAATAAAGGGAAAAAATTTGGGGAAAATTGGATTAAAATTGGCAAAAATTTGCATTAAAATTGCACTGAAAATGAGAAAAATTTGCATTAAAATTGGGCACTGGATGCCCAAAATTGGAGCTGAAATACCCAAAAATTTGGGGGAAATTTTGGGATTATTGGGAAAAAAATTTGGGAAATATGGAGAAAAAAATTTGGGAAAAATTGGGTTAGAAATGGCAAAAATCTGAACAAAAATCGGACTAAAAATGGCCAAAAAAAGTCCTAAAATCTGCACTAAGTCACCCAAAATCGGCACTAAAAATACCCAAAAATGGCCCCAAATTTGGAGAAAATTTTGGGATTATCGGGAAAAAAAATTGGGAAAAATTTGGGAAATAAAGGGAAAAAAATTTGGGGAAAATTGGATTAAAAATGGCAAAAATTTGCATTAAAATCGGGCACTGGAAACCCAAAATTGGAATTAAAAAACCCAAAAATGGCCAAAAATTTGGGAGAATTTTTGGGATTTTTAGGAAAAAAATTGGGAAAAATTTGGGAAATGCAGGGAAAAAAATTTGGGGAAAATTGGGTTAAAAATGACAAAAATCCACCCAAAAATTGCATTAAAAATAGTTCCAAAAAATCCTAAAATCTGCACCAAAAACCCCAAAAATGGCCCCAAATTTGGGGGAATTTTTGGGATTCCTGTGGGGGAAAATTTGGGAACTAAAGGGAAAAATTTTAGAAAATTGATTAAAAATGTAAAATTGCATTAATTGCACTGAAATGAAAAATTGTACTAAAATCGGGCACTGGATGCCCAAAATTGAGCTAATGCCCAAAATTTGGAAATTTTGGGATTATTGGGAAAAAATTTGGGAAATAAAGGGAAAAAATTTGGGAAAAATTGGGAAAATGGCAAAAATCCCTCAAAAATTGACTAAAATGGCCAAAAGTCCTAAATCTCTCATCATCAAAATCGGTACTAAAAAAACCCAAAAATGGTTTCAAATTTGGGGAATTTTGGGATTATTGGGAAAAATTTGGGAGAAATTTGAAATAAAGGGAAAAATTTGGGGAAAATTGATTAAAATGGCAAAATTTGCATTAAAATTGCACTGAAAATGAAAAATTTAGATTAAAATTGGGCACTGGATGCCCAAAATTGGGAAATACCCAAAATTTGGGAATTTTTGGGATTATTGGAAAAAATTGGAAAAATTTTGGAAATAAAGGGGAAAAAAATTTGGGAAAATGAGATTAAAAATGAAAAATTTGCATTAAAATCTGGCACTGAAGTTCCAAAATTGAACTAAAATATTAAAATTTGGGAAATTTTGGGATTATTGGAAAAATTGGGAAAAATTTGGGAAATAAAGGGAAAAATTTTGGGAAATTGGATTAAAATGGCAAAATTGCATTAAAATTACACTGAAAATGAAAAATTTGCATTAAAATGGGCACTGACATAAAATTGGAATTAGAATGTCAAAAATGGTCTCAAATTTGGAAATTTTGGGATTATTGGGAAAAAATTTGGAAATAAAGGAAAAAATTTGGGAAAATTGTTAGAAATGGCAAAATCCTCAAAAATTTGACTAAAATGGCCAAAAAGTCCTAAATCTGCATAAATCACCCAAAATCGGCACTAAAAATGCCAAAATGGTTTCAAATTTGGAATTTTTGGGATTATTAAGGAAAAAATTTGGGGAAATTTGGGAAATAAAGGGAAAAATTTGGGAAAATTGGATTAAAATTAGTAAATTTTACTTAATTGCACTAAAATGAGAAAATTTGCATTAAAATCGGCACTGGATGCCCAAAATTGGAGCTAAATAACCAAAATTTGGAGAATTTGGGATTATTGGGAAAAAATTTGTGGAAATGGAGAAAAAATTTTGGGAAAATTGGGTTAGAAATGGCAAAAATCTGAACAAAATCGATTAAATGGCCAAGTCCTAAAATCTACTAAGTCACTAAAATGGGGACTAAAATACCTGAAAATGGCCCCAAATTTGGAGAAAATTTGGGATTATTGGGAAAAAAATTGGGAAAAAATTTGGGAAATAAAGGGAAAAAACTTGGGAAAATTGGATTAAAAATGGCAAAAATTTGCATTAAAATCGGGCACTGGAGACCAAAATTGAATTAAAATATTCAAAAATGGCCCCAAATTTGGAGAAAATTTTGGATTTTAGGAAAAATTGGGAAAAATTTGGGAAATGAAGGAAAAAATTTGGGGAAAATTGTTAAAAATGACAAAAATCCACCCAAAATTGCATTAAATAGTTCCAAAAATCCTAAATCTGCACCAAAACCCCAAAATGGCCCCAAAATTGGGGAATTTTGGGATTCCTGTGGGGAAAATTTGGGAACTAAATGGAAAAATTTTCCCCAAATTTTCCTCTCTCTAAACTCAAAATTTCTCCTCTAATTCCCCAAATTTCCCTGATGTTTTCCCAAATTCTCCCAAAATTTCCCAAAATTTACTAAACTCTGAATTCTCCCAAATTTCAAATTCTCCAAATTTCCCTTAACTTCCCAAAAATCCCCTGAATTTCACCACCCAAATTCTCCAGAATTCTCTCAAATTTCCCCAAATTTTTCCTCAGTCTCCAACTTTCCCTTAAATTCTCCTAGAATTCTCCCCCAAAATTTTCTCTAAAAACTCCTTCAAAATTCCTCTCTCAAATTTCAGGTCCCTCTTAAAAATCTCCTCCCAGGTACCAATCTCCCAAAATTTCCCTTAAATTTCCTCCTCACTTCCCAGACCTCCACCTTCCCGAACTTCTCCTCTAAAATCCTCAAAATTCCCTTCCAAAATCCCCAATTCTTCCCCAAAATCCCTCAAAACCTCCAAAATTTTCCTTCCAAATTTCTTCCCAAAAAATCTCCCAAGTTCCTTGAATTTCCTTCAAATTCCAACTTTCTCCTGAATCTCCTCTCAAAATCTCTTCTGTGGGGTCTCCAAATCCCCTGAATTCCCTGAAATCTCCCTCAAATTCCTCCTTTCAAAATTTCCTTGAATTTCTCCTTAGTACCCCCCACCTCCCAAATTCCTTGAAAACTCTTGGGGCCCTCCTGAATTTTCCCTCAAAATCCCCTTGAATTCCTCCCAAATTCCCCTAAATTCTCCCCACTTCTGATCTCCCCTTCTGAACACTCCCCCCACCATCTGGAAATTTCAAAATCCCCTGCAAACCCTCAACCTCTCAAAAATTTCCAGTAATCCTTCCCTAGCCTCCTCCTAAATTTCCCTGAGGGTCCTCAAAATTCCCTCAGGGCCTCCCCTGAATTCCTTGAATTTTCCCAAATTCCTCCTGAATTCTGAAATCCCTTAAAATCTCCATCTCAAAATTTCCCAACTCCTCAGTAATTTTCCCACCTCCCTTGAAATCTCCCCAAAATCTCCCCAAAATTCTCCTCAAAATTCCCCACCCCCAAATTCCTCAGTAGACCCTCAAAATTCTCCCAAAATCCCCAGGTACCTCAATTTCAAAATCCCCAATTCTCCTGAAAATTTCCTCAAATCTCCCCAAAATCCCCCAAATTCCTCCCCAAAATTCCCTCCCCTTGAATTTCGAATTCCAAAAACTCCATTGTACCCTCCTCACTCCCTTGGGACTTCAAATCTCAAATCTCAAAATCCCTCACCTCAAATTCCCCAAAGAATTTTCTCTCAACCTCAGGGCCTCCCAAATCTCAATCCTCTCCCAAAATTCCCAAATTTTCCCCTTCAAAATCCCCAAATCTCCAATTCCCTCCCAAATTCCTCACCAGGCAGAACCAGATGCAAGTCGCTTCCATGAGGGGCGGGCCAGAGGGCGGTAGAGGGACATGGCCCCGGCCTCCTGGCCCCATGAGGCAGGAGGAGGAGGGCCATGATATTATATATATATAGTCAGTGGAACCTAGAACCTTGAACCTTGGGAACCCAGAACCTAGAATCTTAGAACTCCTAGAACCTTGTGGAACCTAGAATCCTAGAACTCCTTGGATGAATCCCTAGATCTTTGTGGCAACCCAGAAACTCCAGATCTAGAACCCAGAACTCCCAGGAAATCCCTAGATCAGAAATCCTCAGGAACTCCTGGGAGAACTCCTAGGAAATCCTAGTGAACCTTTGGGGAAAACCTGGGGAGAACCTTAGAATCCCTAGGATCTTTGCATCCCTTTATATAACCTAGACATCTGGGAGAACTCTAGAATCCCTAGATCTTTGGGAAATCCCTAGAACTCCAGCAACCCAGGAAACTCCTAGAAACTCCTTGGGGATCTTTGGGGAAACTCCTTTATAGCAACCTGAGGACATCTTTGGATGAACCCCAGTAACCCTTTGGGACTTTGTTCCTTGGGGAAAATCTTTAGAACTCAGAACTCAGTAGAATCCCAGAACTCTTAGAACTCCAGAACTCAGAAAAATCCCAGAATCCTAGAACCTTGGGGACCTTGGGAGAATCCCTAGAAATCCTGAGGCACCTAGGAAACCTAGAACCTTGGGGAACCTAGAACCTTGGGGAAACTTGGGAAAACCCAGAACTCCTAGAACCTAGAAATCCCTAGAACCTAGAACCTGGGGAGCTCCTAGAACTCCATGAAAACTCCAGATCTTGGGGAATCCTTGAGGAATCAGATCTTTGTAGCACTTGGGAACTCAGAAACCTAGAACCTTGGGGTGGAACCTGGGGAAAACCTAGGAACCTTGAACCTAGAACCCAGAACTCAGAACCTAGAGCTCTTTGGGGTGAACTCATGAAAACCTTGGGGATCTTTGGGGAACTCCCTTTGATGAACCTAGACTTTAAAAGACCTTGGCAACCTGAGACTAGAAATCTTAAAGCCTTTAGAAAATCTTTAGACTGTGAAACTCCTTCCCAAGTGAATTGGGACTTTCAGTAACCCAGATCTGGGGCACCTTTAGAGAATCCTAGACTTTGATGAACTCCTTTGTATAACTCAGGATCTTGGGGAGAATCCTAGCAGCAACCTGGGGGAACCTTGGGGAAGCCTTATAGCAACTCCCTTAGAAAACTCCAGAATCCCTAACACCTGGGAGCCTGGTAACCTTGGGAACCTGTGACCTTTGGAGAAATCAGAATCAGACTAGTGAACTCCCCCAGAAAACGTTCTGTAACCCAAGTGAATCTTGGGAACCTTGGGAGCAACCTTTGGGAAATCTTTAGATCTTTGGGGAATCCCTAGAAAACTCAGGAAACTAGAATCTTGAGAACCCTAGAGACTTTGTAACCTTGGAAAGAACTCCAGAACTCCTAGAGCAACCCTAGACATTTGAATCCCTAGATCTTTGAGGAAAACTTGGGAATCCCTGAGAATCTGGGAGATCTTTGAAGAACTCAGGAACCTTTGGGGAACTCCATCAAAACCTTTAGAGTAACCTAGATCTTTGGGATGAAACTTTAGAGAACCTTGGGATCTTGTGAATCTAGAATCCCAGAAAACTAGAACCTAGACATCTTTGGAAAATCCTTAGACTCTAGAACTTTATGACACCTTGGAGAAACTCAGGCCTTTAGGAAAATCCCAAGAACTCGGGGAAAGACTTGAAGATTCTTGTGAGCAAATCTAGAGATTCTTTGGGGAAACCCTAGAAGAACCCAGTAACCTGATGAACCTTGGGGAAATCAAAGCAACTTTAGCACCCAGACTCGAGAACCTTGGAGAAATCCCTTTGGGAGCCTGGGGAAATCTTAATCAAAACCCCTAGAAAATCCTGGGGATCTTTGGGGAACCTTTGTGAATCCCCGGCAACCTGATCTTTTAGAATTTTATTTTTTTGTTTATCTGGTTTTGAGCCTTTTTGGTTTTTTATTTTTTGTTTTTATCTTTGGTTTTGAGCTGAGCCTATCTTGGTTTTTTTGTTTCATTTTTGATTTTGTTTTTGATTTTACCTTTTTTTATTTTAATTCATCTTTGTTTGATCTTTTTTAATCATCTATTCTCTGGTTTTTGTTTGTCTTTTTATCTTTGGGGTTTTTTTGCCTGACCTGGTGGTTTTAATTTTTTTATTTTTTTATTTTTTTATTTTTTGATTCTTTTAGGGTTTTTTTATTTTTAATATTCTTTTGACTTTGACCACCTGATTTTTTAATTTTTTTTGTTTTGATTTTAATTTTTATTGTTTATCTTATTTTGTTTTTATTTTGATTTTTTTGTTTTTATCTTTTAGACTTTTTTTGTTTTTTAATTTTTGATCTTTTAACCATTTGGTTTTTGGTTTTTGGAGTTGTTTGGTTTTTTGAGCCTTTTAATTTTTTATTGTCTTTCTTTTTATCTTTTAAATTTTTATTGTTTATCTTTGGTTTTGTCTTTTGTTTTTTTATTTTATTTTTTATCTTTTTGGTTCTTTTTTATTAATTTTAACATTTTTTGATTCTTTGACCATCTGATCTTTGGTTGTTTTTTTGTTTTGTTTTTACATTTTGTTTTTGTTGTTAATTTATTCTAATTTTTGTCTTTGGTTTTTATTTTTTGTTACCTTTACATCTTTTCCTCGGTTTTTGTTGTTTATCTGGTTTTATTTTTTGTCTGATTTTATCTTTTATTTTTTTATTTTTTAGTTCTTTTTTTTTTAATTTTTTTGATCTTTTAGGTAACTATCTTGGTTTTTTATTTTTTTGTCGAGCCTTTTTTAGGGTTTTTTGTATTTTTTTTGATTTTGAGCCTTTTTATCTTTTTTTGTTTTTATCTTTTATGACCATTCATTTTTGGTTTTTTTGTTTGTTTTTTTTTATTTTTAGGTTTTGTTTCATTGTTTTATCTGGTTTTTTGGTTTTGTCTTTATTTTATTTTTGTTTTTTATCTTTTGGTTTTTGATTTTAATTACATTTTATTCTTTGACTTTTTAATCTGATTTTGGTTTCGGTTTTTGTCTTACCTATTTTTATTTTTAGGGTTTTATTGTCTTGCGTTCTTTGGTTTTGGTTTTATCTTTTTTGTTTTTATCTTTCACTTTTTTTTGTTTTATTTTTTGAATCCTTTTTAGGGAAACATTTTTTGAAGTTTTGGTTTTTTTATTTTTTCGCTCAATCTATTTTATGAATATTTTGGGGTTTATCGGCTTTTTGACGGAAATATTTTGGTTTTTGTTGGTTTCGGATTTTGTTCTCTAACGATTTATTTGATTTTGATTCTTTTGAAATTTTTGGTTTTTGTTTTATTTTTCAATCTATCTTTATGATTTCGAAAATTTGAATTCGCGGATGAATATTTTATGAATATTTTGAAATTTTCGGTTTTGATTTTTTTTTGTGAATTTTGCGAATTGATTTTATGATTATTTTATGAACATTTTATGAATATTCTTTAAAATATTTTCGAGATTTTGATTTTGAGGAATTTATAAACATTTTGTGAATATTTTATGCAATATTTTAATTATTTTGAATTAATTTTGGTTTTGGATTTTTGGGAACTTTGAAGCGGACATAATTTTGGTTTTGGTTTTGGTTTTGGTTTGGAGCTTCAATTTATTTTATTTAATATTTTGAATTTGAAATTTTGATTTTGTGAATTTTTAATATCTGGTTTTGATTTTGTTAGAAAATTTGAAGCCATTTTGGTTTTTGTGGGATTTTTAAGCAACTTTTGGTTTTATTTTTATGAATATTTTGAATACTGCTTTTTGTGGTGATTTTTGGGAAACATTTTGGTTGTTTTGAGCGGAATATTTTTGGTTTTGGTTTTTGGGGTCGATCGCTCTGATTTTGTTTTTTTCTCAATCGACGATGAATATCGGATTTTTTATGGATTTTGAACCTTTATTATTTTAAATTTGGTTTTTACATTTTGATTTTAATTGTCGGTTTTGGTTTTGTTTTAACATTTTTGATTTTGGTTGTTTTGATTTTTTATGCTGAGTTTGCGGACTTTTATTTCAATCGATTTTATGAATATTTTGGGGCTTCATTTTATTTTTGATCTTTGAAACTTTGGTTTTGGTTTCGGTTTTGAGCGAGCCACCGACGGAGTGATTTCGACATTTTGGTTTTGATTTTGAACTTTAATATATTTTGATTTTGATGGTTTTATTTTATTTATTTCAATGATTTATGAATATTTTAATTTATTTGGTTTTGATCTTTGGAACGGAGTTTGAATTTTATTTGTTTTATTTTTCACCTCTTTATGAATTTTGGATTTTGGTTTTTGGGATTTTATTTTGAAATTTTGTGCTGGTTTCGGTCGAGCGACGAGTTTTCACGACGGATATTTTGATATTTGGTTTATGAAAACGATTTTAATTTGCTTTATATTTTGATTTTGGAAGATTTTGTTTATTGTTTGATTTGAGATTCTCTCAATCTATTTATATTTTGATTTTTGGTTTTTGGTTTTGAAAATCCTTTGAGCGACTCGCGACTGGAGCGACGATGATGATGATTTATTTTGAGCCGAGTTTATTTCACCTGCTCAATTTTGGCTGGTCCTGCGTTGATTTTGAGGGCGGCGCTGGAGGGAGGGAGGGCGGCGGCAGCACCGCAGCAGCGGGAGGGAGGGCGGGCTGGGAGTGGACCTGAGGCGGGAGGGGCGGGCGGCTGGAGGGCGGTTCCTGGCGAACCACGACGATGACTTCCGACCACAATTAGCGCCTGGAACTGCGGGAGGGAGAGAAAATAAAATAAAATATAAAATTAAATTCTTGGTCAAGGACCCCTTAAAATGGAGGGTCCTCGCTAAAATGGTCTGAGATCTGGGTCCTAAAATGGTATGGAGATCCCGAAGGGATTTGAGGGGTCTAAAATGCCGGTCTGGTCCTGAGGGGCTCTCAAATGGTTTGAACTGGTCTCAAATGGGTCTGAAGGCCCTGAGGTCCCAATGGGGTCTGGGGGTGTCTTGGGGGATTTGGGGGTCCCTAAATGGGTCTTTGGGGGTCTCTGGGGCTCTCAAAAGTGGGTCTTGGGGTGTCCTGTGGGATTTTGAGTCTAAAGTGTCCCAATGGGTCTGAGTCTCTGGAGGCTCTCAAAATGGGTCTGGGGGTGTCTTGGGGGATTTGGGGGTCCCTAAATGGGTCCTGGGGGTCTCTGGGGGCTTCCTCAAATGGGTCTGGGGTGTCCTGGGTGGGATTTTGGGGGTCACAGGTGTCCCCAAATGGAGTCTCTAGAGTCTCTGGGGGGTCCCAAAATGGGGGCTGGGAGAACTCTGAGGGGCTCTCAAATGGAGTCTGGGGTCTCTGAGGGGTCCCTAAATGGGTCTGGGGGAATTTGTCCCAAAATGGACAGGGAGTGTCCTGAAGGGACGTGGGGGGTCTCTCTAAAATGGAGTCTGGGGTCTCTGGAGGGTCCCCAAAATGGGTCTGGGGGTGTCTTAGAGTTTGCAAGGAGCCCAAAATGGGTCTGGGGTCTCTCAAGAGAGATTTTTGGGGATCCCAGGACTCCATGGCAAATGGGTCTGGGGTCTCTGTCCCAAAATGCGGCTCCGGATCTGGGGGTCCCAAAATGGGTCTGAACTCTAGGGTCCCCTTAAATGGGCTCCGGGTGTCCTGTGGTCGGATTTTTGGGGGTCCCAGGTGTCCCTAAATGCTGGGGTTCTGGGAGGTCCTCAAAATGGGCTCCGTGCTAGGAGATTAGGGGTCGCCCGGGTTCGTCTCAAGTGGCTCTCGCAAATGGGTCTGTGTCCTGGGTGGGATTTTGATCTCCAGTGGTCCCTAAATGGGTTCTGGTCTGCAGATCGGGTCCCAAAATGGGGCTGGGGATCCCCCAGGGGATTTGAGGGGCTCCAAATGGGTCTGGGGTGTCTTGGGGATTTGGGGTCCCTAAATGGGGTCTGGGGGTGTCCCTGGGGATTTGGTCCCTAAATGGCCTTGTGTCCTGGGATTTGGGGGTCCCTAAATGCCCTGGGTCTCTGGGGGTCTCCTAAAGGGTCTGGGGGAATTCTGGGGTCTCAAAATGGGTCTGTGGGTCTCTGGGGGTTTCAAAATGGGTTCTGAATTTAGGGTCTGCAATGGGTCTCGTTCCCTGGGGTCCCTAAATGGGGTCTGGGGTGTCCTGGGGATTTCCTGCAATGCGGCGAGTCTCTGGGGTCCCAAATGGGTCTGGGGGTGTCTTAGGGGATTTTGGGAGTCTCAAAGTGTCTCTGCAAATGGGTCTGTGGGTCTCTAATTTCGCGTCCGTCTCTCACCACTGCCTCGGGTCTCTACTCACACTCAACTCTCATCAAATTGCGGTCTCCTTGCTAATTGGGTCTCGGGGTCTCTCTACCACTAACTCCCATCATTTGGGTCTGGGGGTCTCAAGTATACTTGGGCCTGGGTCTCTAATTTGGGCCTGGGGTCTCATTACCTAACTCCTCACCACTCGCCTGGGCCTCTACCACTAGACTCTCACTGCCTGTGGGTCTCCATCACATCTCACCTGTAATTTGGGTCTGGGATCTCTCTAATAATTTGGGGCTCCTGGCCTCCCATTAATTAACTCATTACACTTTGGGGCTCACAGTCTCACTAACTCTCACAATTGGGCCCTGGCCTCTGTTAATTTGGGGTCTGGGGTCTCCCCATTAATTTGGGTCTCGGCCTCAACTCCCAAATGGGTCTGGGTCTCTCATTAATTTGGGTCTGGGGTTTCACATTAAACTCCTCATTAATTGGGTCTGGCCTCTCCCCACTGGGCTCCGTCTCATCTACACTTTCAACCTCATTAATTTGGGTCTGGGGGTCTCTCATCACTCTGGGCCCTGTGGGTCTCTCATCACTCTGGGTCTGGTGTCTCCACTTGGGTCTGGGGTCTCACACTCCTGGGGCCTTGTGCCCTCATTAATTTGGGGTCTGGGGTCTCTCATTAACTCTCACACTGGGTCTGCCAGTGCCACTTTGGTCTGTGGGTCTCTCACCACTGGGTCTCGTCTCTCATTTGGGTCCGTCTCTGTTACACTTTGGGTCTGGGGTCTCAGCACACTTACCCACTCACACTTTGGGGTCTGGGGGTCTCTAACTCTGGGGTCTGGGGTCTCTACCACTGCCTGGGGCCTGGACTGGGGTCTGTGCCTCGTACAACAACTGGCCTGGGTCTTCACCTTTACTAAACTCCTCACTACTGGGTCTGGTCTCCCAACTCTCGGCTCCGTCTCTCTATTAATTCACCATATTTGGTCTGGGGCTCACACTGGGTCTGGGGTCTCTCTAATAATTTGGGTCTGGGTCTCTCATTCACCTTGGGTCTGGGTCTCTACACTGGGTCCCTGGGGTCTCTACACTTGGGTCTGGGGTCTCATTAACTCTCACTAATTTTGGTCTGGGGTGTCTCTCATTGTCTGGGGTCTCTAATTTGGGTCTGGGGTCTCTATCATCCCCTTTAATTTGGGTCTGGGGGTCTCTATTAATTTGGGTCTGGGGTCTCTCATTATGGGAGTCTCTCATTAATTGGGTCTGGGGTTCTCTACTAATTTGGGTCTGGGGTCTCACACTTGGGTCTGGGGTCTCTATCACAATTTACTCTTTTTGGGTCTGGGGTCTGTAATTTGGGTCGGGGTCTCTGAATTGGGTCTGGGGTCTCACATTTGGTTGTGGGGTTTTTTTTTTGTCTGGGTCTCTGTTAATTTGGGTCTGGGGGTCTCTCACTATTAACTCACTTATTTGGGTCTGGGTGTCTCTACACTTGGGTCTGGGGTTCTCTCACCAATTTAATTGGGTCTGGCCTCTTTATTTGGGGTCTGGGGTCTCTCATTGGGTCTCATTAATTTGGTCTGTGGGTCTCTATATTTGGGTCTGGGTCTCTAATTTGGGTCTGTGGGTCTCTCACTGGGTCTGTGGGTCTCTAATTTGGGTCTGGGGGTCTCCCCATTTACTCTCACAATTGGGTCTGGGGTCTCTACTCACTGGGTCTGGGGTTCTATTAATTTGGGTCTGGGGTCTGTAATTTGGGTCTGGGGTCTCTATTATTGGGTCTGGGGTCTCTCATTAACTCTAATTGGGTCTGTGGGTCTCTGCTAATTTGGTCTGGGGTCTCTAATTGGGTCTGGGGTTTTTTCTCCCATTAATTTGGGTCTGGGCTCTCCCACTGGGTTGGGTTTTTTGGGTCTGGGGTCTCCCACACTTTTTTGGGTCTGGGTTTTCTCATTAACTCACACTGGGTCTGGCTCCCACAATTGGGTCTGGGGTCTCTAATTTGGGTCTGGGGTCTCTCTAATTGATTGGGGTCTCCCACTACTCTGGGTCTGGGGGTCTCTACTTGGGTTTGTGGGCTCCTTTTGGGCCTGGGGGTCTCTACACTGGGTCTGGGGTCTCTCATTAACTCTCACACTTGGGTCTGGGGTCTCTATTAATTGGGTCTGGTCTCCCACACTTGGGTCTGGGGTCTCTACTCACTGGGTCTGGGCCTCATATTTGGGTCTGGGGTCTCATTAACTCTATTAATTGGGTCTGGGGTCTCTACCACTAAGTCTAATTGGGTCTGGGGTCTCTGCCATTTGGGTCTGGGTTTCTCTCTCATTGGGTCGGGGTCTCCCATTAATTTGGGTCTGGGGGTCTCTCTACCACTAATTGACCTGGGTCTGTGGCCCTAATTTGGGGTCTGTATTCTAGCATTGGGTCTGGGTCTGTAATTTGGTCTGGGGTCTCTGTGTTAATTGGTTCTGGGGTCTCTTACATTGGGTCTGGGGTCTTCATTAACTATTAATTGGGTCTGGGGGTCTCTAAATTTGGGTTCTGGGGTCTCTCACTAATTAACTCCCATTAATTTGGGTCTGGGGGTCTCCCATTAATTTGGGTCTGGGGTCTCTAATTGGGTCTGGGGTCTCATTAATTTGGGTCTGTGGGTCTCATTAATTTTCTCCTCCATTAATTTGGGTCTGGGGTTCTCTATTAACTCTCACACTGGGTCTGGGGTCTCACATTTGGTCTGGGGTCTCGACCGGTCTGTCTCACATCTGTCTGTCTCTAACTCATTATTTGGGTCTGTCTCATTAATTTGGTCTGGGGTCTCTTATTCAGTCCTTAGCACTGTCTGTCTCTCACTGTCTAACTCTCATTGGTCTGTCTCTTTGTTAATTTGGGTCTGGGGTCTCTAATAATTTGTCTGGTCTCTCATTAATTTGCTCAGTCTTCACTGTTTGGCTCCTCACTTTATTCAATCTCTATTTACTCTCATTAATTGGGTCTGGTGTCTGTAATTTGTTTCAGTTCTCTAAAGTTTGGTCGTTTTTGCGGTCTTCAATATGTCTTAGTCTCTCTATTTAGTCTGGTCTCTATTAACTCCTATTAATTGTCTGGGGTCTCTCATTAATTGTCTGGGTTCTAATTTGAGTCTGGGTCAGTCACTTTGTCTGGGGTCTCTACTACACCTGGTCTGGGGTCTCCCCATTAACTCTCACTTCACTGCGTCGGGGTCTCTACCACTCACTCTACCCGACGTCTCCACCTCGACGGTCCGGTCTGTAATTTTGCGCTCATTGCCTCCTCATTCTCTCTCCGGCCCCATTAACCGCAAGCCATCGACCCCGCCCCCGCCCGCTCTGCCTCACCGGCGCCCACGGGTGCAGCGGGGATCCCGCCGGGGCGTGGCTCCGCCTCGAGGCCCCGCCCCCAAGCGGCGCCAGCAGCGTCACCTGCGCCAGCGGTGGAGGGCGGCGCCGCGCCCGCCAGCAGCTGTAGCACGTTCTACGGGAAACACTTTTAGTTAAAATCACCAAATTTGGCCATTTTACACATTTCCCAAATTTCCCTAATTTTTCTTCCATTTTTCCCATTTTTTGGCATTTTTTTCCCATTTTTTAGAATTTTTCCATTTTTGACAATTTTTCCCTTTCTTTGACATTTTTTCCCATTTTTTTTAGTTTTTAAATTCCATTTTTGGTGCATTTTTTCCCCCATTTTTCCCCATTTTTCGGCATTTTTTCCCATTTTTAAGGATTTTTTCCCCATTTTTCTCCCCATTTTAAGCATTTTTTCCCCCATTTTTGTGGCTTTTTTGCATTTTTTGGCATTTTATTCCCCTTTTTTTGCATTTTTCTCCATTTTTCCAATTTTTTAGGAATTTTTCCCCCATTTTTGGGGTTTTGTTAGCATTTTTTCGTATCTTCTCCCATTTTTTCATTTTTTGGCATTTTCCCCCTATTTTTTTCCCCATTTTTTCCTCCCATTTTTCCCCCATTTTTCCCCATTTTTCCCCCATTTTTCCCCCATTTTTTTCCCCATTTTTCCCGATTTTTTGTAGTCCCACATTCAGGAGCAGCTGCAGCACGCTCCCTGCAAACGGGGAAAATCCATTTTGGGGCCAACACTCGACCTTTTCACATTTTAACAAATTCCATTTTTCCAAATTTTTCTTCCATTTTTCTCATTTTTCCCATTTTTGCATTTTTCCCATTTTTCCCCATTTTCTTTCCTGCTTCCTAGAATTTTTTCCCCCATTTTTTGACATTTTTTCTGCCCATTTTTTTCCATTTTTTCCCTCATTTTTATAGATTTTTTTCCCATTTTTTAGATTTTTTCCATTTTTCTGGGAATTTTTTCCCCATTTTTGACTCCCCATTTTTCCCATTTTTAGAATTTTTAATTCTCCACTTTTTATGTAGCATTTTTTTCTCATTTTTGGCATTTTTTCTCCATTTTTTTTTTCTCCATTTTTTTCCTTCCCATTTTTCCCCATTTTTGCAATTTTTAATCTCCATTTTTTGACATTTTTACTCCCATTTTTGGGGCATTTTTTCCCATTTTTTGACATTTTTCCCATTTTTTCCCATTTTTCCTCCCATTTTTGGTCCCACATTCATGAGCAGCTGCAGCAGGTCGCTCCTTTAAAACTGAAAAACATTTTGGGGCCAATCAATCAATTTCACGATTTTGATATTTTTAACAAATTCCTCCATTTTTCCTATTTTTCCCCAATTTTTTCCATTTTTTCCAGAATTTTTTCCCCCATTTTTCGAATTTTTCCCCCATTTTGCATTTTTTCCCCATTTTTTGTGATTCTCACCATTTTTTGAATTTTTAATCTGATTTTTTATGCATTTTTTCTCTCATTTTTGCATTTTTTTCCCCATTTTTTTCTCTGCTTTTCCATTTTTTCCCATTTTTCCCCATTTTTGCACTTTAATCTCCCATTTTTGACATTTTTACCCCATTTTAAAGATTTTCCCATTTTTGACATTTTTCCCCCATTTTTCCCATTCCCCATTTTTCCCCCATTTTTGGTCCCATATCCATGATAGCTGCAGACGCCTCCTAAACGGGGAAACCCATTTTGGGGCCAAATCACCGGAATTTTCAAGATTTTTGAACAAATTCCATTTTTCCAAATTTTCTTCCATTTTTCCCCCATTTTTTTCATGCATTTTTTCCCATTTTTTCCCCATTTTTTCACCATTTTTTTCCCCATAAGCATTTTTTCCCATTTTTTGTATTTTTTAAGCATTTTTCACATTTTTTCCCCCTTTCTTTTGCATTTTTTCCATTTTTCTCAATTTTTTAGAATTTTTTCCCCATTTTTGGGGAGGTTTTTGGCATTTTGGTGCATCTTCTCCCCTCATTTTTGAGCATTTTCACTTTTTCCCCCTTTTTTTCATTTTTCCTCCCATTTTTCATTTTTCCCATTTTTCCCCATTTTTTTCCCTCGCTTTCTCCCATTTTTCCCATTTTTGGCCCCCACATTCATGAGCAGCTGCAGCACGCTCCTCTGCACCTGGAGGGAAAAAAAAATCCATTTTGGGGCCAACCACCGAATTTTCAAGATTTTAACAAATTCCCCATTTTTTCCAAATTCTTTCCATTTTTCTCCCCCATTTTTCAATTCTTGGTGCATTTTTGACATTTTTTCCCATTTTTGCATTTTTCCCCCATTTTTCCCCCCATTTTTTCTCACCATTTTCCCCATTTTTCCCCCCATTTTGCATTTTTTCCCATTTCCCCATTTTCTTTCCATTTTTTAGAACCTTTTCCCATTTTTGACATTTTTCATTTTTCCCATTTTTCCCATTTTTAAGATTTTTTCCATTTTTTAGATTTTTTTCCCCATTTTCTCGATGATTTTTTCCCCCATTTTTGACGATTTTTTTTCCCCCCATTTTTGAATTTTTAACCGCATTTTTATGGCTCTCATTTTGCGTGATGGCATTTTTTTCCCATCTTTTCTTTTTTTCTCCATCCCATTTTTTGCAATTCTTACATTTTTGAGACATTTTTGACATCATTTTTTCCCATTTTTCCCCCATTTTTCCCCATTTTTGGTCTCATTATCCAGTGGAGCAGCAGACAGATCGCTCCCTAAAATCTGGAAAATTTTGGGGCCAACTCCTGGACTTTCACATTTTAACAAATTCCCCATTTTTCCAAATTTTCTTCCATTTTTCCCATTTTTGCATTTTTTCTCATATTTTAGACTTTTTCCCATTTTTGTATTAAACGGGAAAAATTTGGGGTAGACTCACCGACCAATATATATACACATTCAAAACCCAATCTTAAATCTAAAAATCCCAATCCCTCCCAAAATCCCCCTGCGAAACCCCCTGAAATCCCCCTGAAAAATCCCTAAACAACGAAACCCCACTCCTGCTCCTAAAATTAGCAAGCTAAAATCCCCCCAATCTGAAATCTGTAACCCTCCTCTAAAATCCTCCAATTTTCTCTACTAAAGCACCCCTAAAACCCCAAATTTCTGTAACTCCTTCTTAGAACCCCTGAAAATCTCTACTCCCCCAAAATCAGTAATTCTCTTTTTAAAATCTCTCACACCCCCAAAAATCTAAAACCCTGTAATCCTTTAACCCCCACTAAACATTTCTCTACCTCTTTCCCAAAACCTCCCTGTAAACTGATTCTCTAAAATCCCCCAAAATTTCTTTTCAAAACTAAAATGCCCCCAAAAACTCTAAAATTTCTATAAACTATCAAAACCTCCTGAAAATCTCTTAAACTCCTGAAATTCCCCAGTAATCCCCACTTTCTAAAATCCCCCAAAATTTTCTCCCAAAATCCCCATCCTTTTCCCTGTACTAACATTCAAAATCCTCCACAAAACCTCCCCCTGTAATCTCCCTACTGTACCCTGTAACCTCCCCACCCTCACAACTCCCACCCTAAAAATCTGTAACAACTAAAACTGTGCACTTTCCCTCCTGACCCCCAAAAATCCTCAAAACAAAATCCCCTGTAAACTCTTTCAAAATCAAACAAACCCCAATCACCTCTTAACAATTCTCAAAAATCTCTTTCAAAACCCTCAAAAATCCCCACCTCCCAAATTCTCTCTAAAATCCCCCAAAACTTAAACAACAACCCCCTGAAAACTTCAAAATACTCCTTAAATCTACTCCCTTTGATCACACTCCCAAATTTTCCTCCCAAAATCTTTCCTGTAACTCTGAAATCCCCAATCTCCCAAAATCCCCTCCTAAAACTCCCAAACAAATACTAAAAACAAAACCCTGAAAATCCCTAAATCACTAAAATCCCCTAAACTTCCCAAAACACCCTCAAAATTCAAAATTCAAACACCCCTGACATCTCCCCAAACCCTAAAACAAAATCCTCTAAATTTCAAAATACCCTAAAATTCCCTCAAATCCCCTTGAACCCATCCCTAAATTTCAATTTCTCCTGTAACTGAAACTCTTAAAACGAATCACTCTTTCAAAATCAACTCAAAAACAAAAATCCTCTAAAAATCCCAATGAACAGAATCGAACTCAAAGAAACTCCCACCCTCTTTATCTAAAACCCAATCCTCCCAAAAACTAAAACAAGCAAAAATCCTCAAAAATCCCCAAAAATTCCCTCTAAAAATCCCTAAAACCCCTATCCACAAAAATCCCCTACAAAATTCCCACTCACCCCAAAATGCCTCGCATTCCCTTTTTAAAAACCTCTGAAACTCTCAAAATCCCCCAAAACCCCAAAATCCCCCACTGATGCACCTCATCCCTCACCCCTAAAATCCTCCCAAATTTCACCTCCGTAGCCCAAAATCGAAAACCTCCCCTGTAATTTCCGAAACTCTAAACCCAAAATCTCCAATTTTCCCCAAAAACTCCAAAATTTTTCTCTTAAACCCCCACTCTCTCTTTAGAGCCCTTAAAAACCCTCCAATCTCCCATCTCCCCAAAAATCCCTCTCCCTCCTGAAAAATCTGTAAAAATTCTTTAAACACTCTAGAAATCTCCCCACTCCCCAAAATCTGAAAAATCCCTCATACTTTCCTCCCAAATCAAAAATCCCTCCCACTCCTGCACAAAAATCCCCAATTTCCTCCTGGACAATCCCCTAAAATTTCCCAACCTCTAAATCCCCTCTTACTGAAATCCCCTAAAATCACTTTAAAACAAAACTCCCCCACCCTCCTAAAATCCCTCTGTAATCTCTAAACTTCTCCCCTGAAAAATCTCTCCCAAAATTCTTTAAAACCCCCTGTACCTCCAAAACCCACATTTCACACTCCCAAATCTCCAAAATCCCCCAAAATTCCCCTTATAAACCCCTAAAAACAAAATCAAATCTCTAAAATCCCCAAACAGAATTTCCTTAAAATTCACTCTCCCCAGAAATCTCCCCTGTACCCTGAAATCTAAATTTTCTTAAACTCCTTAAAATTTCTCTCTTTTAAACCCCCAGATTTCCCACCCCAAAAATCTCAAAATTCCTCCTCACAAAACTTAAAATCCCTCGATCTCAAAAATCGAAATTTCCCAAGCACCTCCTAAACCTCTACCTCTGTAGTCAGCTGTAATCCTCCTAAACACCTCTAAAATCTCTAAATTCTCTTCTGTACTCTCCTCTGTAAATTTCTAAAACTCCCAAAACACAAATGTCCACTAAACCCTGTGATCCTCCAATTCTCTCTCAAAAATCCCCAATTCACCTCAAAATCCCCCTCACCCTTCTCCTGCCACTTCTCCTCCCCCAGCTTCCTCTGCCACCACGCCAGGCTGCACAAGCCAGCACAGCCGCCTAGTGAGTGGTCAGTGGTCACTTTTGCTGCTGAGCTGCAGCGTCAGCGAGGGGGCGGATGAGCGCCAGCAGCCGGGCGGAGGGGGCGGCCAGCGCCGAGGGGCGGGCTTTGGCCCGGCTGCGCTGGGGCCAGAGCCGCCAGTTGGCCCAGGCTGACGACTCCCTCCCGGGCTGGGGGGAAAAATAAAGAAAATAATTAATTAAAATAATAAAATTATTTATCTAAATTTATAAAGGGTGGGGGAGGGGCGCAGAAAAAAAATTGGGGTTAATTATGTAAATGAGGCGTTAATTAGATGGATTTTTTGGGGATTTTTTAGTCATTTTTGGGGGGATTTAGGGAGAAAAAAGAGGAAAAAAATTAATTGAAAATAATAAAATTAAGTATCTAAATTTATAAAGGGTGGGGGAGGGGAGGAATAAAAATTTGGAATTAATTATGCACATTAGGGGTTAATTAAATGGATTTTTTTGGGATTTTTTAGTCATTTTTTTAGGGAAAAAATAAAAAATAATTAATTGAAAATGACCAAATTAATTATTAAAATTTATTAAAAATGGGGGAGGGGCTCAATAAAAAAATTTGGGGTTAATTATGGAAATTAGGGGTTAATTAGATGGATTTTTTGGGGAATTTTAGTCATTTTTGGGGGGATTTTGGGGAAAAAAATAAAACCAATTTATTTTAAGGGGATTTAGGAGCAATTTTAGGGAAATTCAGAAAAATTTCAGGATTTTTTTTGCACTTAGCATAATTAACAGAAACCACAAGTTATTTTTATGCAAATGAGATGCAAATGAGATAAGAACGAGATTTCAGGAAAATTTTAAGGCGATTTAGGAGCAATTTCAGGAAAATTCAGGAAAAATTCCAGGAAACTTTTGAAATTAGCAAAATAAATGGAAATAACGAATTAATTTTATGCAAATGAGATGCAAATGAAATAAAAAATAATTAACTTTTGAAAAGGTTTCTAAGAGGAGTTACGGGCAATTTTAGGAAAATTCAGGAATTTTTTGCAATTATCAAAATTAATGGGGACCACGAATTAATTTTAGGCAAATGAGATGCAAATGAGATGCAAATGAGATAAAAACGAGATTTCAGGAAGATTTTAAGGCGATTTAGGAGCAATTTAAGGAAAATTGAGGAAAAATTCCAGGAATTTTTTGCAATTCCCAAAATTAATGGAAACCACGTATTTATTTTATGCAAATGAGATGCAAATGAGATATAAAAGAATTCATTTTTGGAAAGGTTTTCAGGCGGATTAAGGAGCAATTTTAGGAAAATTCAGGAAAAATTCATTATTTTTTTTCAATTCCCAAAATTAATTGAAACAAGAGATTAATTTTATGCAAATGACATATAAAAAACTGGTTTTTGGAAAGGTTTGTAACGGAATTTAGGAGCAATTTTAGAAAAATTCAGGAAAAATTCCAGGAATTTTTTACAATTAGGAAAACTAATAAAAACCACAGATAAATTTTATGCAAATGAGATGTAAACGAGATATAAATTAATTAGTTTTTTGAAAGGTTTTAAGGGGATTTAAAAGCAATTTTAGGAAAATTTAGAGAACTTTCAGGAATTATTTGTAACGACCAAAATTTCCAGAAACCATAAATTAATTTTATGCAAATGAGATACAAATGAGATACAAATGAGATAAAAACGCGATTTCAGGAAGATTTTAAAGGGATTTTGGAGCTATTTTTGGAGCAATTTCAGAAAAATTCAGGAAAAATTCCAGGAATTTTTTGCACTTAGCATAATTAACAGAAACTACAAATTAATTTTATGCAAGTGAGATGCAAACGAGATATAAAATAATTCATTTTTGGAAAGGTTTTTAGGCGGATTAAGGAACAATTTTAGGAAAATTCAGGAAAAATTCCAGAAATTTTTTCCTATTAGCAAAATTAACGGAGACAATGGATTAATTTTATGCAAATGAGATACAAATAAAAATTCAGAAAAATTCCAGGAATTTTTATCCTATTAGCAAAATTAATGGAAACCACAAATTCACTTTATGCAAATGAGATGCAAATGAGATAAAAAAAAGATTTCAGGAAGATTTTAAGGGGATTTAGAAGCAGTTTTAGGAAAATTGAGAAAAAAATACCAGGAATTTTTTTCAATTCCTAAAAATTAATGGAAACCGCAAACTAACTTTATGGAAATGAGATGCAAATGAGATGCAAATGAGATAAAAAACGAGATTTCCGGAAGATTTTAAGGGGATTTAGGAGCAATTTTAGGAAAATTAAGGAAAAATTCAGGAATTTTTTTCAATTCCCAAAATTAATGGAAACAGCAAAATAATATTATGTAAATGAGATGCAAATGAGATATAAAATAATTCATTTTTTGAAAGGTTTTCAGGCGGATTAAGGAAGAATTTTAGAAAAATTCAGGAAAAATTCAGGAATTATTTGTAATTACCAAAATTCCCAGAAACCCTAAATTAATTTTATGCAAATGAGATGCAAATGAGATATAAAAAACCCTGGTTTTGGGAAAGGTTTGTAAGGGGATTTAGGAGCAATTTTAAGAAAATTGAGGGAAAATTCCAGAAATTTTTTGCAATTAGCATAATTAACAGGAACAACAAATGAATTTTATGCAAATGAGATGCAAATGAGATGCAAATGAGATAAAAACGAGATTTCAGGAAGATTTTAAGGCGATTTAGGAGCAATTTCAGGAAAATTCAGGAAAAATTCCAAGAATTTTTTGCAATTCCCAAAATTAACAAAAACAACAAATCATTTTATGCAAAATGAGATGCAAAATGAGTAGGAGCCACAGGGCAGGCCGGGCCTGCATGTCCGGGGCCAGCAGCAGCAGCTGGGGGGAGGCAGAAGAAGCGACACGGGGGCGGGGTTGGCGCTGGCCCGCCCCCTTTCCCCCGCAGTGGGGCGTGGCCGCGGTGGGGGCGGGGCCTCCCGCCGGGGTGGGCGTGGCCAGGGAGGCGGCCGGCAGGGCTGGCGAGAAAGGGAATTAATTAAAATGTGATTAAAATGGGATTAAAATGTGATTGAAATGTAACTAAAGTCTGATTAAAATTTAATTAAAATGTGATTAAAATGTAATTAAAATGTAACTAAAATGTGATTTAAATTTAATGAAAATGGGATTAAAATGTAAGTCAAATATGATTAAAATGTAATTAAAATGTGACTAAAATGTAATTAAAATGTGATTAAAATGTGATTAAAATGTGACTAAATTAAATTAAAATGGGATTAAAATGAAACTAAAACGTGATTAAAATGTGATTAAAATAAAACTAAAACGTGATTAAAATGTGATTAAAATGTAATTAAAATGTGATTAAAATGTAACTAAAATGTGATTAAAATGTAACTAAAATGTGATTAAAATTTAAATAAAATGTGATTAAACTGTGATTAAAGCATAATTAAAATGTAATTACAAGGTGATAAAAATGTAATTAAAATGTAACTCAAATATGATTAAAATCTGATTAAAAGGTAATTAAAAAGTGATTAAAATGTAATCAAAATGTGATTAAAATGTGATTAAAACATAATTAAAATGTAATTACAAGGTGATAAAAATACAATTAAAATGTAATCAAAATGTAACTAAAATGTAATTAAAAGGTGATTAAAATGAAATTAAAATGTGATTAAAACATGATTAAAATGTAATTAAAATGTAACTAAAATGTGATTAAAATGTGATTAAAATATAACAAAAATGTGATAAAAATGTGATTAAAATGTAATTAAGATCTGATAAAAATGTGATTGAAATGTAATTAAAACGTAAGCAAAATGTGATCGAAATGTGATTAAAATGTAACTGAAACACAATTAAAATGTGATTAAAATGTGATTAAAAGGTAATTAAAATGTGATTAAAATGTAATTAAAATGTGATTAAAATGTAACTAAAATGTGATTAAAATGTAACTAAAATGTGATTAAAATTTAAATAAAATGTGATTAAACTGTGATTAAAGCATAATTAAAATGTAATTACAAGGTGATAAAAATGTAATTAAAATGTAACTCAAATATGATTAAAATCTGATTAAAAGGTAATTAAAAAGTGATTAAAATGTAATCAAAATGTGATTAAAATGTGATTAAAACATAATTAAAATGTAATTACAAGGTGATAAAAATACAATTAAAATGTAATCAAAATGTAACTAAAATGTAATTAAAAGGTGATTAAAATGAAATTAAAATGTGATTAAAACATGATTAAAATGTAATTAAAATGTAACTAAAATGTGATTAAAATGTGATTAAAATATAACAAAAATGTGATAAAAATGTGATTAAAATGTAATTAAGATCTGATAAAAATGTGATTGAAATGTAATTAAAACGTAAGCAAAATGTGATCGAAATGTGATTAAAATGTAACTGAAACACAATTAAAATGTGATTAAAATGTGATTAAAAGGTAATTAAAATGTGATTAAAATGTAATTAAAATGTGATAAAAATGTAATTAAAATGTGATTGAAATGTAATTAAAACGTGCTTAAAATGTAATTAAAACGTGATTAAAATGTAACTAAAATGTGATAAAAATGTAATTAAAAAGTGATTAACGTGTAACTAAAATGTGATTACAATGTAATTACAATGTGATAAAAATGTAACTAAAATGTGATTTAAAAGTGATTAACATGTGATTAAAACATGATTAAATGCTTTAAAACATGATTAAAACATAATTAAAATGTAATTACAAAGTGATAAAAATGTAATTAAAATGTAACTAAAATGTGATTAAAACGTGATTAAAAGGTAACGAAAACACTATTAAAATGTGATTAAAATGTAATTAAAAGGTAATTAAAATGTAATTACAATGTGATAAAAATGTAACTAAAATGTGACTAAAATGTGATTAACACATAATTAAAATGTAATTACAAGGTGATAAAAATGCAATCAAAATGTAATCAAAATGTAACTAAAACGTGATTAAAATGTAACTAAAATGTGATTAAAACATGATTAAAATGTGATTAAAACATGATTAAAATGTGATTAAAATGTGATTAAAAGGTCATTAAAATACGATTAAAATGTAACTAAAATGTGATTAAAATGTAACTAAAACGTGATTAAAATGTAACTAAAATGTGATTAAAACATGATTAAAATGCGATTAAAACATGATTAAAATGTGATTAAAAGGTCATTAAAATACGATTAAAATGTAACGAAAACGTGATTAAAATGTGATTAAAATGTGATTAAAACATGATTAAAACATAATTAAAATGTAATTAAAAGGTGATAAAAATGTAATTAAAATGTAATCAAAATGTAACTAAAATGTAATTAAAATGTGATTAAAATGCAATTGCAATGTGATAAAAATCTAATTAAAATGTGCTTAAAATGTAACTGAAATGTGATTAAAATGCAATTACAATGTGACAAAAATGCAACTAAAATGTGATTAAAAAGTGATTAAAATGTGATTAAAACATGATTAAAACATAATTAAAATGTAATTACAAACTCATAAAAATGTAATTAAAATGCAACTAAAATGTGATTAAAATGTGATTAAAAGGTAACTAAAATGTGATTAAAATGTAACTAAAACGTGATTAAAAAGTAATTACAATGTGATAACGTAACTAGAATGGGATTAAAATGTGATTAAAATGTGATTAAAACATAATTAATATGTAATTACAAGGTGATAAAAATGTAATTAAAATGTAATCAAAATGTAACTAAAATGTGATTAAAATGTGATTAAAAGGTAATTAAAATGTGATTAAAATGCAATTGCAATGTGATAAATTAACCCAAATTAACCCTCACCCTAATTAACCCAAATTAATTAACACCATCTCTAATTAACCCACCATCCCTAATTAACCCCGCACTAATTAACCCCCACCCCCTAATTAACTCAAACTAATTAACACCATCCCTGATCAACCCCACCCTAATTAACTCACCACCCCTAATTAACCCCACTAATTAACTCCCACCCCAATTAACCCCACTAACTAACACCACCTCTAATCAACCCACCATCCCTAATTAACCCCCACTAACTAACACCACCACCTAATTAACCCAATTAACTCCCACTGTTAATTAACCCAAACTACTAACACCCTACCTCTAATTAACCCACCATCCCTAATTATCCCCACCCCTAATTAACTCCAAAACTAATTAACACCACCTCTAATTAACCCACCATCCCTAAATAACCCCACTAATTAACTCCCACCTTAATTAACCCTAACTAATTAACACCACTCCTAATCAACCCACCAATCCTAATTAACCCAACCACTAACTTCCACTCTAATTAACCCAAACTAATTAACACCACACTCTAACTAACTCCGCCATCCCGAATTAACCCCTACTAATTAACATCCACCCTAATTAACCCAAACCACTAACACCACCCCTAATCAACCCACCACCCCCTAATAAAACCCCCCCACTACACTAACCCCCACCCTAATTAAGCCAAGCCACTATCACCACCCCCAATCAACTTGTTACCTCTAATTAGCACCACCCCTAATCAACCCAGCACCCTTAATTAACCCCCACTAATTAACTCCCACCCTAATTAATTTAAATTAATTAACACCACCTCCTAATTAACCTACCAACCCCTAACTAACCCCCACTAATTAACTCCCCACCCTAATTAACCCCACTAATTGCTCCCAACCGCCATTAACCCCCACTAATTACCCCACTCCTAATTAATCCCCACTAACTAACCCCCACCCTAACTAACCCAAACTAGCTAACTCCCACCCTAATCAACCTGCCATCCCTAATTAACTCCTACTAACTCCCGGCACCTTCTAATTAACCCAAAAATAATTATCCACACTCTTAATTAACCCAAACTAATTAACACCATCTCTAACCCAATCATTCCTAATTAACCCCCACTCCCTAATTAACTCAAACTAATTAACACCATCCTGATCAACTCACTCTAATTACCCCCACCACCCCTAATTAACCCCCACTAATTAACTCCCACCCCACTTAACCCAAACTACTCAACACCACCCCAATCAAGCCACCATCCCTAATTAACCCCACTAATTACCCCCAACCCCCATTAACCCCCAATAATTAACTCCCACCCCTAATTAACCCCCACTAACTACCCCAACTGTCATTAATCCTCACTAATTAACCCCACTCTAATTAACCCAAACCACTAACACCACCCCTAATTAACCACCAACCCCCCATTAACCCCCCACTAATTACTCCCAACCCCCATTAACCCCACTAATTACTCCCACCCTAATTAACCTCCACCACTACTCCCCACCCTAATTAACCCAAAGTAATTAACCCCACTCCTAATCAACCCACCATCCCGATTTAACCCTCACTAATTAACTCCCGCCCTAATTTACCCGAATTAATTAAAACCACCTCTAATCAACCCACCTCCCTAATTAACCCCCCACTAATTAACCCACACCCTAATTAACCCAAACTAATTAACACCACCCCAAACAACCTGTTACCTCTAATTAATCCCCACTAATTAACTCCCAGCCTAATTAACCCAAACTAATTAACACCATCCCTAATTAACCCACCATCCCTAATTAACTCCCCAGTAAGTAACCCACAACTTAATTAACCTAAACTAATTAACTCCACCCCTAATCAACCCACCTCCCTAATTAACTCACCAACCCCAATTAACCCCACTAATTACCCCACACCCAATTAACCCCACTAATTAACCCCACCCCCAATTAACCCCACCCCCTAATTAACCCCCCCCTGCAGTTACCGTGGGCGGGCGCGGCGGGGGGCGGGGCCAGCAGGGTGGGCGTGGCTCAAGGGCCAGCGCCAGCTCCCACTCCCTCAGGTTCAGCCCTCAACTAAGTGGCTGCTGGCGGGCGCCGGGGGCGGGCTCTGGGCGTACGATGGTCACGAGGCGGCCACCAGCAAAGGGGCGGGGCTTGCGGCGGAGGGGGCGGGGCTTGGCGAGGAAAGGGCGGGGCCCGGCGAGGCCACGCCCCCCGGGGCGGGGCGGGGGGCGGGGAGGAGAAGGACGGTGCGAGGCTCGGCCTTGGGCAGCGGCTGCAGCATCCTGGGGAAATAAAAAATTAAAAAATAAAATAAAATAAAATAAAGGGGGGGCGGCGCTTAGGGACACGCCCACAGCGGGGTGTGGGCACCTGGGACACGCCCACAGGTCACCTGAGTGCGTGTGTGGGCGTGGCCACCTGGGACACGCCCATATATGGATATGAACACCTGGGACACGCCCACAGGTCACCTGTGTCCATTTATGGGCGTGGCCACCTGGGACACGCCCACCTGGGACACGCCCACCAATCACCTGTGTCCATGGGGCGTGGCCACCTGGGTCACACAGTTATATGGACACGCCCACCTGGGACACGCCCACAGGTCACCCAGTGTCCATCTGTGTATGCACACCTGGAGACACGCCCCACCAATCACCTGTGTGCATTTATGGGCGTGGCCACCATCACCCAAGGCCCATATAAGGACACACCCACCTGGGACACGCCCTTTATATGGACATGGGATACCTGGGACAGCCCATATAAGGACACGCCCACCTAGGGACACTTCATATGTGGATATAAACACCTGGGACACTTCCATATATGACACGCCCACCTAGGACACGCCCATGTGGATATAAACACCTGGGACACGCCATATAAGGACATCACCCAGACACGCCCATATGTGGATATAAACACCCGGGACACGCCACCAATCACCTGTGCCTCGCAGACGCAAGCGTACACCTGAGACACCTCTCACAAATCACCTGTGTGCATTTATGGGCGTAGCCACCTGGGACACTATATGGATATGAACACCTGGGACATGCTTCACCAATCACCTGTGTCCGCATGGGCGTGGCCACCTGGGACATGCCCAAATAAGGATATGCACACCTGGGACACGCCCATATATGGACACGCCCACCTGGGACACGCCCACAGGTCACCTGTGTCCATTTATGGGCGTAGCCACCTGGGACACGCCCTTATATGGGTGTGAGCACCTGGGACACGCCCCACCAATCACCTGTGCTCCATATATGGGCATGACGCTCCTAAAAACCAACCACCAGGTGTGCCCAGGTGTGCCCAGGTGTGCCCAAACCCCTCCCAGGTGTGCTCCAAGTGTGCCCAAACCCCCTCCCAGGTGTGTGCCCAGGTGTGCCCAGGTGCCCAAAACCCTCCCAGGTGTGCCTCCAGGTGTGCCCAAACCCCTCCCAGGTGTGCCCAGGTGTGCCCAGGTGTGCCAAAGACCCTCCCAGGTGTGCCCAGGTGCCCCAGGTGTTCCCAAACTCCCTCCCAGGTGTCTCCAGGTGTTTCCCAGGTGTGCCCAGGTGTGCCCAGGTGTGCCCAGGTGTGCCCAGGTGTGCCCAGGTGCTCCCAGGTGTGCCCAGGTGTGCCCAGGTGTCCCCAAACCCCTCCCCGGTGCCCCCAGCTGTCCCCAGGTGCCCCCCAGGTGTGCCCAGGTGCGCCACCTGTTGACCTTCATGTGCACGGGCTTGGGTCAAGGGGCGGTCTGCATGCCGCCACGCCCCTCCACCAGGTGTGCCCAGGTGTGCTCCAGGTGTGCCCAAACCCTCCCAGGTGTGCCCAGGTGTGCCCAAATCCCTCCCAGGCGTCCCCAGGTGCTCCCAGGTGTCCCTAAACCCGCTCCCAGGTGCTCCCAGGTGTCCCCAGCTGTCCCCAGCTGTCCCCAGCTGCCCCCAGGTGCCCCCAGGTGCCCCCAGGTGTGCCCCAGGTGCCCCCAGCTGTCCCCAGCTGTCCCCAGGTGTCCCCAGGTGCCCCCAGGTGCGCTTCACCTGTTGACCTTCATGCGCATCGGCTTGGGCTGCCATGGTCGGCGCTCGCCACGCCCCTCCCACCAGGTGTGCCCAGGTGTGCCCAGGTGTGCCCAAAACCCCTCCCAGATGCCCCCCAGGTGTGCTCAGGTGTCCCCAAACCCCCTCCCAGGTGTCCCCAGGATGTGCCCAAACCCCGTCCCAGGTGCTCCCAGGTGTCCCCAGCTGCCCCCCAGGTGCCCCCCCAGGTGCCCCCTTAGGTGCTCCCCCTTAGGTGTGCCCCCAGGTGCCCCCCAGGTGTGCCCCCAGGTGCTCCCCAGGTGTCCCCAGCTGCCCCCAGGTGCCCCCCAGGTGCCCCAGGTGCGCCACCTGTTGACCTTCATGACGTCGGGCTTGGGTCACAAGGGGGAGTCAGGCTGCCGCCACGCCCTCCACCAGGCGCCACGGACGTGAAGCCGGCAGGAACCAGTCGGCGGCGAAGGACAGGTGCTGACTCCAGGGCCACCAGCACTAACGGGACAGGTCCACCTGCTGTGGGACACACCCAGACACACCTGTGTCACACCTGTGTGACTGTGTCACACCTGTGTCACACCTGAACCACCTGTGTCACACCTGTGTCACACCCAGGAGCCACCCCCAGGGACAGGTGCTGACTCCACGCCACCAGCTCGAACGGGGACAGGGTCCACCTGCTGTGGGACACACCTGGGTGTCACCTGTGTGACTGTGACACACCTGAGTCACACCTGTGTGACTGTGACACACCTGAGTCACACCTGTGTCACCTGTGAGCCACCTGTGAGTCACCTGTGGATCACCTGCATCACCTGCGCCACACCTGAGTAACCTACATCAAACCTTTGTCACCTGTGTCACACCTGAGTCACACCTGTGTCACACCTGTGTGACTGTGTCACACCTGTGTCACACCTGAACCACCTGTATCACACCTGTGTCACACCTGTGCCACCCCCCAGGGACAGGTGCGACTCCAGCGCCACCAGCTCGAACGGGGACAAGTCCACCTGCTGTGGGACACACCTGTGACACACCTGAGTGACTGTGACACACCTGTGACACACCTGAGTGACTGTGTCACACCTGTGTCACACCTGAACCACCTGTGAGCCACCTGTGAGTCACCTGTCACCTGTGTGTCACCTGCATCACCCGGGTAAGCACACCTGAGTAACCGACATCAAATCTTTGGACACCTGGATTACACACTGTGTCACACCTGTGTCACACCTGTGTCACACACCTGTGTCACACCTGAGCCACCCCCCAGGACAGGTGCCACTCCAGCCACCAGCTCGAACGGGACAGGTCCACCTGCTGTGGGACACCTGTGACATACCTGAGTGACTGTGACACAACTGTGTCACACCTGTGTCACACCTGTGTCACACCTGTATCACACCTGTGTCACCTGTGTCAAGCCTGTGTCACACCTGTGTCACACCTGTGTCACACCTGTGTCACACCTGTGTCACACCTGTATCACGCCTGTGTCACACCCGTGCCAGCCATGTGTCACTTCTGTGTCACACCTGTGTCACCTGTGTCACACCTGTGCCACACCTGTGTCACACCTGAACCACCTGTGAGTCACCTGTGTCACACCTGTATCACACCCTGTGTCACACCTGTGTCACACCTGTGTCACACCTGTGTCACACCTGTGCCACCCCCCAGGGACAGGTGCGACTCCAGCGCCACCAGCTCGAACGGGGACAGGTCCACCTGCTGTGGGACACACCTGTGACACACCTGAGTGACTGTGACACACCTGTGACACACCTGAGTGACTGTGACACACCTGTGTCACACCTGAACCACCTGTGAGCCACCTGTGAGTCACCTGTCACCTGTGTGTCACCTGCATCACCCGTGCTACACCTGAGTAACCGACATCAAATCTTTGACACCTGGATTACACCTGTGTCACACCTGTGTCACACCTGTGTCACACCTGTGCCACCCCCCAGGGACAGGTGCGACTCCAGCGCCACCAGCTCGAACGGGGACAGGTCCACCTGCTGTGGGACACACCTGGGACACACCTGAACCACCTGTGAGTCACCTGTGTCACACCTGTGTGACTGTGACACACCTGTGTCACATCTGTGTCACACCTGTGCCACCTGTGAGTCACCTCTGTCTCAGGTGTGTCTCACCTGCCCCAGGTGTCTCCCACCTGCCCCAAATGTCTCTCACCTGCCCCAGGTGTGTCCCACCTGCCCCAGGTGCGTCTCACCTGGAAGGGGTGCGGCTCCAGCGCCCTCAGCACCAGCGCAGGCGTGCCCAGGCTCAGCCCAGGTGTGTCTCACCTGCCCCAGGTGTGTCCCCTCATCCCCAGGTGTGTCCCACCTGTCTCATGTGTCTCTCACCTATCTCAGGTGTGTCCCACCTGTCCCAAATGTCTCTCACCTGTCCCAGGTGTGTCCCCCCATCCCCAGTTGTGTCCCCCATGCCCCAGGTGTGTCACACTTGTCTCAGGTGTGTCTCACCTGTCCCATTTGTGTCTCACCTGTCTTAGGTGTGACTCACCTGTCTCATGTGTCTCTCACCTGTCCCAAATGTCTCTCACCTGCCCCAGGTGTGTCCCCCATGCCCCAGGTGTGTCTCACCTGAAGGGGTGCGCTCCAGCTTCTCGTAGCACCAGCTTAGGCGTGCTCCAGGCTGAGCCTCAGGTGTGTCTCACCTGTCTCATGTGTCTCTCACCTATCTCAGGTGTGTCTTACAAATCCCAGGTGTCTCTCACCTGTCCCATTTCAGTCTCACCTATCCCAGGTGTGTCCCTCCTGCCTCTCACCTGTCCCACCTGTCTCTCATATGTCCCAGCTGTGTCTCACCTGTCCCAGATGTATCTCACCGGTCTCAGGTGTGTCTCACCTATCTCAGGTGTCTCCCACCTGCCCCAGGTGTCTCTCACCTGCCCCAGGTGTCTCTCACCTGTCTCATGTGTCTCTCACCTGTCTCAGGTGTCTCTCACCTGTCTCAGGTGTCTCTCACCAATCTCAGGTGTGTCTCACCTGTCCCAGGTGTGTCTCACCTGGAAGGGGTGTGTCCCACCTGTCTTAGGTGTATCCCAGCCCATCCCCAGGTGTGTCCCCCATGTCCCAGGTGTGTCTCCCATGTCCCAGGTGTGTCTCACCTGTCCCAGGTGTCTCTCACCTGCCCCAGGTGTGTCTCACCTGAAGGGTGTGCGCTCCAGCCTCAGCACCAGCAGGCGTGCCCAGGCTCAGCCCAGGTGTGTCTCACCTGTCCCAAATGTCTCTCACCTGTCCCATTTGTGTCTCACCTGCCCCAGGTGTCTCTCACCTGCCCCAGGTGTGTCCCCCCATCCCCAGCTGTGTCCCCCATGCCCCAGGTGTGTCCCACCTATCTCACGTGTCTCTCACCTGCCCCAGGTGTCTCTCACCTATCTCAGGTGTGTCCCCCCATCCCCAGGTGTGTCCCCCATGCCCCAGGTGTGTCACACTTGTCTCAGGTGTGTCTCACCTGTCCCATTTGTGTCTCACCTGTCTCAGGTGTCTCTCACCTGCCCCAGGTGTGTCTCACCTATCTCAGGTGTGTCTCACCTGTCTTAGGTGTGACTCACCTGTCTCATGTGTCTCTCACCTATCTCAGGTGTGTCCCACCTGTCCCAAATGTCTCTCACCTGCCCCAGGTGTGTCCCACCTGTCCCAGGTGTGTCCCACCTGTCCCAAATGTCTCTCACCTGTCTCAGGTGTGTCTCACCTGTCTCCTTTGTGACATGTGTCTCTCACCTGTCCCAGGTGTGTCTCACTTGCCCCATTTATCTCTCACCTGCCCCAGGTGTGTCCCACCTGTCTCAAATGTCTCTCACCTGTCCCAGGTGTGTCTCACTTGCCCCATTTCTCTCTCACCTGTCCCAGGTGTCTCTCACCTGTCCCAGGTGTCTCTCACCTATCTCAGGTGTGTCCCACCTGTCTCAGGTGTGTCTTACAAATCCCAGGTGTCTCTCACCTGTCCCATTTCAGTCTCACCTATCCCAGGTGTGTCCCTCCTGCCTCTCACCTGTCCCACCTGTCTCTCATATGACCCAGTTGTGTCTCACCTGTCCCAGATGTATCTCACCTGTCTCATGTGTCTCTCACCTGTCTCAGGTGTCTCTCACCTGCCCCAGGTGTCTCTCACCTATCTCAGGGGTGTCCCCCCATCCCCAGGTGTCTCTCACCTGCCCCAGGTGTGTCTCACCTGGAAGGGGTGCGTCTCCAGCGCCCTCAGCACCAGCGCAGGTGTGCCCAGGCTCAGCCCAGGTGTGACTCACCTGCCCCAGGTGTGTCTCACCTATCTCATGTGTGTCTCACCTATCTCAGGTGTGTCCCACCTGTCTCAGGTGTGTCCCACCTGTCTCAGGTGTGTCCCACCTGTCTCAGGTGTGTCCCACCTGTCTCAGGTGTCTCTCACCTGTCTCAGGTGTCTCTCACCTGCCCCAGGTGTGTCCCACCTGTCTCAGGTGTGTCTCACCTATCTCATGTGTGTCTCACCTATCTCAGGTGTGTCTCACCCGTCTCAGGTGTGTCTCACTAATTCCAGGTGTCTCTCCCCTGTCCCATTTCTCTCTCACCTGTCCCAGGTGTCTCTCACCTGTCTCATGTGCCCCACCCATCTCATGTGTCTCTCACCTGCCCCAGGTGTGTCTCACCCGCCTCCCAGGTGTGTCTCTTACACCTATCTCAGGTGTCTCTCACCTGCCCCAGGTGTGTGCTCTCACCTCCAGGTGTGTGTCTTCACCTATCTCAGGTGTGCCCCCACCTATCTCAGGTGTCTCTCACCTGCCCCAGGTGTGTCTCACCTGAAGGTGCGCTCCAGCGCCCCTCAGCACCAGCTTATGGTGTGCCCAGGCTGAACCCAGGTGTGTCTCACCTGTCCCAGGTGTGTGTCTCACTTGTCTCAGGTGTGTCCCACCTGTCTCATGTGTCTCTCACCTATCTCAGGTGTCTCTGCCTGTCCCAGGTGTGTTCACCTATCTCAGGTGTCTCTCTCACCTGCCCCAGGTGTGTCTCACCTATCTCAGGTGTCTCCCTCACCCGCCCCAGGTGTGTGCCCTCACCCACCCCAGGTGTGTCTCCACCTATCTCATGTGTCTCTCACCTGCCCCAGGTGTCTCTCACCTGTCTCAGGTGTGTCCCACCCATCTCAGGTGTCTCCCCTCACCTGCCCCAGGTGTGTCCCCTCATCCCCAGGTGTCTCTCACCTGTCCCAGGTGTGTCTCACCTATCTCATGTGTCTTCACCTGCCCCAGGTGCTCTCACCTGGAAGGGTGCGGGCTCCAGCTCTCAGCACCAGCCAAAGAGGTGTGCCCAGGCTCAGCCCAGGTGCGACAGCTAGCGAGGTGACGGGCGGGGCTCAACAGGTCGGGTGGTTGCACACTCATGCGAGCTGCATCAGCACGCTGATCACGCCATGAAGTGCCCGCTGGCCAGCTGGGACCCTTGGTGCTGAAATTGGGATGGAAGAAACACCTGAGCTCACCTGGGCTCACCTGGGCTCACCTGGGAAATTTTGGGAGGCTTGGGAGGAATTTGGAGCAAAAAGTTTGGGGATTTTAGGGGAAATTTGGGGATCTGTAGGAGGAAACTCTGGAGATCTTTTAGGGGAAATTTGGGGATTTTAGGAGGAAATTTGGGGATTTTTAGGAGGAAATTTGGGGATTTTAGGAGGAAATTTGGGGATATTAGGAGGGAATTTGGGGATTTTTAGGAGGAAATTTGGGGATTTTAGGAGGGAACCTGGGGACTTTAGGAGGAAATTTGGGGAATTTTAGGAGGAAATTTGGGGATTTTAGGAGGAATTTGGGGATTTTAGGAGGAATTTGGGGATTTTAGGGGAAATTTGGGGATTTTAGGGGAAATTTGGGGGATTTTAGGGGAATTTCGAGCGGATTTTAGGGAACTTGGGGATCTTTCTAGGAGGAAAATTTGGGGACTTTTTAGGAGTGAAATTTGGGGACTTTTAGGGGAAATTTGGGGGTTTTAGGAGGAAATTTAGATTTTAGGAGAGAATTTGGGGATTTTAGAGGAAATTCTGGGGATTTTAGGGGAAATTTGGGGTTTTTAGGAGGAAAATTTGGGGATTTTAGGAGGAAATTTGGGGATTTTAGGAAATTTGGGGATTTTAGGAGGAAATTTGGGGATTTTAGGAGGAAATTTGGGGATTTTAGGAGGAAATTTGGGGATTTTAGGAGGAAATTTGGGGATTTTAGGAGGAAATTGGGGGATTTTAGGAGGAAATTTGGGATTTTAGGGGAAATTTGAGGATTTTAGGAGGAAATTTGGGGATTTTAGGAGGAAATTTGGGATTTTTAGGAGGAAAATTTGGGGATTTTAGGAGGAAAATTGAGATTTTAGGAGGAAATTTGGGGATTTTAGGGGAAATTTGGGGATTTTAAGAGGAAATCTGGGGATTTTTAGGAGGAAATTTGGGGATTTTAGGAGGAAAATAGATTTTAGGAGGAAATTCGGGGGATTTTAAGAGGAAATTTGGGGATTTTAGGAGGAAATTTGGAGACTTTTTAGGGAAATTTGGGGATTTTAGGGGAAAATTTGGGGATTTTTAGGAGGAAATTTGGGGGATTTTAGAGGAAATTTGGGGAATTTAGGAGGAAATTTGGGGATTTTAGGGGAAATTTGGGGATTTAGGAGGAAATTTGGGAATTTTTAGGGGAAATTTGGGGATTTTAGGAGGAAACTTGGGGATTTTAGGGGAAATTTGATTTTAGGAGGAAATTTGGGGATTTTAGGAGGAAATTTGGGGATTTCAGGAGGAAATTTGGGGATTTTAGAAGGAAATTTGGGGATTTTAGGAGGAAATTTGGGGATTTTAGTGGGAAATTTGGGGATTTTAGGAGGAAATTTGGGGATTTTAGTGGGAAATTTGGGGATTTTAGGAGGAAATTTGGGGATTTTAGGAGGAAATTTGGGGATTTTAGGAGGGAATTTGGGGATTTTAGGAGGAAATTTGGGAATTTTAGGAGGAAATTTGGGGGTTTTAGGAGGAAATTTGAGGATTTTAGGAGGGAATTTGGGGGTTCAGGTCAAGCTCGGTGCTAAAATTGGGATGGAAAAACCACCTGAGCTCACCTGAAAAAATTCAGGAAAATTTTCTAAAAATTCAAAAGAAAAATTTGGGAATTTTAGAAAAAATTTGGGAATTTTCGAAAAAATTTGGGAATTTTAGAAAAAATTTGGGGGTTTGGGGTGACCTTGGTAAAAAAACCAGGATGGAAAAATCACCTGAGCTCACCTGAAAAAATTGAGAAAAATCCCCAAAAAAATTTTGGGGTTTTAAGAAAATTTTGGAACTTTCAGAAGAATTAATTTGGTAAATTTGGGTAAAATTTGATGGAATTTAAGCCGAATTTAAGAGGAATTTTTGGGATTTTGGGGCTCCCAGGTGTGCTGATGTCACCTGGCCACGCCCATGACGTCATCACTGACTTGAACAGGTAAATTCTGAGTGAATTTGGGTAAAATTTGATGGAATTTAAGCAGAATTTAAGGGGAATTTTTGGGATTTTGGGGCTCCCAGGTGTGCCCCTCACCTGGCCACGCCCATGACGTCATCAGTGACTTGAACAGGTAAATCCTGAGTGAATTTGGGTAAAATTTGATGGAATTTAAGCAGAATTTAAGGGGAATTTTTGGGATTTTGGGGCTCCCAGGTGTGCCCAGGTGTGCCCTGCTCACCTGGCCACGCCCATGACGTCATCAGTGACTTGAACAAGTGAATTTTGGGAAAACTCAGGTAAAAATTGACCGGAATTTGATGAAATTTAAGCAGAATTTAAGGGGAATTTCGGGATTTGGGGCTCCCAGGTGTGCCCAGGTGTGCCCAGGTGTGCCCAGGTGTGCTGATGTCACCTGGCACGCATGACGTCATCAGTGACTTGGACAGGTAAATCCTGAGTGAATTTGGGTAAAATTTGATGGAATTTAAGCAGAATTGAACGGGAATTTTTGGGATTTTGGGGCTCCCAGGTGTGCCCAGGTGTGCTGCCCTCACCTGGCCACGCCCATGATGTCATCAGTGACTTGAACAGGCGAATTTTGGGAAAAATCAGGTAAAAATTAACTGCAATTTGATGAAATTTAAGCAGAATTGAACGGGAATTTCGGGGTTTTGGGGCTCCCAGGTGTGGCCAGGTGTGCCCAGGTGTGCTGTGCTCACCTGGCCACGCCCATGACGTCATCAGTGACTTAAACAAGTGAATTTTGGGAAAACTCAGGTAAAAATTGACCGGAATTTGATGCAATTTAAGCACAATTTAACGGGTTTTTTTTTTGAATTTTGGGCTCCCAGGTGTGCCCAGGTGTGGCCAGGTGTGCCCAGGTGTACCCCTCACCTGGCCTGGCCCATGAAGTCGTCGTAGAGGAAGCGCTGGCGCTTGGACAGGCGGCACCTGAGCACGTGCTCGTACTTCTTGGGCATCTGCTTCTCCACGTCCACCTTGAGGCGGCGCAGCAGGAACGGCCGCAGCACCTGGGCAGGTGAGACAGGTGGGACAGGTGAGAGACAGGTGAGACACAGGTGAGATACAGGTGAGACACAGGTGAGATACAGGTGAGAGACAGGTGAGACAGGTGAGACAGGTGAGATACAGGTGAGACACAGGTGAGATACAGGTGAGAGACAGGGGAGACACAGGTGAGACAGGTGAGATACAGGTGAGATACAGGTGAGATACAGGTGAGATACAGGTGAGACAGGTGAGATACAGGTGAGACAGGTGAGATACAGGTGAGACACAGGTGAGATACAGGTGAGAGACAGGTGAGATACAGGTGAGATACAGGTGAGACAGGTGAGATACAGGTGAGACAGGTGAGAGACGGGGGAGAGACAGGTGAAAGGTGAGGCACAGGTGAGACAGGTGAAGCACAGGTGAGACAGGTGAGAGGTGAGAGGGTATACAGGTGAGACAGGTGAGAGAAAAGTGACACAGGTGAGAGACAAGTGAGACAGGTGAGAGACAGGTGAGACAGGTGAGAGACAGGTGAGACAGGTGAGAGAGGTGGGACAGGGGAGATACAGGTGAGATACAGGTGAGACAGGGGAGAGCGAGACAGGTGAGACAGGTGAAGGACAGGTGAGACAGGTGAGAAAGTGAGACAGGTGAGATGCAGGTGAGAGAAAGGTGAGATACAGGTGAGACAGGTGAGAGACAGGTGGGAGAGGTGAGACACAGACTAGACAGGTGAGAGAAAAGTGACACAGGTGAGACAGGTGAGACAGGTGAGACAGGTGAGAGACAGGGGAGATACAGGTGAGAGACAGGTGAGACAGGTGAGACAGGGGAGACACAGGTGAAACAGGTGGGAGAGGTGAGATACAGGTGAGACAGGTGAGATACAGGTGAGACACAAGTGAGATATAGGTAAGACAGGTGAGACAGGTGAGAGGCGGGTGAGAGATACAGGTGAGACACAGGTAAGACACAAGTGAGAGACAGGTGAGAGTAAAGAAACAGGTGTCGGTGTCCCAGTATAACCCAGTATAACCCAGTATAACAGGTGTGCTCAGGTGTGCCCAGGTGTGTTTACCTGTCCCCAGGTCGCACCTGTGCAGCCTCTTTCACCAAACTCGCTGTGTTCTGGCTGCCCTCGTCATCCTGCTCAGGTGTGCCCAGGTGCGTCCCCAGTATAACCCAGTGGGTATAACCCAGTGTAGCCCAGGTGTGGCTTTACCTGTCCCCAGGTGCTGCTCGAGCACCATCTTCAAGACTCTGGCTGCTGCGACATCCTGCCCAGGTGTGCCCAGGTGTGTCCCAGTATAGCTTAGTATAACTAGCATAACCCAGTATAACCCAGTGTAACCCAGGTGTGCCCAGGGGAGGTGTGTTTACCTGTCCCCAGGTGCGCGTTACCTTGTGCAATCTCTTCACCAAACTCTCGCTGTACTCCTGGCTGCCCTCGATCATCGCGTGCTCAGGTGTGCCCAGGTGTGTCCCAGTATAACCCAGTATAACCCAGTATGACCCAGTGTGTCCCAGGTGTGCCCAGGTGTGTTTACCTGTCCCCAGGTGTGCTATCTTTGTGCAATCTCTTCACCAAACTCCCCGTTGTGACTGGCTGCCCTCGATCATCCTGCCCAGGTGTGCCCAGGTGCGCCCCAGTATAACCCAGTATAACCCAGTATAACCCAGTATAACCCAGTATAACCCAGTGTATCCCAGGTGTGCTTTACCTGTCCCCAGGTGTCCCCAAGTGCTACCTTGTGCAGCCTCTTCACCAAACTCGCTAGAAATTCCTGGCTGCCCCTCGGATCATCCTGCCCAGGTGTGCCCAGCTGTGTCCCAGCATAACCCAGTATAACCCAGTATAACCCAGTATAACCCAGTATAACCCAGGTGTGCCCAGGTGTGTTTACCTGTCCCCAGGTGCTGCTTACCTTGTGCAGCCTCTTCACCAAACTCTCGTTGTACTCCTGGCTGCCCTCGATCATCCTGCTCAGGTGTGCCCCAGGTGTGTCCCAGTATAACCCAGTATAACCCAGTATAACCCAGTGTAGCCCAGGTGTATCCCAGGTGCTCCAGGTGTGTTTTACCTGTCCCCAGGTGCTGCCACCTTGTGCAATCTCTTCACCAAACTCGTTGTAGCACTCCTGGCTGCCCTGGATCATCCCTGCTCAGGTGTGCCCAGGTGTGTCCCAGCCAACCCAGTATAACCCAGTATAACCCAGCATAACCCAGTATAACCCAGTATAACCCAGTGTGTCCCAGGTGTGCCCAGGTGTGTTTACCTGTCCCCAGGTGCGCTACCTTGTGCAATCTCTTCACCAAACTCGTAGCAGTTCCTGGCGGCCCTCGATCATCACTTGCTCAGGTGTGCCCAGGTGTGTCCCAGCATAACCCAGTATAACCCAGTATAACCCAGTAGTGTCCCAGGTGTGCCCAGGTGTGTTTACCTGTCCCCAGGTGTGCTACCTTGTGCAATCTCTTCACCAAACTCGTTGGCACTCCTGGCTGCCCTCGATCATCCTGCCCAGGTGTGCCCAGGTGTCCCAGTATAACCCAGTATAACCCAGTAGCAACCCAGTGTGTCCCAGGTGTGCGGTGTGCTTCTACCTGTCCCCAGGTGCGCTCCAGCAGCCTCTGTCGCAAACTCGCTGTGCTCCTGGCGCACTCGTGCATCCTGGCGGCCTCAGGTCATCCTGCCCAGGTGTGTCCCAGCGTGACCCAGCATAACCCAGCATAACCCAGTGTATCCCAGGTGTGCCCAGGTGTGTTTACCTGTCCCCAGGTGCGCGTTACCTTGTGCAATCTCTTCACCAAACTCCGTTGTACCCTGGCTGCCCCTCGATCATCGCGACTCAGGTGCGCCCAGGTGTGTCCCAGTATAAACCAGTATAACCCAGTGTATCCCAGGGTGTCTTTACCTGTCCCCAGGTGCTGCTTACTCTGTGCAATCTCTTCACCAAACTCGCTGTACCTCCTGGCCGCCCCCGATCATGCCGGCCAGCTGGTTGTGGGAACCACTGCTGAACCAGCGCTGCGACTGGAACACGCTGCTGCATCAGGAAATGCATCAGGGACCAGAGCTCCATCAGCCGAAGTTCTGCAGGGCCGGGCCCCCGTCAGCAGCAGCCGCCGCTGGCTGCAGGTGAGACAGGTGAGGCACAGGTGAGACAGGTGAGACACAGGTGAGACAGGTGAGACAGGTACAGACAGGTGAGACACAGGTGAGACAGGTGAGACAAGTACAGACAGGTACAGACAGGTACAGACAGGCACAGACAGGGTACAGACAGGTACAGACAGGCACAGACAGGTACAGACAGGTGCAGACAGGTACAGACAGGTACAGACAGGTGCAGACAGGCTACGAGACAGGTGACAGACAGGTACAGACAGGTACAGACAGGTACAGCACAGGTGCGAGACAGGTACAGACAGGTACAGACAGGTGCAGACAGGTACTGACAGGCACAGACAGGCACAGACAGGGGTACAGACAGGCAGCGTACAGACAGGTGCACAGACAGGTACAGACAGGTGAGACAGGCACAGACAGGTACAGACAGGGGTCAGACAGGTACAGACAGGTACAGACACAGGTACAGACAGGTACAGACAGGTGAGACAGGTACAGACAGGTACAGACAGGGTACAGACAGGTACAGACAGGCACAGACAGGTACAGACAGGTACAGACAGGTGAGACAGGTACAGACAGGTACAGACAGGTACAGACAGGCATGAGACAGGTGAGACAGGTACGGACAGGTACGAGACAGGCACAGGCAGGGTACAGACAGGTACGAGACAGGCAGACGAGGTACAGACAGGTACAGACAGGTGCAGACGAGGTACAGACAGGTACAGACAGGCACAGACAGGTACAGACAGGGTACAGAGCAGGTACAGACAGGTACAGACAGGTACAGACAGGTGCAGACAGGTACAGACAGGTACAGACAGGTACAGACAGGGCACAGACAGGCACTGAGACAGGTACGAGACAGGTACAGACAGGTGGGCACAGACAGGGTACAGACAGGTGACAGACAGGTGAGACAGGGCACAGACAGGTACAGATACAGGTACAGACAGGTGATACAGGCACAGACAGGTACAGACAGGTGAGCAGACAGCGGCATCAGACAGGCATCAGACAGAGCTCCATCAGACGGGAGACGAGGCAGCAGCCGGGTACAGACAGAGTACAGACAGGCGCAGACAGGTGCAGGCAGGTACAGACAGGTGCAGGCACAGGTGCAGACAGGTACAGGCACAGGTACAGACAGGTGACAGCACAGGTGACAGACAGGTACAGACAGGTGCAGACAGGTGAGACAGGTACAGACAGGTGGAGACAAGGCACGAAGCCAGGTACAGACAGGTACAGACAGGTACAGACAGGGTACAGACAGGTACAGACGGGTACAGACAGGTACAGACAGGTACAGACAGGTACAGACAGGCACAGACAGGTACAGACAGGGTGCAGATACGGTGAGACAGGAGACAGACAGGGTGTAGACAGGGTACAGACAGGTACAAACAGGTACAGACGGGGTAGACGGGTACACAGGTACAGACAGGCACAGACAGGTACAGGCAGGTGCAGACAGGTACAGACAGGTACGAGACAGGTACAGACAGGTACAGACAGGTGAGACAGGACAGACAGGGTACAGACAGGTACAGACAGGTACAGACAGGCACAGACAGGTGCAGACAGGCACAGACAGGTGAGACAGGTACAGACAGGTGAGGCAGGCGAAAGCACAGGTGAGAACCACTCAGGACAGGTGAGCACAGGTGAGGACCCCCTCAGCACCAGCACAGCTCCACCCAGCTCGCCTGCACAGGGAGCCAACTCAGGTGAGCCCCTCACCTGCCCAGGTGTCACCTGAGCTGTGCCCAGGTGTCCCAGGCACACACAGGTGTGCCCCCAGGTGTGCAGGTGTGCCCAGGTGTGCCCTGAGCTGTGCCCAGGTGTCCCAGGCACACACAGGTGTGCCCCAGGTGTATCCCAGGTGTGCCTGAGCTGTGCCCAGGTGTGTCCTGCACACACAGGTGTGCCCCCAGGTGTATCCCAGGTGTGCGCCTGAGCTGTGCCCAGGTGTGTCCCAGGTACACACAGGTGTGCCCCAGGTGTATCCCAGGTGTGCCCAGGTGTGGCCCAGGTTTGTCCCAGGTACATACAGGTGTGCCCCAGGTGTCCTCTTAGGTGTCCCCAGGTGTCCCCAGGTGTACCCAGGTGTCCCCAGGTGTACTCCAGGTGTACCGCAGGTGTCCCCAGGTGTCTCCCAGCCGCTCTCGCGGTGTCTCTGCGGTGCGCGCGCGCCCCCACCTGTTGAGTTGAGCAGCGACTGCCAGCGCTGGGATTTGAAGTTCTTGATGTTCTGCGCCTCGTCCAGGATCAGGTACTTCCAGTTCTTGCGGCGGAACGCCTGGTGGTCCTGCAGCACCAGCTTGTACGAGGTGATGCACACGTGGAACGCGTTGGGCTTGGTCCAGCCCTGCCAGGTGAGACAGGTCAGACAGGTGAGACAGGTGAGGCAAAAAACCCCGAAAAAATCTGCCAAAAAATGGCTCTAAAACTGCCCAGGTGTGTCTCAGGTGAGTCTCAGGTGAGTGCTCAGGTGTGCAGCCTGTACAGGTGATGCACACGTGGGATGTGTTGGGTGTGGTCCAGCCCTGCCAGGTGAGACAGGTGAGACAGCTGAGACAAGAGAGAGAAAAATCCCAAAAAAATTCATTTAAAAAAATGGAACTAAAACTGTCCAGGTGTGTCTCAGGTGAGTGCTCAGGTGTGCAACCTGTACAGGTGATGCACATGTGGAAGGTGTTGGGTGTGGTCCAGCCGTGCCAGGTGAGACAGGTGAGACAGGTGAGACAGGTGAGGCAAAATCCCCCAAAAAAAATCCGGCTGAAAAATGGACCTAAAATTGCCCGAAAACTGCCCAGGTGAGTGCCCAGGTGTGCAGCCTGTACAGGTGATGCACACGTGGAAGGTGTTGGGCGTGGTCCAGCCCTGCCAGGTGAGACAGGTGAGACAGGTGAGGCAAAAATCCCGAAAAAATCTGCCAAAAAATGGCTCTAAAACTGCCCAGGTGTGTCCCAGATGAGTGCTCAGGTGTGCAGCCTGAGGTGATGCACACGTGGAAGGTGTTGGGTGTGGTCCAGCGCTGACAGGTGAGACAGGTGAGACAGGTGAGACAGGTGAGACAGGTGAGACAAGTGAGACAGGCGAGACAGGTGAGGCAAAAATTCCCCAAAAAATCCGCTGAAAAAGGGACCTAAAATGGCCCAAAAATTGCCCAGGTGAGTGCTCAGGTGTGCAGCCTGTACAGGTGATGCACACGTGGAAGGTGTTGGGTGTGGTCCAGCCCTGCCAGGTGAGACAGGTGAGACAGGTGAGACAGGTGAGACAGGTGAGGCAAAAACCCCTGAAAAAATCTGCCAAAAATGGCTCTAAAATGGCTCAGGTGTGTCTCAGGTGAGTGCTCAGGTGTGCAGCCTGTACAGGTGATGCACACGTGGGACGTGTTGGGTGTGGTCCAGCCCTGCCAGGTGAGACAGGTGAGGCAGGTGAGGCAAAAAACCCCGAAAAAATCCGCTGAAAAATGGAACTAAAATGGCTCAAAAACTGCCCAGGTGTGCCCAGGTGAGTGCCCAGGTGTGCAGCCTGGACAGGTGATGCACACGTGGAAGGTGTTGGGTGTGGTCCAGCCCTGCCAGGTGAGACAGGTGAGACAGGTGAGACAGGTGAGACAGCTGAGACAAGAGAGAGAAAAATCCCAAAAAAATTCATTTAAAAAATGGAACTAAAACTGTCCAGGTGTGTCTCAGGTGAGTGCTCAGGTGTGCAACCTGTACAGGTGATGCACATGTGGAAGGTGTTGGGTGTGGTCCAGCCCCCACAGGTGAGACAGGTGAGGCAGGTGAGGCAAAAGTCCCCCAAAAATCCGCTGAAAAGTGGCCCCAAAATGGCCCAAAAATTGCCCAGGTGAGTGCCCAGGTGTGCAGCCTGTACAGGTGATGCACACGTGGATGGTGTTGGGTGTGGTCCAACCCTGACAGGTGAGACAGGTGAGACAGGTGAGACAGGTGAGGCAAAAACCCCCGAAAAAATCCGCTGAAAAGTGCCCCTAAAACTGTCCAGGTGTGTCTCAGGTGAGTGCTCAGGTGTGCAGTTTGTACAGGTGATGCACACGTGGAAGGTGTTGGGTGTGGTCCAGCCCTGACAGGTGAGACAGGTGAGACAGGTGAGACAGGTGAGACAGGTGAGGCAAAAACCCCTGAAAAAATCTGCCAAAAAATGGCTCTAAAATGGCCCGAAAACTGCCCAGGTGAGTGCTCAGGTGTGCAACCTGTACAGGTGATGCACACGTGGGACGTGTTGGGTGTGGTCCAGCCCTGCCAGGTGAGACAGGTGAGACAGCTGAGACAAGAGAGAGAAAAATCCCAAAAAAATTCATTTAAAAAATGGAACTAAAACTGTCCAGGTGTGTCTCAGGTGAGTGCTCAGGTGTGCAGCCTGTACAGGTGATGCACATGTGGAAGGTGTTGGGTGTGGTCCAGCCCTGCCAGGTGAGACAGGTGAGACAGGTGAGACAGGTGAGGCAAAAATCCCCCAAAAAATCCGCTGAAAAATGGCCCTAAAATGGCTCAAAAACTGCCCAGGTGAGTGCTCAGGTGTGCAGCCTGTACAGGTGATGCACACGTGGAAGGTGTTGGGTGTGGTCCAGCCCTGCCAGGTGAGACAGGTGAGACAGGTGAGACAGGTGAGACAGCTGAGAGAAAAATCCCCCAAAAAATCTGCCAAAAAATGGCTCAAAAACTGCCCAGGTGTGTCTCAGGTGTGTCTCAGGTGTGCCCAGGTGTGCCCAGGTGTGCCCTAGGTCCCCCCAGGTGTATCCCAGGTGCTCCCAGGTAACACAGGTGTGCCCCCCAGATATTCCCAGGTGCCCCCAGGTGTGCCCAGGTGTGCCCCCAGGTGTGCCCAGGTGTATCCCAGGTGCCCCCAGGTGTGCCCAGGTAACACAGGTGTGCCCCCAGGTGTATCTCAGGTGTGTCCCAGATCCCCCCAGATCCCCCCAGGTACCTCCCAGGTGCCCCCCAGGTGTGCCCCCAGGTGTTCCCACGTGCCCCCAGGTGTCCCCAGGTGTATCTCAGGTGCCCCCAGCTGTCCCCAGCTGCCCCCCAGCTGTCCCCAGGTACCCCCAGCTGCCCCCCCAGCTGCCCCCCAGGTGTGCCCAGCTGCCCCCAGCTGCCCCCAGGTGTGCCCAGGTGCCCCCAGCTGCCCCCAGGTGTGCCCCAGGTGTTCCCACGTGCCCCCAGCTGCCCCCAGCTGTCCCCAGGTACTCCCCCAGGTGCCCCCAGGTGCCCCCCAGGTGCCCCCAGGTGTGCCCAGGTGTATCCTAGATCCCCCCCAGCTGTCCCTAGCTGCCCCCAGGTGCCCCCAGGTGCGCTCACCTGTCTCTTGAGGCGCCGCTCCTTCTGCGCCCCGTAGTAGGTGAGGATCTTGAAGCTCGGGCACCAGCGCTTGAGCTCCATCTCCCAGTTGAGCATCACCGAGGTGGGCACGATGATCAGGTGAGGGCCCCAGCTACCTGTGCACAGGTGAGGGCAGGTGAGGACAGGTGAGTGCTGGGGAGCCCAAAAAAAACCAAAATCGGGGCTCAGGTGAGTCCTGGACACCCCAAAACTGCCCAGGTGTGAGTTAAACCCCCCTGAATGAGCTCAGGTGAGTCCCAGGTGCTCAGGTGAGGGCACAGGTGAGAACAGGTGAGTGCTGAGCACCCAAAAACTCCCAAAATTTGGGCTCAGGTGAGTCCTGAACACCCCAAAACTGCTCAGGTGTGATTTAAAACCCTCCTGAATGAGCTCAGGTGAGTCCCAGGTGATCAGGTGAGCCCCAGCTACCTGTGCACAGGTGAGAACAGGTAAGAACAGGTGAGAACAGGTGAGTGCTGGGGAGCCCAAAAATTTGGGCTCAGGTGAATCCTGAACACCCAAAAACTTCCAAAAATTAGAGCTCAGGTGAGTCCTGAACACCCAAAAACTGCTCAGGTGTGAGTTAGAAACTCCTTAAAGGTGCTCAGGTGAGAGCCCAGCTACCTGTGCACAGGTGAGGACAGGTGAGGACAGGTGAGTGCTGGGGAGCCCAAAAAAACCCAAAAATCGGGGCTCAGGTGAGTCCTGAACACCCAAAAACCTCCAAAAAATGGAGCTCAGGTGAGTCCTGGACACCCCAAAACTGCTCAGGTGTGATTTAAAACCCCCCTGAATGAGCTCAGGTGAGTCCCAGGTGCTCAGGTGAGAACAGGTGAGAACAGGTGAGTGCTGGGGAGCCCAAAAAACCCCAAAATCGGGGCTCAGGTGAGTCCTGGACACCCAAATTCTCCAAAAAATGGAGCTCAGGTGAGTCCTGGACACCCCAAAACTGCTCAGGTGTGAGTTAAAACCCTCCTGAATGAGCTCAGGTGAGTCCCAGGTGCACAGGTGAGAACAGGTGAGAACAGGTGAGGGCACAGGTGAGAACAGGTAAGAACAGGCGAGTGCTGGGGAGCCCAAAAAACCCAAAATTTGGGCTCAGGTGAGTCCTGAATACCCAAAAACCCTCCAAAAATCGGGGCTCAGGTGAGTCCTGGACACCTAAAACTGCTCAGGTGTGAGTTAAAACCCCCTGAATGAGCTCTCAGGTGAGTCCCAGGTGCACAGGTGAGAACAGGTGAGAACAGCTGAGTCCTGGGGAGCCCAAAAACCCAAAATCGGAGCCTCAGGTGAGTCCTGAATATCCAAAAACCTCCAAAAAATGGAGCTCAGGTGAGTCCTGGACACCCCAAAACTGCTCAGGTGTGAGTTAAAACCCTCCTGGATGAGCTCAGGTGAGTCTCAGGTGCTCAGGTGAGTCCCAGGTGCACAGGTGAGAACAGGTGAGCACAGGTGAGTGCTGGGAGCCCCAAAAACCGCCAAAATCGGGCTCAGGTGAGTCTTGACACCCAAATTCTCCAAAAAATGGAGCTCAGGTGAGTCCTGGACACCCCAAAACTGCTCAGGTGTGACTTAAAACACTCCTGAAGGAGCTCAGGTGAGTCCCAGGTGCTCAGGTGAGGGCACAGGTGAGAACAGGTGAGTGCTGAGCACCCAAAAACTCCAAAAATTCGGGCTCAGGTGAGTCCTGACACCCCCAAAACTGCTCAGGTGTGAGTTAAAACCCCCCTGAATGAGCTCAGGTGAGTCCCAGGTGCTCAGGTGAGAACAGGTGAGAACAGGTGCGTGCTGGGGAGCCCAAAAACCCCAAAATCGGGGCTCAGGTGAGTCCTGGACACCCAAATTCTCCAAAAAATGGAGCTCAGGTGAGTCCTGGACACCCCAAAACTGCTCAGGTGTGAGTTAAAACCCCCCTGAATGAGCTCAGGTGAGTCCCAGGTGCACAGGTGAGAACAGGTGAGAACAGCTGAGTCCTGGGGAGCCCAAAAAAACCCAAAATCGGGAGCTCAGGTGAGTCCTGAATATCCAAAAACCTCCAAAAATTGGAGCTCAGGTGAGTCCTGGACACCCCAAAACTGCTCAGGTGTGACTTAAACCCCCCTGAATGAGCTCAGGTGAGTCCCAGGTGCTCAGGTGAGGGCCCCAGCTACCTGTGCACAGGTGAGACACCCCAAAATTTGAGCTCAGGTGAGTCCTGGATATCCAAAAACCCCCAAAATTTGGGCTCAGGTGAGTCCTGGACACCCCAAAACTGCTCAGGTGTGAGTTAAAACCCTCCTGAAGAAGCTCAGGTGAGTCCCAGGTGCTCAGGTGAGTCCCAGGTGCACAGGTGAGAACAGGTGAGAACAGGTGAGTCCTGGGACCCCCCAAAACCCCAAAATCGGGCTCAGGTGAGTCCTGGACACCCAAAAACCCCAAAAATCGGAGCTCAGGTGAGTCCTGGACACCCCAAAAACTGCTCAGGTGTGATTTAAAAACCCTCCTGAAGGAGCTCAGGTGAGTCCCAGGTGCTCAGGTGAGAGCCCCAGCTACCTGTGCACAGGTGAGGGCACAGGTGAGAACAGGTGAGTGCTGGGGAGCCCAAAAAAACCCAAAATCGGGGCTCAGGTGAGTCCTGAACACCCAAAAACCCCAAAAAATTGGAGCTCAGGTGAGTCCTGGACACCCCAAAACTGCTCAGGTGTGAGTTAAAACCCCCCTGAATGAGCTCAGGTGAGACCCAGCTACCTGTGCACAGGTGAGGGGACTGGTGACAACAGGTGAGTGCTGGGGAGCCCAAAAACCCCAAAATCGGGGCTCAGGTGAGTCCTGAACACCCAAAAACCTCCAAAAATTGGAGCTCAGGTGAGTCCTGGACACCCCAAAACTGCTCAGGTGTGAGTTAAAACCCTCCTGGATGAGCTCAGGTGAGTCTCAGGTGCTCAGGTGAGTCCCAGGTGCACAGGTGAGAACAGGTGAGCACAGGTGAGTGCTGGGAGCCCCAAAAACCGCCAAAATCGGGGCTCAGGTGAGTCTTGGACACCCAAATTCTCCAAAAAATGGAGCTCAGGTGAGTCCTGGACACCCCAAAACTGCTCAGGTGTGACTTAAAACACTCCTGAAGGAGCTCAGGTGAGTCCCAGGTGCTCAGGTGAGGGCACAGGTGAGAACAGGTGAGTGCTGAGCACCCAAAAACTCCAAAAATTCGGGCTCAGGTGAGTCCTGGACACCCCAAAACTGCTCAGGTGTGAGTTAAAACCCCCTGAATGAGCTCAGGTGAGACCCAGCTACCTGTGCACAGGTGAGGACAGGTGATAACAGGTGAGTGCTGGGGAGCCCAAAAACCCCAAAATCGGGGCTCAGGTGAGTCCTGAACACCCAAAAACCTCCAAAAAATGGAGCTCAGGTGAGTCCTGGACACCCAAAAACTGCTCAGGTGTGACTTAAAACCCTCCTGGATGAGCTCAGGTGAGTCCCAGGTGCTCAGGTGAGGGCACAGGTGAGAACAGGTGAGTGCTGAGCACCCAAAAACTCCCAAAATTGGGCTCAGGTGAGTCCTGGACACTAAAACTGCTCAGGTGTGACTTAAAACACTCCTGAATGAGCTCAGGTGAGTCCCAGGTGCTCAGGTGAGTCCCAGGTGCACAGGTGAGAACAGGTGAGAACAGGTGAGTCCTGGGGAGCCCAAAAAAACCCAAAATCGGGGCTCAGGTGAGTCCTGGACCCCCAAAAACCCCCAAAAAATGGAGCTCAGGTGAGTCCTGGACACCCCCAAAACTGCTCAGGTGTGAGTTAAAACCCGCCCTGAATGAGCTCAGGTGAGTCCCAGGTGCTCAGGTGAGGGGCACAGGTGAGAACAGGTGAGTGCTGAGCACCCAAAAACTCCCAAAATTAGGGGCTCAGGTGAGTCCTGGACACCCCAAAACTGCTCAGGGTGTGAGTTAAAACCCCCTGAATGAGCTCAGGTGAGTCCCAGGTGCTCAGGTGAGTCCCAGGTGCACAGGTGAGAACAGGTGAGAACAGGTGAGTGCTGGGAGCCCCAAAAAAACCAAAATCGAGGCTCAGGTGAGTCATGAATATCCAAAAACCTCCAAAAAATGGAGCTCAGGTGAGTCCTGGACACCCCAAAACTGCTCAGGTGTGAGTTAAACCCCCCTGAATGAGCTCAGGTGAGACCCAGCTACCTGTGCACAGGTGAGGGGACTGGTGACAACAGGTGAGTGCTGGGGAGCCCAAAAAACCCCAAAATCGGGGCTCAGGTGAGTCCTGAACACCCAAAAACCTCCAAAAATTGGAGCTCAGGTGAGTCCTGGACACCCCAAAACTGCTCAGGTGTGACTTAAAAACACTCCTGGATGAGCTCAGGTGAGTCCCAGGTGCTCAGGTGAGTCCCAGGTGCACAGGTGAGAACAGGTGAGAACAGGTGAGTGCTGGGGGAGCCCCAAAAAACCCAAAATCGGGGCTCAGGTGAGTCCTGGCCACCCCAAAACTGCTCAGGTGGGACTTAGAAACTCCTTAAAGGTGCTCAGGTGAGGGCCCAGCTACCTGTGCACAGGTGAGGGCACAGGTGAGAACAGGTGAGTGCTGGGGAGCCCCAAAAAACCCCAAAATCGGGGCTCAGGTGAGTCCTGAATATCCAAAAACCTCCAAAAATTGGAGCTCAGGTGAGTCCAGAAAATCCTAAAACTGCTCAGGTGTGAGTTACAACCCCCTTGATGGAGCTCAGGTGAGTCCCAAGTGCTCAGGTGAGTCCCAGGTGCACAGGTGAGGGCACAGGTGAGAACAGGTAAGTGCTGGGGAGCCCAAAAAAACCCAAAATTTGGGCTCAGGTGAGTCCTGGACACCCCAAAACTGCTCAGGTGTGAGTTACAACCCCCCTGAATGAGCTCAGGTGAGTCCCAGGTGCTCAGGTGAGGGCCCAGCTACCTGTGCACAGGTGAGGGCACAGGTGAGGACAGGTGAGTGCTGGGGAGCCCAAAAATTTGGGCTCAGGTGAGTCCTGATCACCCCAAAACTGCTCAGGTGTGAGTTAAAACCCCCCTGAATGAGCTCAGGTGAGTCCCAGGTGCTCAGGTGAGGGGCCCCAGCTACCTGTGCACAGGTGAGAACAGGAGAGAACAAGTGAGTCCTGGGACCCCCAAAAACACCAAAATCGGGTCTCAGGTGAGTCCTGGACACCCAAAAACCCCAAAAATCGGAGCTCAGGTGAGTCCTGGACACCCCAAAACTGCTCAGGTGTGATTTAAAACCCCCCTGAATGAGCTCAGGTGAGTCCCAGGTGCTCAGGCGAGTCCCAGCTACCTGTGCACAGGTGAGGGCACAGGTGAGACACCCAGGATGAGGCTCAGGTGAGTTCTAAACCCCTCAAGAGGTGCTCAGGTGGGTGCTGGGTGTGCCCAGGTACGCTCAGGTGTGTGCCAGGTGTGTCCAGGTGTGTCCCAGGTGTGTCCAGGTGTGTCCCAGCTCTGTCCAGGTGTGCTCAGGTACGCTCAGGTGTATCTCAGGTGTGTCTCAGGTGTGTTCTATGGCTCTCAGGTGTATCTCAGGTGTACCCAGGTGTGTCTCAGGTGTGTCCCAGCTCTGTCCAGCTGTACCCAGGTGTGCCTCAGGTGTGTCTCAGGTGTGTCTCAGGTTGGTCTCAGGTGTGTTCTATGGCTCTCAGGTGCATGCAGCTGTACCCAGGTGTGTCTCAGGTGTATCCAGGTGTGTGCTACGGCTCTCAGGTGTGTCTCAGGTGTGTTCTATGGCTCTCAGCTGTACCCAGCTGTACCCAGGTGTGTCTCAGGTGTATCCAGGTGTGTGCTACAGCTCTCAGGTGTGTCTCAGGTGTGTGCTATGGCTCTCAGGTGTGTCTCAGGTGTGTTCTATGGCTCTCAGGTGTACCCAAGTGTATCCCAGCTGTACCCAGGTGTATCTCAGGTGTACCCAGGTATGTCCCAGGTGTGTGCTATGGCTCTCAGGTGTACCCAGCTGTACCCAGGTGTGCCCTCAGGTGTGTTCTATGGCTCTCAGGTGTACCCAGGTGTGTCTCAGGTGTGTCTCAGGTGTGTGCTAGAGCTCTCAGGTATGTCCCAGGTGTGTGCTATGGCTCTCAGGTGTACCCAGCTGTACCCAGGTGTGTCTCAGGTGTGTTCTATGGCTCTCAGGTGTACCCAGGTGTACCCAGGTGTGTCTCAGGTGTACCCAGGTATGTCTCAGGTGTGTGCTATGGCTCTCAGGTGTGTGCTATGGCTCTCAGGTGTGTGCTATGCTCTCAGGTGTATCACAGCTCTATCCATGTCTATCCCAGCTGTACCCAGGTGTATCCCAGGTGTACCCAGGTGTCACACAGGTGTGTCCCTCACCTTTCTCGCAGGCCAGGTGCGCCAGCAGCGAGATGGTCTGGATGGTCTCGCCCAGCCCCATCCCAGGTGTGTGCTACGGCTCTCAGGTGTACCCAGGTGTGTTCTATGGCTCTCAGGTGTACCCAGGTGTATCCCAGCTGTACCCAGCTGTACCCAGGTGTGTCTCAGGTTGGTCTCAGGTGTGTTCTATGGCTCTCAGGTGTACCCAGCTGTACCCAGGTGTGTCTGAGGTGTGTGCTATGGCTCTCAGGTGTACCCAGCTGTACCCAGCTGTACCCAGGTGTGTCTCAGGTGTGTCTCAGGTTGGTCTCAGGTGTGTTCTATGGCTCTCAGGTGCATGCAGCTGTACCCAGGTGTGTCTCAGGTGTATCCAGGTGTGTGCTACGGCTCTCAGGTGTGTCTCAGGTGTGTGTTATGGCTCTCAGGTGTACCCAGGTGTACCCAGGTGTATCCCAGCTATACCCAGCTGTACCCAGGTGTGTCTCAGGTTTGTGTCATGGCTCTCAGGTGTATGCCAGGTGTACCCAGGTGTGACCCAGGTGTATCCCAGGTGTACCCAGGTGTGTCTCAGGTGTATCCCAGGTGTACCCAGGTGTACCCAGGTGTGTCTCAGGTGTGCCCCTCACCTTTCTCGCAGGCCAGGTGCGCCAGCAGCGAGATGGTCTGGATGGTCTTGCCCAGCCCCATCCCAGGTGTATCCCAGGTGTACCCAGGTGTACCCAGGTGTGTCTCAGGTTTGTGTCATGGCTCTCAGGTGTATGCCAGGTGTACCCAGGTGTGACCCAGGTGTGTCTCAGGTGTATCCAGGTGTGTGCTATCCTCTCAGGTGTGTCTCAGGTGTGTCCCAGGTGTGTCCCAGGTGTGTGCTATGGCTCTCAGGTGTATCCAGGTGTACCCAGGTGTATCCCAGGTGTGCCCAGGTGTATCCCAGGTGTATCCCAGCTATACCCAGGTGTACCCAGGTGTACCCAGGTGTGTCTCAGGTGTATCCCAGCTCTATCCCGGCTGTACCCAGGTGTACCCAGGTGTACCCAGGTGTGTCTCAGGTGTACCCAGCTATACTCAGGTGTATCCCAGGTGTACCCAGGTGTACCCAGGTGTGTCTCAGGTGTATCCCAGGTGTACCCAGGTGCACCCAGGTGTGTCTCAGGTGTGCCCCTCACCTTTCTCGCAGGCCAGGTGCGCCAGCAGCGATATTGTCTGGATGGTCTTGCCCAGCCCCATCTCGTCCGCCAGGATCCCGTTGAGCTTCTTCTCGTACATGGTGACGAGCCAGTCCAGGCCGATGTGCTGGTACTCGCGCAGCGTGCCCCGCAGCAGGTGCGGGATGGGCGTCTTCACCTGCCCACAGGTGAGACACGGGTCAGGGACGGGTCAGAGACAGGTGAGGAATGGGTGAGAGACAGGTGAGAGACAGGTGAGACACGGGTCAGAGACAGGTGAGGAATGGGTGAGAGACAGGTGGAGACAGGTGAGACAGGTGAGACAGGTGAGAGACATGTGAGACAGGTGAGAGACAGGTGAGACAGGTGAGAGGGATGGGTGAGGGATGGGTGAGAGACAGACGAGATACAGGTGAGACAGGTGAGAGACAGGTGAGACAGGTGAGACAGGGTGAGAGACAGGTGAGAGACAGGTGAGACAGGTGAGACAGGTGAGACAGGTGAGAGACAGGTGAGAGACAGGTGAGACAGGTGAGACAGGTGAGACAGGTGAGAGACAGGGTGAGATACAGGTGAGACAGGTGAGAGACAGGTGAGGGACAGGTGAGACAAGTGAGAGAGATGAGTGAGAGATGGGTGAGATACAGGTGAGACAGGTGAGATAGGTGAGAGACAGGTGAGAGACAGGTGAGACAGGTGAGATACAGCTCTCAGAGACAGGTGAGGGATGGGTGAGATACAGGTGAGATACAGGTGAGACAGGTGAGGGACAGGTGAGACACGGGTCAGAGACAGGTGAGGGATGGGTGAGAGACAGATGAGAGGTGAGAGACACGTGAGAGACAGATGAGACAGGTAAGAAACAGGTGATAGGTGAGACACAGGTGAGAGACAGGTGAGAGGTGAGAGACAGATGAAACACAGGTGAGACACAGGTGAGACACAGGTGAAAGACAGGTGAGAGACGGGTCAGAGATGGGTGAGAAACGGGTGAGAGACAGGTGAGAGACAAATGAGAGGTGAGACAAGTAAGAGACAGGTGACAGACAAGTAAGACACGTGAGATACAGGTGAGACACAGGTTAGACAGGTGAGACAGGTGAGATACAGGTCAGAGACAGGTGAGAGACAGGTGAGACACAGGTGAGACACCGATGAGAGAAAGGTCAGACAGGTGAGCGATGAGACAAATGAGATACAGGTGATATACAGGTGAGACAGGTGAGACACAGGTGAGATGCAGATGAGACACAGGTGACAGGTGAGAGACAGGTGAGACAGGTGAGAGATGAGACACAGGTGAGATACAGGTGATATGCAGGTGAGACACGTGAGAAACGAGACACAGGTGAGATGCAGATGAGAAACAGGTGAGAGATACATGAGACAGGTGAGATACAGGTGATATACAGAGGAAAGACAGGTGAGGCAGGTGACAGACAGGTGAGAGATACGTGAGACAGGTGAGAGACAGGTGAGACAGGTGAATCACAGGTAAGCCACATGTAAACCAACCCCAGGTAAGTGACAAGCAAACCACAGGTAAGGAACAGGTGTGTCCCAGGTGTGCCCAGATGTGCCCAGGTGTATCCCAGGTGTAACCCATCCATACCCAGCTGTACCCAGCTATACCCAGGTGTATCCCAGGTGCCCCCAGGTGTGCCCAGTGTACCCCAGGTGTGCCCAGGTGTGTTACCTGCGTGGTTGCCAGCTGCACCCCTTGGGCTGCAGGCTCTGTGACCCCTGCCCAGGTGTATCCCAGGTGTATCGCAGGTGTATCCCAGGTGCTCCCCAGGTGTGCCCAGGTGTACCCCAGGTGTGCTCCAGGTGTACCCAGGTGTATCCCAGGTGTATCCCAGGTGTGCCCAGGTGTATCCCAGGTGTAACCCATCCATACCCAGGTGTACCCCAGGTGCCCCCAGGTGTGCCCAGGTGTGTTACCTGTGTGGTTGCCAGCGCAGTACCCCTTGGGCTGCAGGCTCTCGGCCGCCCCGCCGATGTCGCTGATCTCCTTCTTGGGGGGCGGGCCGGCGGTACGGGGCGGGGCCGGGCTCACCTGGGCAGGTGCGCGGGGGCGGGCCGAGCCCGGGCGCCCCTCCCCGCCCTGCTGCCCCCTCCCCCGCCCCGCCCCTCCCCTCCTCCTCCCCTCGGCCGTCGGCCCTCGCCGCCGCCGTCGCCCCGCCCCCGCCCCTCCCCGCCCCCGTCGCCGCCGCCGCCGCTGCCGCTGTCGCCGCCAGGTGAGTCTGGGGGGGGGACAGGTGAGGTCAGGGGGCAGGTGAGCAGTACACCTGGGCAGGTAAATGCACACCTGGGCAGGTAACACACACACCTGGACAGGTAACACACACCCTGGGCAGGTAAATGCACACCTGGGCAGGTAACACACACACCTGGGCACAGGTAACACACACCCTGGGCAGGTAACACACGCACCTGGGCAGGTAACACACACCTGGGCAGGTAACACACACACCCTGGGCAGGTAACACACACCTGGGCAGGTAACACACACACCTGGGCAAGTAACACACACACCCTGGGCGGGTAACGCACACCTGGGCAGGTAACACACACACCTGGGCAGGTAAATGCACACCTGGGCAGGTAAATGCACACCTGGGCAGGTAATAACACACACCTGGGCAGGTAACACACACCTGGGCAGGTAACACACACACCCTGGGCAGGTAACACACACCTGGGCAGGTAACACACACACCCGGGCAGGTAACACACACCTGGGCAGGTAACACACACACCAGGGCAGGGTAACACACACCCTGGGCAGGTAACACACACACCTGGGCAGGTAACACACACACCTGGGCACAGGTAACACACACCTGGGCAGGTAACACACACACCTGGGCAGGTAACACACACCTGGGCAGGTAACACACACCTGGGCAGGTAACACACACCCTGGGCAGGTAACACACACCTGGGCAGGTAACACACACACCTGGGCAGGTAAATGCACACCTGGGCAGGTAACACACACACACCTGGGCAGGTAACACACACACCTGGGCAGGTAACACACACCTGGGCAGGTAACACACACACCCTGGGCAGGTAACACACACACCTGGGCAGGTAAATGCACACCTGGGCAGATAACACACACACCTGGGCAGGGTAACACACACCTGGGCAGGGTAACACACACTACCCTGGGCTGGAGTAACACACACCTGGGCAGGTAACACACACACCTGGGCAGGTGACACGCACACCTGGGCAGGTAACACACACCTGGGCAGGTAAATGCACACCTGGGCAGGTAACACACACACCTGGGCAGGTAACACACACCTGGGCAGGTAACACACACACCTGGGCAGGTAAATGCACACCTGGGCAGGGAAACACACACCTGGGCAGGGTAACACACACCTGGGCAGGTGACACACAATACCCTGGGCAGGTAACACACACACCCGGGCAGGTAACACACACCTGGGCAGGTAACACACACCTGGGCAGGTAACACACACCTGGGCAGGTAACACACACACCTGGGCAGGTAAACACACCTGGGCACGGGTAACACACACACCTGGGCAGGTAAAACACACCTGGGCACAGGGTAACACACACACCTGGGCAGGTAACACACACACCTGGGCACAGGTAACACACACACACCTGGGCAGGTAACACACACCTGGGCAGGGTAACACACACACCTGGGCAGGGTAACACACACACCTGGGCACAGGTAACACACACACCTGGGCAGGTAACACACACCTGGGCACAGGTAACACACACACCAGGGCAGGTAACACACACCTGGGCAGGTAACATGCACACACCCTGGGCACAGGTAACACACACACCTGGGCAGGTAACACACGCACCTGGGCGGGTAACACACACCCTGGGCAGGTAACGCACGCACCTGGGCAGGTAACACACGCACCTGGGCAGGTAACACGCACACCTGGGCAGGGTAACACACACCTGGGCAGGTAACACACGCACCTGGGCAGGGTAACACACACACCCTGGGCAGGTAAACACGCACACCCTGGGCAGGTAACACACACCCGGCAGGTAACACACCTGGGCAGGTAACACACACACCTGGGCAGGTAACACACACACCGGGCGGGTAACACACACACCTGGGCAGGTAACACACACACCTGGGCAGGTAAACACACACCTGGGCAGGTAACACACACCTGGGCAGGTAACACACACACCTGGGCAGGTAACACACACCTGGGCAGGTAACACACACCTGGGCAGGTAACACACACCCTGGGCAGGTAAATGCACACCTGGGCAGGGTAACACACAAAATAACCCACCCTGGGCAGGGTAACACACACCTGGGCAGGTAACACACACACCTGGGCAGGTAACACACACCCTGGGCAGGTAACACACACACCTGGGCAGGTAACACACACACCTGGGCAGGTAACACACACCTGGGCAGGTAAATGCACACCTGGGCAGGTAACACACACACCTGGGCAGGTAACACACACACCTGGGCAGGTAACACACACCTGGGCAGGTAACACACACACCTGGGCAGGGTAACACACACACCCTGGGCAGGTAACACACACACCTGGGCAGGTAACACACACCTGGGCAGGTAACACACACACCTGGGCAGGGTAACACACACACCTGGGCAGGTAACACACACCTGGGCAGGTAACACACACACCTGGGGCAGGTAACACACACCTGGGCAGGTAACACACACACCTGGGCAGGTAACACACACCTGGGCAGGTAACACACACCTGGGCAGGTAACACACACCTGGGCGGGTAACACACACCTGGGCAGGTAACACACACCTGGGCAGGTAACACACACCTGGGCAGGTAACACACACCTGGGCAGGTAACACACACCTGGGCAGGTAACACACACCTGCGGGTAACACACAGGGCAGGTAACACACACCTGGGCGGGTAACACCTGGGCAGGTAACACACACCTGGGCAGGTAAATGCACACCTGGGCAGGTAACACACACACCTGGGCAGTTCTCGAGAGCACACCTGAAGGGGTTTTTGGCACACCTGGGGGGCAGGTGAGCTCACCTGAGTGGGATTTTAGCACACCTGTTTTCCCAGCACACCTGGGCACACCTGGCTGGTTCCCCAGCATACCTGGGCAGGTACACACACACCTGGGCACACCTGGGGGCAGGTGAGCTCACCTGAGCCGGGCTTTTAGCACACCTGGCTGGTTTCCCAGCACACCTGGGCACACCTGGGCACACCTGGGGCAGGTGAGCTCACCTGAGCGGGTTTTTAGCACACCTGGCCGGTTCCCCAGCACACCTGAAGGGGTTTTTAGCACACCTGGGCACACCTGGCTGGTTTCCCAGCACACCTGAAGGGATTTTTTTACACACCGGGCAGGCAGGTGAGCTCACCTGAGCGGGCTTTTAGCACACCTGGCTGGTTCCCCAGCACACCTGCAGGGATTGTGCCCCTCCTGGGGCAGGTAAGCTCACCTGAGCGGGATTTTTAGCACACCTGGGCAGGTACACACACACTTGGCTGGTTTCCCAGCACACCTGGGCACACCTGGCAGGCAGGTGAGCTCACCTGAGCGGGGTTTTAGCACACCTGGGCAGGTACACACACACCTGGGCACACCTGGCCAGCTCCCCAGCACACCTGGACACAGCTGGGCACACCTGGGGCAGGTGAGCTCACCTGAGCAGGTTTTTTAGCACACCTGGCCGGGTTCCCCAGCATACCTGGGCAGGTACACACACACCTGGGCACACCTGGGGCAGGTGAGCTCACCTGAGCGGGTTTTTAGCACACCTGGGCACACCTGGGGCAGGTGAGCTCACCTGAGCGGGTTTTTAGCACACCTGGGCACACCTGGGGGCAGGTGAGCTCACCTGAGCGGGTTTTTAGCACACCTGGGCACACCTGGGGCAGGTGAGCTCACCTGAGCGGGTTTTTAGCACACCTGGGCACACCTGGGGCAGGTGAGCTCACCTGAGCGGGTTTTTAGCACACCTGGCCGGGTTTCCCAGCACACCTGGGCACACCTGGGCACAGCTGGGCACACCTGGGGACAGGTGAGCTCACCTGGCGAGGTTTTTAGCACACCTGGGCACACCTGGGCACACCTGGGGACAGGTGAGCTCACCTGAGGGGGTTTTTTAGCACACCTGGCCGGGTTCCATGAGCACACCTGAGGGGGGTTTTTGGCACACCTGGGGCAGGTGAGCTCACCTGAGCGGGTTTTAGCACACCTGGGCACACCTGGGGCAGGTGAGCTCACCTGAGCGGGTTTTAGCACACCTGGGCACACCTGGGGCAGGTGAGCTCACCCTGAGCGGGTTTTAGCACACCTGGGCACACCTGGGGCAGGTGAGCTCACCTGAGCCGGGTGCTGGAGGCGCCATGGGCCGAAGTCGCAGTCCCGAGTCGGGTGAAGGCGCGCTGATAGCGCTGCAGCAGCTCCTCCATGGGCAGCGCACCTGCAACGCACCTGGGAGTCACCTGGGGGGCACCTGGGTCACACCTGGGGGGGGGGCACCTGGGGGGCCTGGGACCCCTGAGAGTCACCTGGGACACACCTGGGGGCACACCTGGGACACCTGAGGGAGTCACCTGGGGGCACCTGGGACACACCTGGGGCACCTGAGAGTCACCTGGGGGGGCCTGGGGGCACCTGCAACGCACCTGGGGAGTCACCTGGGGGGCCTGGGACACACCTGGGGGGCACCTGGGGGGCCTGGGACCCCTGAGAGTCACCTGGGGGGCACCTGGGACACCTGAGAGTCACCTGGGGGCACCTGGGCACACCTGGGGAATGCCTAAACACACCTGGGCTCACCTGGGGAGTGCCTAAACACACCTGCAAGCAGCACCTGGGAGTCACCTGGGGGGCCTGGGGCACACCTGGGGCACCTGAGAGTCACCTGGGGCACCTGGGGGGCACCTGGGACACCTGAGAGTCACCTGGGACACACCTGGGGCACACCTGGGACACCCTGAGAGTCACCTGGGGGCACCTGGGACACACCTGGGGCACCTGGGGCACCTGGGACACCTGAGAGTCACCTGGGACACACCTGGGGCACACCTGGGGCACCTGGGGAATGCCTAAACACACCTGGGGGCACCTGGGACACCTGGAGGGCCTAGCACCTGGGCACACCTGAGAGTCACCTGGGGCACACCTGCAACGCACCTGAGACTCACCTGGGGGGGGGGCCTGGGGAGTGCCTAAACACACCTGGGGCACACCTGGGACACCTGGGCACACCTGGGGGCACACCTGGGGAGTGCCTAAACACACCTGGGGCACACCTGAGTTACCTGGGGATACCTGGGGCACACCTGCAACGCACCTGAGTCACCTGGGGGGCCTGGGGCACACCTGAGAGTCACCTGGGGGGCACCTGGGACACCTGGGTCACCTGGGCTCACCTGGGACACCTGAGAATCACCTGGGGCACCTGGGATACACCTGAGAGTCGTCTGGGGGCACACCTGGGGCACCTGGGACACCTGGGGGCACCTGCAACGCACCTGAGATTCACCTGGGGGGCCTGGGACACCTGAGAGTCATCTGGGGGCACACCTGGGGCACCTGGGGCACACCTGGGGAGTGCCTAAACACACCTGGGTCACACCTGGGGCACCTGGGGAGTGCCTAAACACACCTGGGGGCACCTGGGCACACCTGGGGAGTGCCTAAACACACCTGCAACGCACCTGAGTCACCTGGGGCACACCTGGGATCACGTGAGAGTCACCTGGGGGGCACCTGGGGCACACCTGAATCACCTGGGGCACCTGGGGGGCACCTGGGGGCACCTGGGGGCACCTGGGAGTCACCTGCAACGCACCTGGGGCACCCCTGGGATCACCTGAGAGTCACTTGGGGGCACCTGGGGCACACCTGGGGATACCTGGGGCACCTGGGGGGCACCTGGGTCACCTGGGGGACATGTGGAATACACCTGGGGCACACCTGGGAACGCACCTGGGGGCACCTGAGTTACCTGTAGAACACCTGGGGTCACCTGAGCTCACCTGGGAGGCACCTGGGGGGTCACCTGGGGAATGCCTAAACACACCTGCAACACACCTCGCGTCACCTGGGCACACCTGGGCACACCTGGGCACACCTGGGACACCTGGGGAGCACCTAAAACACATCTGAGTCACCTGGGGCACCTGCAACACACCTGGGGCACACCTGGGGAGTGCCTAAACACACCTGGGGGCACACCTGGGGGCACACCTGAGAGTCACCTGGGGCACCTGGGGCACACCTGGGGAGTGCCTAAACACACCTGGGATACACCTGGGGGCACACCTGGGGGCACACCTGGGGCACCTGGGGGCACACCTGGGGGCACACCTGGGGCACACCTGGGGGCACACCTGGGGGCACACCTGAGTCACCTGGGGGCACACCTGGGGGCACACCTGGGGAGTGCCTAAACACACCTGCAACACACCTGGGCTCACCTGGGGCACACCTGAGTTACCTGGGGACACCTAAAACACACTTGGGGACACCTGAGTCACCTGGGGGCACACCTGAGACACATCTAGGGCACACCTGTGCTACCTGGAGAACACCTGGGGCACACCTGAGTTACCTGGGGAATGCCTAAACACACCTGGGGGCACACCTGGGGGAACCTGGGGCACACCTGGGCACACCTGGGCACACCTGGGCACACCTGGGCACACCTGGGGGAACCTGGGGCACACCTGGGCACACCTGGGCACACCTGGGCACACCTGGGCACACCCTGGGCACACCTGGGCACACCTGGGGACACCTGGGGCACACCTGGGACTCCCAGGTGATTTTTTGAGGGCTCCCACATGTAAATTTGGGGGAATTTTGGGAGAATTTTGTGCAAAATTGGGAAATTTTGGGGAATTTTGGGGCAATTTTGGGGAATTTTAAGAAATTTTTAAAAATTTTGGAGAATTTTGGGGAATTTTAAGAAGTTTTGGAGAATTTTGGGAAAATTTTGGAGGAATTTTGGGGAATTTTGGGGCAATTTGGGAAATTTTGGGAGAATTTTTGAGAATTTTGGGGAATTTTGTGGAAATTTGGGAATTTTGGGAGAATTGTGAGAAATTTTGGGAGATTTTGGGAAATTTTGAGAAATTTTGGGGAAATCTGGCAGAAATTTGGGGAAATTTGGCAGAAATTTTCGGGAATTTTCAGGAATTTTGGGAAATTTTGGGGGAATTTTGGGGAATTTTAAGAAATTTTGGGAAAAATTTGGGGAATTTTGGAGAATTTTGGGGAATTTTATGGAAATTTGGGAATTTTGGGGAATTTGAAAGAATTTTGGAAAATTTTGGAGAATTTTGGAGAATTCTGAGAAATTTTAGGAAATTTTGGGCAATTTTGGAGAATTTTGGAGAATTCTGGGAGAATTTTGGGGAATTTTGGGGGAATTTTGGGACAAAATTTTGGAAATTTTGGGGAATTTTGAGAAATTCTGGGGAATTTTGGGGGAATTTTAAGAAATTTCAAAAAATTTTGGAGAGTTTTGAGAAATTTTGGGAAAAATTTGGGGTTTTTTGGAGAACTTAGGGGATTTTCGATGAATTTTGGGGGAAATTTGGGGAAATTTTGAGAAATTTTGGGGAATTTTAGGGAATTTCATAAAATTTTAAGAAAATTTGGGAGATTTTGAGAAATTTTAAAAAATTTTAAAGAATTTTAGAGAATTTTGGAGAATTTTGGGAAAATTTTGGAGGAATTTTGGGAAATTTTGGGGAATTTTTAAGAATTTTGGGAAAATTTTGGGGAAATTTGGGGAATTTTAAGAAATTTTTAAAAATTTTGGAGAATGTTGGTGAATTCTGGGGAATTTTAAGAAAGTCTGGAAAACTTTAGGAAAATTTTGGTGAATTTTGGGGAAATTTGGGAGAATTTTGGGAAAACTTTTGGAAGTTTTGGGGAATTTTGAGAAATTTAGGAGAATTTTGGGGAATTTTGGGGAATTTTTTTATTTTTTGGGTAAATTTGAGCGATTTTGGGTCATTTTAAAGTTTCTTGAGATATTTTGGGATATTTTTGGATATTTTGGGGCTTTTTCATCATTTTTGGGAAATTTTGGGAAATTTTGGGATTTTTTTTTGTTATTTTTGGAGATTTTCACACATTTTTTTCCCAAATTTTGGGGAATTTTTTGGAAGTTTTTGGGTATTTTTGGATATTTTTGGATATTTTTGGATATTTCGGGATATTTTGGGATTTTTTTGGATATTTTGGGATATTTTTGGGATATTTTTGGGATATTTTCAGACTGATTTTGGGAGATTTTTTGGGGGGATTTTGGGATAAATTTCACATATTTTAATGGGTTTTTTTTAAAACTTTGGTCAATTTTGGGTAAATTTTTGCAAATTTTGGATTTTTTTGGATATTTTGAAATATTTTTAAATATTTTTGGGATATTTTGGGATATTTTGAGATATTTTTTTGATATTTTCAGGCTGATTTTGGGGGATTTTTTGGGGGGATTTTGGGATAAATTTCACGTATTTTAATGGGGTTTTTTTTAAATTTTGGGTAAATTTTTGCAAATTTTGGATTTTTTTGGGTATTTTGAAATATTTTAAAATATTTTTGGGATATTTTGGGATTTTTTTGGTGTTTTCAGGCTCATTTTGAAGGATTTTTTTTGGGATTTTGGGATAAATTTCACGTATTTTAATGGAAGTTTTTTTTAAATTTTGGGTAAATTTTTGCAAATTTTGGATTTTTTTGGGATATTTTGGGATATTTTGGGATATTTTGGGATATTTTGTGTTGTTTCCAGGGTGATTTTTAGAGATTTTTTTGGGGATTTTGGGATAAATTTCACAGATTTTAACGTGTTTTTTTTTTAAAGTTTTGGTCAATTTTGGGTAAATCTTTGCAAATTTTGGATTTTTTTGGGTATTTTGAAATATTTTTAAATATTTTTAGGATATTTTGGGTCGTTTTCAGGCTGATTTTGAGGAATTTTTTTGGGGGCTTTTGGGATAAATTTCACGTATTTTAACGGGGTTTTTTTTTAAATTTTGGGAAATTTTGGGTAAATTTTTGCAAATTATGGATTTTTTTGGATATTTTTGGATATTTTGGGATATTTTTGGGATATTTTTGGGGTGATTTTGGGGTTTTTTGGGTTTCTTCAGGGTGATTTTTAGAGGGCTTTTTTTGGGTATTTTGGGATAAATTTCACGTATTTTAATGGGGTTTTTTTTAAAATTCGGGTAAATTTTGGGATATTTTCGATTTTTTTGGATATTTTTGGATTTTTTTGGGGATGTTTTGGGTCTCTCACCCTCCCTGGCCAGGTCGTCCAGCTCCTGCTGGTGAGTTTGGGGCAATTTCATTTTATTTGGATTTTTTTTTAATTTTGAATTTTTTTTTTAATATTTCTGGATATTTTAGAATTTTTGGGACATTTTTGGGAAATTTTGGGAAGTTTTGGAATATTTTTGGGGTGATTTTGGGATATTTTTTTTTCAGGCTAATTTTGAAGGATTTTTTTGGGCTATTTTGGGATAAATTTCACGTATTTTAATGGGGTTTTTTTAAATTTTGGTAAATTTTGGGTAAAATTTTGCAAATTTTGGATTTTTTTGGGTATTTTAAGATATTTTTGGATATTTTTTGGATATTTTTTGGATATTATTGGGATATTTTGGGACATTTTGGGATATTTTGGGTCGTTTTCAGGGTGATTTTTAGAGGGATTTTTTTGGGTATTTTGGGAAAAATTTCACATATTTTAATGGGTTTTTTTTTAAATTTCGGATAAATTTTGGGATATTTTGGATTTTTTTGGATATTTTTGGATTTTTTTGCGAATTTTTTCGGATATTTTAGGATATTTTTGGGACATTTTGGGATATTTTGAGTCGTTTTCAGGCTGATTTTGAGGGATTTTTTTGGGGGTATTTTGGGATAAATTTCACATATTTTAATGGGGTTTTTTTTTAATTTTGGGTAAATTTTGGGATATTTTGGATTTTTTTGGATATTTTTGGATTTTTTTGGGGATGTTTTGGGTCTCTCACCCTCCCTGGCCAGGTCGTCCAGCTCCTGCTGCTGAGTTTGGGGCAATTTCATTTTATTTGGATTTTTTCTTTTAATTTTGAAATTTTTTTTTAATTTCTCGATATTTTAGAATTTTTTGGATATTTTTGGGAAATTTTGGGAAATTTTGGAATATTTTTGGGGGTGATTTTGGGATTTTTTTTTCAGGCTAATTTTGAAGGATTTTTTTGGGGGATTTTTGGGATAAATTTCACGTGATATTATAATGGGGGTTTTAAAATTTTGAGTAAATTTTGGGATATTTTGGATTTTTTTGGATATTTTTGGGGATGTTTTGGGGTGTTTTGGTCCCTCACCCTCCCTGGCCAGGTCGTCCAGCTCCTGCTGGTGAGTTTGGGGCAATATCATTTAATTTGGATTTTTTTTTTTAATTTTGAAAATTTTTTTTAATATTTCTGGATATTTTAGAATTTTTTGGACATTTTTTGGAAATTTTGGGAAATTTTGGGATATTTTTGGGGTGATTTTGGGATTTTTTTTTCAGACTAATTTTGAAGGAGTTTTTTGGGGTATTTTGGGATAAATTTCACGTATTTTAACGGGGTTTTTTTTTAAATTTTGGGAAATTTTGGGTAAATTTTTGCAAATTATGGATTTTTTTGGATACTTTTGGATATTTTGGGATATTTTTGGGATATTTTTGGGGTGATTTTGGGGTTTTTTGGGTTTCTTCAGGGTGATTTTTAGAGGGCTTTTTTTGGGTATTTTGGGATAAATTTCACATATTTTTAATGGGGTTTTTTTAATTTTGGGTAAATTTTGGGATATTTTGGATTTTTTTGGATATTTTTTGGATTTTTTTGGGGATGTTTTGGGTCTCTCACCCTCCCTGGCCAGGTCGTCCAGCTCCTGCTGCTGAGTTTGGGGCAATTTCATTTTATTTGAATTTTTTCTTTTTAATTTTGAAATTTTTTTTAATTTCTCGATATTTTAGAATTTTTTTGGATATTTTTGGGAAATTTTGGGAAATTTTGGGATATTTTTGGGGTGATTTTGGGATATTTTTTTTTCAGGCTAATTTTGAAGGATTTTTTGGGGCATTTTGGGGATAAATTTCAAATGATTTTTAATGGGGGTTTTTTAAATTTTGGGTAAATTTTGGGATATTTTGGATTTTTTGGATATTTTTTGGGGATGTTTTGGGGTGTTTTGGTCCCTCACCCTCCCTGGCCAGGTCGTCCAGCTCCTGCTGCTGAGTTTGGGGCAATATCATTTTATTTGGATTTTTTTTAATTTTGAATTTTTTTTTATATTTCTGGATATTTTAGAATTTTTTGGACATTTTTGGAAATTTTTGGGAAATTTTGGAATATTTTTGGGGTGATTTTGGGATATTTTTTTTTTTTTTTCAGGCTAATTTTGAAGGATTTTTTTGGGCTATTTTGGGATAAATTTCACGTATTTTAACGGGGTTTTTTTTAAATTTTGGGAAATTTTGGGGAAATCTTTCCAAATTTTGGATTTTTTGGATATTTTTGGGGATGTTTTGGGGTGTTTTGGTCCCTCACCCTCCCTGGCCAGGTCGTCCAGCTCCTGCTGGTGATCGACGTCGCCCTCGAGTCGCTCCTGGGCGGCGATGGTGTCCTCCTCATCCTCACCTGGAATTATCCAAAAAAACCCAAAAATGTCACAAAACATCCCAAAAATGTCACAAAAATGTCACCAAAGGTCCAAGAATAGCCAAAAATGTGACAAAAGTGTGACAAAAATGTCACAAAATGGCCCCAAAATGTCACCAAATGTCACCTTGTCCTCCTCATCCTCACCTGGAATTGCCAAAAAAACCCAAAAATGTCACAAAACATCCCAAAAATGTCACCAGTGTCACCTTGTCCTCCTCATCCTCACCTGGAATTGGCCAAAAAAAGCCAAAAATGTCACAAAATGTCTCAAAAATGTCACAAAATGTCCCAAAAATGTCCCAGAACGGCCAAAAATGTGACAAAAATGGCCCAAAATGGCCCCAAAATGTTCCAAAAAATCCCAAAATGTCACAAAATGTCAAAAAAGTGTCCCCAAATGTCACCCAGTGTCCTCCTCGTCCTCACCTGTCCAAAAAACCCCAAAAATGTCCCAAAAATGTCCCAAAATGTCCCAAAATGTCCCAGAAATGTCACAAAATGTCCCAGAATGGCCAAAAATGTGACAAAAATGACCCAAAATGGCCCAAAAATGTCACCAAATGTCACCAGTGTCACCTTGTCCTCTTCGTCCTCACCTGGAATTATCCAAGAAACCCCAAAAATGTGACAAAAATGTCACAAAACGTCCCAAAAATGGTTCAAAAATGTCACAAAATGTCACAAAATGTCCTAAAAATGTCCCAAAAATGTCCCAAAATGTCCCAAAAATGTGACAAAATGTCACCAAAGGTCACAAAAATGTCAGAAAAATATCTCAAAAACGTCACAAAATCTCCCAAAATGACCCAAAAATGTTCCAAAAATGTCCCAAAAAAATCCCAAAGTGTCTCAAAAATGTCACAAAATTTCCCAAAATGTCCCAAAAATGTCCCAAAATGTCCCAAAAATGTCCCAAAGTGTCCCAGAAATGTCACAAAAATGTTTCAAAAATGGCAAAAAATGTCAAAAAATGTCCCAATAATGTCTCAAAAATGTCACAAAATTTCCCAAAATGTCCCAAAATGTCCCAAAAATGCCCCAAAATGTCCCAAAAATAGCCCAAAGTGTCTCAAAAATGTCACAAAATTTCCCAAAATGTCCCAAAATGTCCCAAAAATGTCATAAAAATGGCACCAAATGTCACAAAAATGTCCCCAAATTGTCTCCAAATGTCCCCAAAATGTCCCCAAATAAACCCAAAAATGTCCCCAAGGTCTCAAAATGTCCCAAAAATGTCCCAAAAAAGTCACAAAATGTCACAAAATGTCCCAAAAATGTCACAAAATGTCACCAAATATCCCCAAAATGTCCCAAAAAAGTCACAAAATGTCCCAGAATGGTCAAAAATGACCCAAAAATGCCCAAAAATGTCCCAAAATGTCCCCAAGGTCACAAAATGTCCCAAAAATGTCCCAAAAATGTCACAAAATGTCACCAAATATCCCCAAAATTTCCCAAAAATGTCCCAAAACGTTCCTAAAAAAACCAAAAATGTCGAAAAATGTCCCCAAATATCCCAAATATCCCCCAAAAAATCCAAAAAATTTCCAAAAAAATCCCAAAAAATCCAAAAAAATTCCAAAAAAATCCCAAAAAACCCCCAAATAATCCCAAAAAAATCACAAAAAAACCCCAAAAATTTCCCAAAAGAATCCCAAAAAACTCCCAAAAAAACCCCAAAAAATCCCAACAAACTCCCAAAAAAACCCCAAAAAGCTCCCAAAAATTCCCCAAATAATCCCCAAAAAAATCCCAAAAACCCCCAAAAAATTCCTAAAAAAATCCCAAAAAATCCCCAAAAATCCCCCAAAGAATAAAAAAATCCCAAAAAATCCGAAAAAAATCCCCAAAAATCCCCCAAAAATTTCCAAAAAATTCCAAAAAAATCCCCAAAAATTCCTAAAAAACCTCAAAAATTCTAAAAAAGCGAAAAATTCCCAAAAACTCCCCAAAAATCCCCAAAAATTCCCCCAAAAAATCCCAAAAATTCCCCCAAAAATCCCCAAAAAATTCCCCCAAAAACTCCTAAAAAAATCCCCAAAAAATCCCCAAAAAACCCCCAAAAATTCACAAGAATATCCCAAAAAACTCCCAGAAAAATCCCAAAAAAGTCCTAAAAAATCCGAAAAAAAATTCCCAAAAAAAATCTCAAAAAACTCCCAAAAAGAACCCAAAGAATTCCCAAAAATTCTCCAAAAAAATCCCCAAAAAAATCTCCAAAAATTCCCAAAAATTCCCCAAAAAATCCCAAAAAATCCGAAAAAAATTCCCCAAAATCTCCTCCCCGGGTGTGGCCCCTCTCCCCCCGCCCCTCCCCCCCCTCACCCTCCTCCTCCTCGGCCGTGAACTCGGCGTCGTCCTCGCGGGGCCCCCAGGGCGGGGGAGGGGCCGGGGCGGGGCTCAGCACCTGGGGGGAGGGGCACAGGTGAGAGAGGGGGAGGGGCACAGGTGAGAGGGGAGGGGCACAGGTGAGAGAGGGGGAGGGCACAGGTGAGAGAGGGGGAGGGGCACAGGTGAGAGAGGGGGAGGGGCACAGGTGAGAGAGGGGGAGGGGCACAGGTGAGAGAGAGGGGGAGGGGCACAGGTGAGAGAGGGGGAGGGGCACAGGTGAGAGGGGGAGGAGCACAGGTGAGAGGGGGAGGGCACAGGTGAGAGGGGGGCGAGGGGCACGGGTGAGGGGCTGGGGGAGGGGGCTCAGGTAAGAGGGGGAGGGGCTCCAGGTGAGAGGGGGGGAGGGGCAGAGGTGAGAGAGGGGGAGGGGGCAGAGGTAAAGAGAGAGGGGGAGGGGCACAGGTGAGAGAGGGGAGGGGCACAGGTGAGAGGGGGAGGGGGCACAGGTGAGAGGAGGGGAGGGGGCACAGGTGAGAGAGAGGGGGGAGGGGCACAGGTGAGAGAGAGGGGGGAGGGGGCACAGGTGAGAGGGGGGAGGGGGCACAGGTGAGAGAGAGGGGGAGGGCACAGGTGAGAGAGAGGGGGAGGGGCACAGGTGAGAGGGGAGGAGGGGGCACAGGTGAGAGAGGGGCGGGGCACAGGTGAGGGGCTGGGGGAGGGGCTCAGGTGTTACCTGTGGGGGCGTGGCCCTCACCTGTGGGGGCGGGGCTCGGGTGAAGGGATGCAGGGGCTCAGGTGAGGTGGGGGAGGGGCTCGGGTGAGGGTGGGGGAGGGCTCAGGTGAGGTGGGGGAGGGGGCTCAGGTGTTACCTGTGGGGAAGCGAGGGGCTCAGGTGAAGGGGCAGGGCTCAGGTGAGTTTGGGGGCGGGGCTCAGGTGAGTTTGAGGCGTGGCCTCACCTGTGGGGGAGCTCAGGTGAAGAGCGTGGCTCAGGTGAGAAGAGCTGGGGCTCAGGTGAGTTTGGGAAGTGGCCTCACCTGTGGGGGCAGGGCTCAGGTGAAGGGGCAGGGCTCAGGTGAAGGGGGCGGGGCTCAGGTGAGAGAGTGGGGCTCAGGTGAAGAGCGGGGGCTCAGGTGAAGGGGGCTCAGGTGAAGGGGGCGTGGCCTCACCTGTGGGGGCAGGAGCTCCAGGTGAAGGCGGGGCTCAGGTGAGTTTTGGGAGGCGTGGCTCAGGTGAGTTTGGGGGGCGTGGCCTCACCTGTGGGGGGCAGAGGCTCAGGTGAAGGCGGGGCTCAGGTGGAAGGGGCAGGGCTCAGGTGAAGGGGCAGGAGCTCAGGTGAAGGCGGGCTCGGGTGAGAAGGGGCGTGGCCTCACCTGTGGGGGCAGCAGGGCTCCCAGCAGCTCCCCCAGGGTCGGGGGTTCCCTCGGCCGAGGCTGCAAAGGAGGGAACAGGTGAGAGACCCAAAACTGCCCAGGTGAGCCCAAAAACACTTAGGGGACCCCAAAACCACCCAGGTGACCCCAAAATCGCCCAGGTGAGCCCAAAAACACCCAGGTGACCCCAAAAACACCCAGGTGACCCCAAAATCGCCCAGGTGAGCCCAAAAACACCCAGGTGAGCACCAGGTAACCCCCAAAATTGCCCAGGTGAGAGAGACCCAAAATCGCTAGGTGAGCCACAGGTGGCCCCAAACCTCCACAGGTGACTCAAAATCGCTAGGTGACCCCAAATTTCCCCAGGTGACCCCAAACCCCTCCAGGTGACCCCAAATTTCCCCCAGGTGACCCCAAACCCCCTCCCAGGTGAGCCCTGGGTGACCCCAAATCTCTCCAGATGTTTTACCTGCCCCAGGTGTGTTACCCGCCCCAGGTGTGTTACCTGCCCCAGGTGTGTTACCTGCCCCAGGTGTGTTACCTGCCCCAGGTGCCCCCAGGTGTGTTTACCTGCCCCAGGTGTGTTACCTGCCCCAGGGTGCCCCCAGGTGTGTTACCTGCCCCAGGTGTGTTACCTGCCCCAGGTGCCCCCAGGTGTGTTACCTGCCCCAGGTGCCCCCAGGTGTGTTACCTGCCCCAGGTGTGTTTACCTGCCCCAGGCTTAGCACTCACCTGGGCAGGCCAGGCACTGTGGCGTTCAGGCTTCTTGGCTCAGCAGGTACACACTGTACCCCCAGGTGTTACCTGCCCCAGGTGTGGTACCCTGCCCCAGGAGTGTTACCTGCCCCAGGTGTTACCTGCCCCAGGTGTTACCTGCCCCAGGTGCATTACCTACCTCCAGGTGTGTTACCTGCCCCAGGTGTGTTACCTGCCCCAGCTGCATTACCTGCCCCAGGTGTGTTACCGCCCCCAGATGTGCTACCCACCCCAGGTGTGCTACCCGCCCCAGGTGTGTTACCTGCCCCAGGTGTGCTACCGCCCCCAGGTGTGTTACCTGCCCCAGCTGCATTACCTGCCCCAGGTGTGTTACCTGCCCCAGGTGTGCTACCCGCCCCAGGTGTGTTACCTGCCCCAGGTGTGCTACCCGCCCCAGGTGTGTTACCTGCCCCAGGCGCAGCACTCACCTGGGCAGGCCAGGCGCCGCGGCCGTTCAGGCTATGCTGACTCAGCAGGTACCCACTGTACCCCCAGGTGTGTTACCTGCCCCAGGTGTGTTACCTGCCCCAGGCGCAGCACTCACCTGGGCAGGCCAGGCGCCGCGGCGCGTTCAGGCTGCGGCTCAGCAGGTCCGAGTAGCGCTCCGTCTGCCCCACGATGAAGTCCAGCTGCAGGTCCAGCGCCTTCTTGCGCTTCTCCTCCAGCCTCGACTGCTGCTTGAACTGCACCACCTGCGCGGGGGCACCGCGGCTCACCTGGGCGCTCACCTGGCGGGGCTGGGCGGGGCTGGGCAGGTGAGGGGCGCCCGGGCGCCATTGAGGGGCGCTGGTGGGTATTGGGGGGGCGTGGTTGGTCATCGATGGCGCCCAGTGGTCAGCAATGGTCATTGGGGGTCATGGTTGGTCACCAACGGTCATTGGAAGGTGTGGTTGGTCATCAATGGTCATCAATGGTCATCAGTGGTCATCAATGGTCATCAGTGGTCATTGGGGTTCAGCACTGGTCATTGGGGGTTGTGGTTGGTCACCAACGGTCATTGGAAGGTGTGGTTGGTCATCAATGGTCACCAGTGGTCATCAATGGTCATCAGTGGTCATTGGTGGTCATTGGTGGTCAGTAATGGTCATTGAAAGTCAACAGTGGTCACCAATGGTCATCAATGGTCATTGGGGGGGCGTGATTGGTCATCAATGGTCATCAACGGTCATTGGAAGGTATGATTGGCCATCGATGGTCATCAATGGTCATCAACGGTCACCAATAGTCATTGAGATCAATCAATGGTCAACAGTGGTCACCAATGGTCATTGAGAGTCATCAATGGTCATCAATGGTCACTGGGGGTCAGCAATGGTCATTGGGGGTCGTGGTTTGTCACCAACGGTCATTGGAAGGTGTGGTTGGTCATCAATGGTCATCAGTGGTCATCAATGGTCATCAGTGGTCGTTGGGGGTCAGCAATGGTCATTGGGGGTCGTGGTTGGTCACCAACGGTCATTGGAAGGTGTGGTTGGTCATCAATGGTCATCAGTGGTCATCGATGGTCATCAGTGGTCATTGGGGGTCAGCAATGGTCATTGGGGGGCGTGGTTGGTCACCAACGGTCATTGGAAGGTGTGATTGGTCATCGATGGTCATCAGTGGTCATCAATGGTCATCAGTGGTCATTGGGGGGTCAGCAATGGTCATTGGGGGTTGTGGTTGGTCACCAACGATCATTGGAAGGTGTGGTTGGTCATCAATGGTCATCAGTGGTCATCAATGGTCATCAATGGTCATTGGGGGTCAGCAATGGTCATTGGGGGTCGTGGTTGGTCACCAACGGTCATTGGAAGGTGTGATTGGTCATCGATGGTCATCAATGGTCATCAGTGGTCATCAATGGTCATCAGTGGTCGTTGGGGGTCAGCAATGGTCATTGAAAGTCATCAGTGGTCACCAATGGTCATCAATGGTCATTGGGGGGGGCGTGATTGGTCATCAAGAGTCATCAATGGTCATTGGAAGGTATGATTGGTCATCAACGGTCATCAATGGTCATCAGTGGTCACCAATGGTTATTGAGATCAATCAATGGTCAATAGCGGTCACCAATGGTCATTGAGAGTCATCAATGGTCATCAATGGTCATTGGGGGTCACCAATGGTCATTGAGAGTCAGCAATGGTCATCAATGGTCACTGGGGGTCACCAATAGTCATTGAGAGTCAGCAATGGTCATCAATGGTCACTGGGGGTCACCAATGGTCATTGAGAGTCATCAATGGTCATCAGTGGTCGTTGGGGGTCAGCAATGGTCATTGGGGGTCGTGGTTGGTCACCAACGGTCATTGGAAGGTGTGGTTGGTCATCAATGGTCATCAGTGGTCATCAATGGTCATCAGTGGTCATTGGGGGTCAGCAATGGTCATTGGGGGTCGTGGTTGGTCACCAACGGTCATTGGAAGGTGTGGTTGGTCATCGATGGTCATCAATGGTCATCAATGGTCATCAGTGGTCATTGGGGGTCAGCAATGGTCATTGGGGGTCGTGGTTGGTCACCAACGGTCATTGGAAGGTGTGGTTGGTCATCAATGGTCATCAGTGGTCATTGGGGGTCAGCAATGGTCATTGAAAGTCATCAATGGTCACCAATGGTCATCAATGGTCATTGAGGGGGGCGTGATTGGTCATCAATGGTCATCAATGGTCATTGGGGGGGGTGTGGTTGGTCATCAATGGTCATCAGCGGTCACCAATGGTCATTGAGAGCAATCAATGGCCATTAATGGTCACCAATGGTCATGGAGAGCTATCAATGGTCATCAATGGTCATTGGAAGGCGTGGTTGGTCATCGATGGTCATCAATGGTCATCAGTAGTCACCAATGGTCATTGAGATCAATCAATGGCCATCAATGGTCACCAATGGTTATGGAGAGCTATCAATGGTCATCAATGGTCATTGGAGGCCGTGGTTGGTCATCAATGGTCACTGGAGGGTGTGGTTGGTCATCGATGGTCATCAATGGTCATGGTTGGCCATCAATGGCCATCAATGGTCATCAGTGGTCACCAATGGTCATTGAGAGTTATCAATGGTCATCAAGGGTCATTGGAGGGCGTGGTTGGTCATCAATGGTCATTGGGGAGCGTGATTGGTCATCAACGGTCATCAATGGTCATCAGTGGTCACCAATGGTCATTGAGTGCAACCAATGGTCATCAGTGGTCACCAATGGTCATTCAGAGCTATCAATGGTCATTCAGAGCTATCAATGGTCATCAATGGTCACTGGGGGTCACCAACGGTCATTGAGAGTCATCGATGGTCACCAATGGTCATTGGGGTCACCAATGGCCATTGAGAGCTATCAATGGTCACCAATGGTCATTGGGGGTCATCAATGGTCACCAATGGTCATTGGGGGTCACCAACGGTCATTGAGAGTCATCAATGGTCATCAATGGTCATTGGGGGTCACCAATGGTAACCAATGGTCACCAATGGTCATTGGGGGTCACCAACGGTCATTGAGAGTCATCAATGGTCACCAATGGTCATTGGGGGTCACCAACGGTCATTGAGAGTTATCAATGGTCATCAATGGGCATTGGGGGTCACCAATGGTAACCAATGGTCACCAATGGTCATTGGGAGTCACCAACGGTCATTGAGAGTCATCAATGGTCATCAATGGTCATTGGAGGGTATGGTTGGTCATCAATGGTCATTGGGGGTCAGCAATGGTAATCAATAGTCATCAGTGGTCATTGGGGGGGCTTGGTTGGTCATCAATAGACACCCAATGGGCATCAATGGTCACCAATGGTCATCAACAGTCATTGAGAATTATCAATGGTCATCAACGGTCATTAAGGGTCACAGAGAGTGACCGATGGTCATCAATGGTCATTAGGGGTCACCAATGGTCATTGAGAGTTATCAATGGTCATTGGGGGGCTTGGTTGGTCACTAATGGTCATCAATAGTCATTGGGGGTCACCAAAGGTCATTGAGAGCTATCAATGGTCATCAATGGTCATCAATGGTCATTAAGAGTTATCAATGGTCATTGAAAGTTACCAATGGTCACTAATGGTCATTGGGGGTCACCAACGGTCACTGAAATTATCAATGGTCATCAATGGTCATTGGGGGTCACTAATGGTCATCAATGGTCATTGAGAGTCATCAATGGTCACCAATGGTCATTGAGAGTCATCAATGGTCATCAATGGTCACTGGGGGTCATCAATGGTCATTGAGAGTCATCAATGGTCACCAATGGTCATTGGGGGTCACCAAGGGTCATTGAGAGTCATCAATGGTCATCAATGGTCATTGGGGAGCGTGGTTGGTCATCAATAGTCACCAATGGTCATCAGTGGTCACCAATGGTCATTGAGAGCTATCAATGGTCACTAATGGTCATTGGGGGTCACAACGGTCATTGAGAGTTACCAATGGTCATTGAGAGTTACCAATGGTCATTGGGGGTCACCAACAGTCATTGAGCGTTACCAATGGTCATTGAGAGTTACCAATGGTCATTGAGAGTTACCAATGGTCATTGAGAGTTACCAATGGTCACCAATGGTCATTGAGAATTACCAATGGTCATCAATGGTCATTGAGAGTTACCAATGGTCACCAATGGTCATTGAGAGTTACCAATGGTCACCAATGGTCATTGAGAGTTACCAATGGTCACCAATGGTCATTGAGAGTTACCAATGGTCACCAATGGCCATTGGGGGCGTGGCTGGTCATCACTGAGCACCCAACGGTCACTGGAGGTCACGGATGGTCATCACTGGTCATGGATGGTCACCAATGGTCACTGGGGGTCATGGCTGCTCCAGGTGTGCCCAGGTGTGTTCAGCTGTGCCCCAGGTGCACCCAGGTGTATCCCAGGTGTGCCCAGGTGTGCCCAGCAGTGCCCAGGTGTGTCCCAGGTGTGCCCAGGTGTGCCCAGGTGTATCCCAGGTGTATCCCAGGTGTGCCCAGCTGTGCCTAGTTGTACCCAGGTGTATCCCAGCTGTACCCAGGTGTGCCCAGGTGTGCCCAGGTGTGCCCAGGTGTATCCCAGGTGTGCCCCAGGTGTGCCCAGGTGTACCCAGGTGTGTCCAGGTGTGCCCAGGTGTCCCCCAGCTGTACCCAGGTGTATCCCAGGTGCACCCAGCTGTGCCCAGGTGTGCCCAGGTGTATCCCAGGTGTATCCCAGGTGTGCCCAGGTGTGCCCAGGTGTGCCCAGGTGTGCCCAGGTGTATCCCAGGTGCCCCCAGGTGTGCCCAGGTGTATCCCAGGTGTGCCCAGGTGTGCCCAGGTGTGCCCAGGTGTACCCAGGTGTGCCCAGGTGTGCCCAGGTGTATCCCAGGTGTATCCCATGTGCACCCAGTTGTACCCAGCTGTGCCCAGGTGTGGACAGGTGTGCCCAGCTGTGCCCAGCTGTACCCAGGTGTATCCCAGGTGCACCCAGCTGTGCCCAGGTGTCCCCCAGGTGTGCCCAGGTGTGGCCAGGTACCTTCTCCACGCTGCTCCAGAAGTGGCGCACCTCATGAGCATGATGGCTGACCACTGGCAGCTAGCTTGGCCTGCTCCTCCCGCTTGGCGCGCTCCTGGCGCTGCCGCTGCTCCTCGTGGTGCCGCATCACCATGCGCACCACCTGCGCGGGGACGGGGGACAGGTGAGAGACAGGTGAGACAGGGGAGATACAGGTGAGATACAGGTGAGAGACAGGTGAGATACAGGTGAGAGACAGGTGAGATACAGGTGAGAGATACAGGTGAGAGACAGGTGAGATACAGGTGAGAGAGAGGAGAGACAGGTAAGACAGAGGAGAGACAGGTGAGAGACACGTGAGACTCAGGTGAGACAGGGGAGAGAGGTGAGAGATACAGGTGAGAGACAGGGGAGAGACAGGTGAGAGAGGTGAGACAGGGGAGAGAGGTGAGACAGGTGAGACAGGTGAGACAGGTGAGATGGGAGATACAGGTGAGAGAGTTGAGAGAGTTGAGAGAGGTGAGAGAGGTGAGACAGGTGAGACAGGTGAGACAGGTGAGACAGGTGAGACAGGTGAGAGACAGGAGAGACAGGTGAGATACAGGTGAGACGGGGGAGACAGGGGAGACACAGGTGAGACAGGCTAGAGACAGGTGAGACGGGGGAGAGACGGGTGAGAGGTGAGATATGAGTGAGATGCAGGTGAGAGACAGGAGAGACACAGGTGAGACAGGTGAGATACAGGTGAGAGACAGGTGACATTGGACAGACAGGTGAGACGGGGGAGAGACAGGTGAGAGAGGTGAGACAGGGCAGAGACAGGACAGACAGGTGAGAGAGGGGAGAGACAAGTGAGACAGGTGAGAGGTGAGAGACAAGTGAGAGACAGGTGAGAGACACGTGAGACTCAGGTGAGACAGATGAGACAGGTGAGAGACAGGCAAGACACACGGTCAGACACAGGTGAGACTCAGGTGAGACACAGGTGAGAGGTGAGACAGGTGAGATACAGGTGAGAGACGGGAGACAGGTGAGACACAGGTGAGAGGTGAGAGACAGGTGAGAGACGGATGAGAGACTCAGGTGAGACACAGGTGAGACAGGTGAGACTCAGGTGAGACTCAGGTGAGAGACACGATCAGACACAGGTGGGACACAGATCAGAGACAGGTGAGGACAGGTGTGACTCAGGTGAGACAGAGGTGAGACACAGGTGAGAGACGGATGAGAGACAGGTAAGACTCAGGTGAGACAGGTGAGACTCAGGTGAGACAGGTAAGACTCAGGTGAGACTCAGGTGAGACTCAGGTGAGACAGGTGAGAGACACGATCAGACACAGGTGAGACACAGATCAGGGACAGGTGAGGACAGGTGTGACTCAGGTGTGGGGACACCCCATGCACAGCCCATCTGTGCCCAGGTGTGCCCTGAGCTCCTCCAGGTGTCCAAACCCACCTGAGGCGCCACCACAGGTGCTCCAGGTAACCAAAAACCACCAAAAAACCACCAAAAATCACCCAAATTTCACCCAATTTTTGCTTAAATTTCACCCAAATTTCACCCAGGTGTCACCTGAGGTGTCACACCTTGAGCCAGGTGTCCAAACCCACCTGAGGTGTCACCACAGGTGCTCCAGGTGACCAAAAATCACCAAAACACAACAAAAAACCACCAAAAAACATCCAAAATCACCCTAATTTCACAGGAGTTTCGCTTAAATTTATGCAAATTTCACCCAAAATTTCACCCAAATTTCACCCAGGTGTCACCTGAGGTGCCACACCTTGAGCCAGGTGTCCAAACCCACCTGAGGTGTCACCACAGGTGTTCCAGGTGACCAAAAACCACCAAAAAACCACCAAATGTCACTCAAATTTCACCCAAATTTCACCCAAAAATCACCCGAATTTCACCCAAATTTCACCCGATTTTCACCCAAATTCCACTCAATTTTCACCCAAATTTAATCCAATTTTCACCCAAATTTAACCTGAATTTCACCAGATTTTCACCCAAACTTCACCCAAATTTAACCCGATTTTCACCCAAATTTCACCGGAATTTCACCAGATTTTCACACAAATTTCACCGAATTTTCACCTGAACTTCACCCAAATTTCACCCGATTTTCACCCAAATTTCACCCGATTTTCACCCGAATTTCACCCGATTTTCACCCGAATTTCACCCGATTTTCACCCAAATTTCACCGGAATTTCACCGGAATTTCACACAAATTTCACCGAATTTTCACCCAAACTTCACCCCAATTTCACCCAAATTTCACCCGAACTTCACCCAAATTTCACCCGATTTTCACCCAAATTTAACCTGATTTTCACCCAAACATCACCCAAACTTCATCCAAATTTCACCCGATTTTCACCCGAATTTCACCGAATTTTCGCCCAAACTTCACTCAAATTACACCCAAATTTAACTCGATTTTCACCCGAATTTCACCCAAATTTCACCCGAATTTCACCCAAACTTAACCTGAATTTCACCCAAACTTAACCCGATTTTCACCCAAATTTAACCTGATTTTCACCCAAATTTCACCCAAACTTCATCCAAATTTCACCCAATTTTCACCCGAATTTTCGCCCAAACTTCACTCAAATTTCACCCAAATTTCACCCGAATTTCACCCAAACTTAACCTGAATTTCACCCAAACTTCACCCGAATTTCACCCAAATTTCACCCAAATTTAATCCAATTTTCACCCAAACTTAACCCGATTTTCACCCAGTTTTCACGAAATTTCACCCGATTTTCACCCAAATTTCACCCAATTTTCACCCGAATTTCACCCGATTTTCACGCAAATTTCACCGAAATTTCACCCGAATTTCACCCGATTTCCACCCGAATTTCACTCGATTTTCACCCAAATTTCGCCCGATTTTCACCCGATTTTCACCCAAATTTCACCCAAATTTCACCCAAATTTAACCCGATTTTCACCCAAATTTCACCCAAATTTCACCCGAATTTCACCCAAATTTCACCCGAATTTCACCCGATTTTCACCCAAATTTCACCGAATTTTCACCCGAACTTCACCCGAATTTCACCCAAATTTAACCCGAACTTCACCCAAATTTCACCCGATTTTAATCCAAACTTCACCCAAATTTCACCCGAATTTCACCGAATTTTCACCCAAATTTCACTCAAATTTCACCCAAATTTAACTCGATTTTCACTGAAATTTCACCCGATTTTCACCCAAATTTCACCCGAATTTCACCCAAACTTAACCTGAATTTCACCCAAACTTCACCCGAATTTCACCCAAATTTCACCCGATTTTCACCCAAATTTCACCCAATTTTCACCCAAATTTTACCCGATTTTCACCCGAATTTCACCCAAACTTCACCCGATTTTCACCCGATTTTCACCCAAACTTCACCCGATTTTCACCGGAATTTCACCCCAATTCCCCCAGATCTCTCCCAGGTGTCCCCAGGTGCGCTACCTTGCGGGCCACGCCCCTCTTCCAGCGGCGCTCCTGGGCGAAGTCGGCCGCCAGCCACTGCATCTCCTCGCACAGGTAGTCCCAGTGCACCTTGGGCCGCGCCGGCTCCGGCACCTTGGGCAGGCGCCGCAGCGACCAGAACCCCTCGCGCTTCATCTCGGCCACGCGGTGCTCCACCTCGGCCTCCTGGCCAGGGGAGACACAGGTGAGGGGCAGGACAGACAGGTGAGGGGCAGGGGAAGGGGAAAAATGAAAAAAAAAGCAAAAAAATAGGAAAAAAACCCAGAATTTTAGCCCAAAAATTCAATATATTTGGTTTATTTTATAATAAAGCACCTGGATTGATTTGGTAAGGACAGGTGAGACACAGGTGAGACACAGGTGTGACACAGGTGAGACACAGGACAGACAGGTGAGGGAGAAAAAAAATAGGAAAAAACCCCAGAATTTTAGCCCTAAATTTAAGTATATTTGGTTTATTTTACTTTAAAGCACTTGGATTGATTTGGTAAGGACAGGTGAGGGACAGGTGTGACACAGGTGAGACACAGGTGAGACAGGTGAGGCACAGGGGAGACAGAGGAGGGGGGAAAAATAAAAAAAAAGGAAAAAAAAAGGAAAAAAACCCCGGAGTTTTAGCCCAAAAATTCAATATATTGGGTTTATTTTACTTTAAAGCACCTGGATTGATTTGGTAAGGACAGGTGAGACACAGGTGAGGCACAAGTGAGACACAGGTGAGACACAGGTGAGGGGCAGGACAGACAGGTGAGGGGGGAAATGAAAAAAATAGGAAAAAACCCCAGAATTTTAGCCCAAAAATTCAATATATTTGATTTATTTTATAATAAAGCACCTGGACTGATTTGGTAAGGACAGGTGAGACACAGGTGAGAGACAGGGGAGGGACAGGTGAGACACAGGTGAGGGGCAGGGGAAGGGGGAAAATAAAAAAAAAATGGGAAAAAATAGGAAAAAACCCCGGAATTTTAGCCCAAAAATTCAATATATTGTGTTTATTTCGCTCCAAACCACCTGGATTCTCTTCTTAAAGACAGGTGAGACAGGTGAGACACAGAGGAGACAGGGGAGGAGGAAAAAATAAAAAAAAAGTAAAAAAATAGGAAAAAACCCCGGAATTTTATTCCTAAATTTCACTATATTATGCTTATTTTATAATAAACCATCTGGATTGATTTGGTAAGGACAGGTGAGACACAGGTGAGGGGCAGGAGAGACAGGTGAGACAGGAGAGGAGGAAAAAATTTTAAAAAAGTAAAAAAATAGGAAAAAACCCCGGAATTTTAGCCCAAAAATTCAATATATTTGGTTTATTTTACTTTAAAGAACCTGGATTCGCTTCTTAAGGAAAGGTGAGACAGGTGAGACAGGTGAGACACAGGAGGGGGGGAAAAAATAAAAAAAACCCCAAAAAAATAGCAAAAAACCCCAGAATTTTAGCCCAAAAATTCAATATATTTGATTTATTTTATAATAAAGCACCTGGATTAATTTGGTAAGGACAGGTGAGACAGGTGAGACACAGGTGAGACACAAGTGAGACACAGGTGAGACAGAGGAGGGGGGAAAAATAAAAAAAAAGGAAAAAAAAAGGAAAAAAACCCCAGAATTTTATCCCAAAAATTCAATATATTTGGTTTATTTTATAATAAAGCACCTGGACTGATTTGGTAAGGACAGGTGAGACACAGGTGAGACACAGGTGAGACACAGGTGAGGGGCAGGAGAGACAGGTGAGGGGCAGGGGAAGGGGAAAAATGAAAAAAAAAGCAAAAAAATAGGAAAAAAACCCAGAATTTTAGCCCAAAAATTCAATATATTTGGTTTATTTTATAATAAAGCACCTGGATTGATTTGGTAAGGACAGGTGAGACACAAGTGAGACACAGGTGAGGCACAGGACAGACAGGTGAGGGGAAAAATGAAAAAAAATAGGAAAGAACCCCAGAATTTTAGCCCTAAATTTAAGTATATTGGGTTTATTTTAGTTTAAAGCACCTGGATTAATTTGGTAAGGACAGGTGAGACACAGGTGAGACACAGGTGAGACAGGTGAGGGGCAGGAGAGACAGGTGAGACAGGAGAGGAGGAAAAAATTTTAAAAAAGTAAAAAAATAGGAAAAAACCCCGGAATTTTAGCCCAAAAATTCAATATATTTGGTTTATTTTACTTTAAAGAACCTGGATTCGCTTCTTAAGGAAAGGTGAGACAGGTGAGACACAGGAGGGGGGGAAAAAATAAAAAAAACCCCAAAAAAATAGCAAAAAACCCCAGAATTTTAGCCCAAAAATTCAATATATTTGATTTATTTTATAATAAAGCACCTGGACTGATTTGGTAAGGACAGGTGAGACAGGTGAGACAGGTGAGAGACAGGTGAGACACAGGTGAGGGGCAGGTGAGGGGAAGAAATAAAAAAAAAGTGAAAAAATAGGAAAAAACCCCAGAATTTTAACCCAAAATTTAAGTATATTTGGTTTATTTTACTTTAAAGCACTTGGATGAATTTGGTAAGGACAGGTGAGACAGGTGAGACACAGGTGAGACAGGTAAGGAGAAAAAAAAACACCCCAAAAACCCCCAAAAAATCCCTAAAGAACACAAAGAAAGCCCAAAAAAACCCCCCAAAAATCCCCAAAAACCAAAAAATCCCAAAAAAATCCCCCAAAAAATGCCTAAAAACACTAAAAACTCAAAGAAAACCTGAAAAAATTCCCCCCAAAAACCCCCAAACAACTAAAAAAACCCAGAAAAAACCCCAAAAACCAAAAACCCCCAAAAATCCCCCCAAAAATCCCTAAAAAACCTCTAAAAACCTCAAAGAAAACCTGAAAAATTCCCCCCAAAAACCCCAAAAAACAAAAACCTACCAAAAACCCCAAAAAATCCCCAAAAAACCCACAAAAATTCCCTAAAACCAAAAAAACTTCAAAAGGGATCTCAAAAAATCCCTAAAAAACACTAAAAAATTCAAAGAAAACCTGAAGAAAATTCCCCCAAAAACCAAAAACCCCCTCAAAAACCCAAAAAACCCCAAAAACCAAAAACCCCCAAAAATCCCTAAAAACTCTAAAAACCTCAAAGGAAAACCTAGATTCCCCCCAAAAACCCCAAAAACAAAAAAAAGCCCAAAACAACAAAAAACCCCCAAAAACCCCTCCCTAAAAGACCCCCAAAAGATTCCCAAAACCAAAAACACCCCCAAAAATCCCCTAAAAACCTCTAAAAACCCTCAAAGAAAAAGCCTGAAAGAATTCCCCCAAAAGACCCCAAAAAGCGCCAAAAAACCCCAAAAAATCCCAAAAACCCACAAAAATTCCCAAAACCAAAAAACCCCCCAAAAATTCCAAAAAAAGCCCTAAAAACACTAAAAAATTCAAAGAGAAACCTGAAAAATCCCCAAAACCCTAAAAATCCCTAAAAATCCCCCAAAAATCCCTGAAAACTCAAAGAAAAACCCAAAGAAAACCTGAAAAAATCCATCCAAAAACCCCCAAAAACCCTAAAAACGCAGGGTCAAAAGATCCAAACAAAACCCCCAAAATCCCCCCCCAAAAATCACAAAAAAGTACCCAAAAAATCCCCTAAAAAATCCTCTGAAAAACTCAAAGAAACCCAAAGAAACCAGAGAAACAAATCTCCCAAAAATCCCTAAAAGGTCCCCCAAAAAATCCTTAAAAACACTAAAACCTCAAAGAAAACCTAAAATAAAATTTCAAAAAACACCCAAAAAATCCCCAAAAAACCAAAAAAACCCCAAAAAAATTCCAAAAAAATCCCTAAAAACACTAAAAAACCTCAAAGAAAACCCAAAGAAAACCTGAAAAAAATCCCCCAAAAACCCCCCCAAAAATACCCCCAAAAACCCCCAAAAATCCCCCAAAAACCCCCCAAAAATACCCAAAAATCCCCAAAAACCCCAAAACCCCCCCAAAAATTCCCATAAAAATCCCCCGTCTCCAAAAATCCCCAAAAACCCCCAAAAATCCCCTCAAAAAATTCCCAAAAACATCAAAAAGACGCCCTCAAAATCCCAAAACCCCCCAAAATACCCAAAAATCCCCCAAAAACAAAAAATCCCCAAAAAACAAAAACCCCCTAAAAATCCCCAAAATGCCCCAAAAACATCAAAACCCCAAAAATCCCAAAGATCCCCTCAAAAGAATCCCTAAAAACTCTAAAAACCAAAAAAATCCCCAAAAAAATCTTCCAAAAAATCCCCCAAATCCTCAGATTTATCTCCCAGTCCATCCCAGTCCATTCCCAGTATAACCCAGTATGTCCCAGTCTATTCCCAGTCCATCCCAGTATGTCCCAGCCCATCCCAGTACAAACCAGTACATTCCCTGCATAACCCAGCCCATTCCCAGTATATCCCAGTCCATCCCAGTATAACCCAGCCCATTCCCAGTATAACCCAGCCCATTCCCAGTCCATCCCAGTATAACCCAGTCCATTCCCAGTCCATCCCAGTCCATTCCCAGTATAACCCAGCCCATTCCCAGTCTATTCCCATTCCATTCCCATTCCATTCCCAGTACAAACCAGTACAAACCAGTTTAACTCCTTACATGTTTTAGCCTGCTCGTGATCTCGGCCGGGCTCCTCTCCCACAGCCAGGGGGCTCAGGGGGGCTGCTCTCCCAGTATAACCCAGTATAACCCAGTATAACCAGTATAACCCATTCCATTCCCAGTACAAACCAGTACAAAACCAGTTTAACCCTTACATGCTTGGCCTGCTCCGGCGATCTCGGCCGGGCTCCTCTCCCACAGCCAGGGGGCTCGGGGGGCTGCTCTCCCAGTATAACCAGTATAACCCAGCATAACCCAGTATAACCCATTCCACTCCCCAGTACAAACCAGTACAAACCAGTACAAACCAGTACAAACCAGTTTAACCCCTTACATGCTTGGCCTGCTCGGTGATCTCGGCCGGGCTCCTCTCCCACAGCCAGGGGGCTCGGGGGGCCTGGGGGGACCCTCGGGGGTCCCTCGGGGGCGGGAGCCGGCGGGGGTCCCCCAGGGGGAGGGGGCTGCCGGGGAACCCCCGAGGAGGAGGAGGGGGAGACGGGCTGGAGCCCGGGCCATGCCCCGGCCCGGCACCTGGGGGGACAAAAAAAATTTGGGAAATTTTGGGGAGATTTGGGGATTTTTTAGGGCAATTTTTGGGGAAATTTTAGGGGATTTTTTGGGGATTTTTGGGGGATTTTTGGGGGATTTTACGGGATTTTTTTGGTGATTTTGGGGATTTTTTGGTGATTTTAGGGGAAGATTTGGGGAATTTGGGAGATTTTAGGGGATTTTGGAAAAGATTTTGGGGATTTTTAGGAAAATTTTGGGGATTTTTGGGGATTTTTGGGGAATTTTAGGGAATTTTAGGGAAATTTTTAAGGGAATTTTGGGGAGATTTTGGGAGATTTTTGGTGATTTTAGGGGGAATTTTGGGGATTTTTGGGAATTTTTGGGGGATTTTTGGGGGACACGGGCTGGAGCCCGACATGCCCTGACGGCACACCTGGGGACAGAGAGAAATTTGGGGGGTTTGGGGGATTTTTGGGGGCTTTTAGGGATTTTGGGGAATTTTTGGGGGATTTCTGGGAGATTTTGGGGGATTTTGGGGGATTTTGGGAGATTTTTGGGGGAATTTGGGGATTTTTGGGGATTTTTTTGGTGGTTTTCGGGGGGATTTTTGGTGATTTTAGGGGAAGATTTGGGGAATTTGGGAGATTTTAGGGGATTTTAGGGGATTTTTGGGGGATTTTTGGGGGATCTTTATGGAAATTTTAGGGGAATTTGGGGGGATTTTTGGGGGATTTTGGAAAGATTTTGGGGGATTTTTAGGGACTTTAGGGGAAAATTTTATGGGAATTTTGAAAAGATTTTGGTGATTTTGGGGGAATTTTAGGGGGATTTTAAGGGATTTTAGGGGAAATTTTAGGGGGATTTAGGAGGATTTTGGGGGATTTTAGGGGAATTTTGGAAAGATTTGGGGGATTTTTTTGGGACTTGGGGCATTTTTTGGTGATTTTAGGGAAGATTTGGGGGAATTTGGGAGATTTTAGGGGATTTTTGGGGATTTTAGGGGAATTTTGGAAAGATTAGAGGGATTTTTTGGGATTTTATGGGATTTTGGGAGATTTTCAGGGATTTTTGGTGATTTTGGGGGTTTTTGGGGCAATTTTAGGGAATTTTAGAGGAATTTTGGGAGATTTTTGGGGAGATTTTTGGTGATTTTAGGGGGATTTTTGGAAAGATTTGGGGAAATTTTAGGGGGATTTTCGGGGATTTTTGGAGAATTTAGGGGATATTGGGAGATTTCGGGGGGATTTTTGGGGAAATTTTTGGGGATTTTAGGGGAATTTTAGGGATTTTTGGGAGATTTTGGGGAGATTTGAAGGGAATTTTGGGAAATTTTTGGGGAAATTTGAGGGAATTTTTGGAAAGATTTTGGGGATTTTTTGGTGGAATTTTGGGGGCATTTTTGGGATTTTGGGGAGACGGGGCTGGAGCCCGACATGCCCTGATCTGGCACCTGGGGAAACACAGAATTTGGGGATTTTGGGGGTTTTGGGGGAATTTTTAGGGAAATTTTTGGGGGAAATTTGGGGGAATTTTAGGGGATTTTGGGGATTTTGAGGGAATTTTTGGGGATTTTTTTGGGGGATTTTGGAAGATTTGGGGGATTTTGGGGGATTTTGGGGATTTTGGGGGAATTTCAGAGGATTTTGGTGATTTTAGGGGAAGATTTGGGGAATTTGGGAGATTTTAGGGATTTTGGAAAAGATTTGGGGGATTTTTAGAGATTTTAGGGGAAATTTTATGGGGGATTTTGGAAAGATTTGGGGATTTTGGGGAATTTTAGGGGGATTTTTGGGGGGATTTTTGGAAATTTTGGGGGATTTTTGAGGTGATTTTAGAGGGATTTTGGAAAGATTTGGGGGAATTTTGGGGGGATTTTAGGGGGAATTTTGGGGTGATTTTTGGGGATTGTGGAAAGATTTGGGGAATTTTGGGGATTTTTTGGATTTTTAGGGAATTTTGGGAAATGTAGGGGATTTTTGGGGATATTTTGGGGAATTTTTAGGGGCATTTTTGGGATCTCGCTAAGATCGGGCTGGAGCCCTACATGCACTCGACTCCAACTGGGGGAAACAGAGAAACCTGGGGGGCTCTGGATCTTGGGGACTCTAGGTGAATCCTGGGGAATCCTTTGGGTGGCAACCTGAATTTCTAGGGATCTTTCAGGGAAATTCATGATCTTTTGGAGAGATCTTTTGGTGGATTTCTGGATCGTTTGGGAAACCTTTAGGTGATCTTTGGAAAGATTTCGGAGCCTTTGGGGATTTCTTTGAGGATCTTTTGAGGACTCTTTGGGGATCTTTAGAGTAACCCTAAGATCTGGATGACTTTTGTGCCTTGGGGACTCCTGTGACCTTTCGACTCCTTGGAAAGATCTTGGGGGGATCCCTCGGGACTTCCTAAGATCTTTAGAGATTCCTGGAAAGATCTGGGGATTCCAGGAGACTTTGGGGACGTGCCTGTGATCTTAGGATGAACTCCTGGAAGATCTGGGGACTCTTTCGTGATCTTTGGGGGACTTTGCAGATCTTCCGGGGAACCTTTAGGACTTTGGGGAGATCTTTGTGATCTTTGGGATCTTTTCTGTGATCTTCCGATCTTGGTTGATCTTTGGGGATCTTTGGGATCTTTAGGAAGATCTGATGAACCTGGGAGATCTTTAGGATCTTGAGAGATCTTGGATGACTCTTTAGGAAACTCCCTTTGGGATCTTTGTGAACCTTTAGGAAACCTTTAGGGAATCCCTTTGGGGAGACTCTTTGAGGATCTTTAGGATCTTTGGGGATCTTTGGGAATCCCTTTGGGGAACTCCTTGGGTCATTGAGCTCGACATCCCACCCAATCTGCTAACGAAAACAGAGAAACCTGGGCCTTAGAACTCCTTTGAGAATCCCTTGGGATCTTTTGTGGGAAGATCTGGGGATCTTTGGGGAGCACCTTAGATGATCTGGGAGAAACCTTTAGGGAAAACCTTAGGAGCCTTGGGGAGACTCTTTGGGATCTTTGGCGATCTTTAGGAAGATCTGAGGGAACCTGGGGAGAACTCCTGGGGATCTTAGGATCTTTGGAAGATCTGGGGATCTTAAGGACTCCAGAAACCTTTGGGGATCTTGGGCCGATCTTTCTGGCACTCCTGATGATCTTGGAAGATCTTGTGGATCCCTTTGGGGATCTTTAGGGAAATCCCTAGGGATCTTTGGGGGTCAGCAGAGGATTCCTTTGGGCGACTCCTAGGAACTCCTTGGAAAGATCTTGAAAGATCTTAGGCTAATCTTTAGGACCTTTCATGATCTTTGGAACCGACTGGCCTCTGGTCAAAGGTCTCAGATCTTTGGCGATCTTTAGGGGAACTCTGGGGAAACCTGGGGAGATCTTTGGGGAAAATCTTTGCATGGAGATCTTGGGGAAACCCCAGAGATCTTTTATGATCTTAGGAGAGCAACCTGGGGGATCTTTGGGAGACTCTACGATCTTTGGCGATCTTTAGGAACTCCTGGGACACTCCTAGTGAGATCTTTGGTGATCTCTAGGACTTTAGGAGAATCCTTGGAAACGATCTGTGGATCTCACAAGATCTTTGGGTGATCTTTAGGAATCTCCTGGGAAGATCTGTGATCTTTGTGATCTTTAGGAACCCTTGGGAGATACTAGGATCTCTTTGGGAGCCTAGGTGATCTTGGAAATGACTCGGGGACGCCTTTGCGTGATCTTTAGGGTAAGATCTGTGAATCCCTGGGAGACTTCTTTGGGGATCTTTAGGACTCTTGGAAGATCTGTGATCTTTAGGACTCTTTGGGGAACCCCTTTGGGGATCTTTAGGAACTCTGGGAAAGATCTGTGGATCTTTAGGATCTTTGGGGATCTGAGGATCTGGAAAGATCTTGGGGGATCTTTGGGGAACCCTTCTGTGAGATCTTTGGGGAGACCCTAGGAGATCTTTTCTATCGATCTTAGGATCCTTTAGGATGATCTGGGGGGAGATCTTGGGGACTCCAAAGCTGAACTCGAGATCCCTTTTAGTAGAATCCCTGGGACTACTCTTTGGGATCTTTCGCACCTTTGGGGATCTTGTGAACTCTTGGGAAAATCTCTAGTGAACTCTTTGGGAGATCTTTAGCAAGATTCTACCTTGATCTTTGGGATCTTGGGGATCTTTGGGATCTTTAGGAACTCCCTGAAGATCTGGGGTGACTCTTCCTGGGATCTAAAAGCTACCTAGTGATCTTAGGAAGATCTGTGAACCTTGGGGAGATCTTTAGGATCTTTAGGTGATTCTTTAGTGATCTTTGGGGGATCCTCGTATGGAACCCTTAGGATCTTTAGGTGATCTTTAGGTGATCTTGGAAAGATCTGGGGATCTTTTAGGATCTTTAGATGAAACCTTTATGATCTCTGGAAAGATCTGTGATCTTTGGGGAGATCTTTAGGATTAACCTTGGGGGCATCTTAGGAACCCTTTAGGATCTTTTCGTGATCTTCTGGGGATCTTTTAGTGATCTTTAGGGAAGATCTGTGAACCTGGGGAGATCTTCTGGGATCTTGTGATCTTTCAAGTGATCTTTGGGGATCTTTGGGGAACTCCCTTTAGGGAAACTCCTAGGAATCCCTTGGGAGATCTTTGGGGAGATCTTTGCGATCTTAGGGGAATCCCTTTGAGATGACTTGGGGATCTTTGGGGATCTTTGGGGAATCCCTAGATCTTTGGGGGATCTGGGCCGGATCCCATCACGATCTCCCAACAACTGGGGAGAGAAACCTGGGGATCTTTGCGATCTGCTAGATCTTGGGACCCTTGGGGAAACCTTTAGGAGCCTTGAGACTTTGGGGATCTTTAGGAGATCTCTGGAGAGATCTGAGAACCTTTAGGATCTTTTAGGAGGACCTCTGAGACCTTGACTCCAGCCGCATCCTGGACCTTTGGGGACTCTCAAAACCGCGATGATCTTTGCTACCTTTGGGCGATTCTTTAGGGAAGATCTTGATCTTGGGAGATCTTTAGGATCTTAGGGTCCTTTGGGTGACTCCTAGGATCTTAGGGACTCCTGGAGATCTTTGTGGCTTTGGATCTTAGGATCTGGGACACTTGGGGTTTGGTGGTTGGGTGGTGTTCTGGTGATCTTTAGGAACCTGGGGAGACTTTGGGACTTTGTTCTAAGATCTTTGGATGTCTTTTGATGTAACAGATCTTTGAATCTTGTGACTCCTGTATATCTTGTGACTTTGGGATGAACCTGTGGACTTTTTATATGATCTTTAGGATTTTGGGGAATCTTAGGATCTTTTGCTCTCTGAAATGCTCTTTGATTTTGGGATGAACTGTGTGACTCCTTTTGGAGATCTTTAGAGCCTCATGATCTTTAGGAACTGAACCTTTCTTCACTTTGAGGAACTTAGGAGCCTTGTGAGATCTGGGTGATCTTTGTGGATCTGGAGATCTTGTGGATCTTTGGGGATCGACGGTGATGGTCTGGAACTAGAAACTGAAACCTTGGGGAAACCTTTGGGACTTGGTGATCTGAGGGTCTTTGATGAACTCTTAAATTACCTTGTAGCCTGATAACTCTTGCCTTGTGAAGCTCTGAACCTTTGGGAACCATCTTGGGGAATCCTTGGGATCCATTTTAGGTGAATTAGCTCTCTTATGATGATTTTGGAAACCTTGGGACCACTTAAATAGCCTGGGGTCCGTGTTTGGGATCATTTTGAAACAGCAACCTGGTGATCCCTAGAATTATCTTTGATATTGTGAAATCCTAGAAACATCTTTGGTGTTAAATTCTTGGGACTAAGACCCTAAAGGAAGCCTTTATAACTCTTTGTAGAATTCAATCCATCAGTAACTCTTAAATACCTTGGATAAGATCTTGGGATATTTGTTGAAACTTAACCATCTTTGGGTGTCTTGATGGCGTCTTTTAGAACCACCTGAAAGATAATCTCTGGAACTTTGGGACAATCTAGGAGAACTCCTAAATACTTCCATGGGGATTAAATGTTCTGTGAACCTTTGAACATCTTTGGGGTCCCTTTGGGAACTTTGTGAACCATCTAGGGATCTTGGTGGTCGTTCTTAAATGATCTTGGTTGTAGGAACCTTGGGATCTATCTGGGGAATTTTAAATTAGGGAACATTCTAGCAATCTCTTTGATGATCTTTAATGATTAGAACCTTGGGGATGATCTTAAATTACTTGAACTCATTCTTTAGGGGAATCCTTGGGGTCATTCCTAGGAACTCAGTATCCACTTCCTGGAGAAAACTCCTGGGAACCATCTTTGAGAACTCCTAAATTGCCTTCCTAGAACCTCATCTCGTATTCACTCCTGGGGAACTCCAAATGTCTTAGAACTCCTGGGTGAACCTACCTCAGATGATCTTAAATGTCTTGGAAGACTCCTAAATCACCGAAACCATCTTCAGAACCATCTAGGAACTCCTAAATCATCCCCAGATGATCTCAAAATTGCCTTTAGGAATCCCTTGGGGACCATCCCGTATGACCCCTGCAACACCTGAGAACCCTAGAACCACTCCTAGCACACCTCGATGATCCAAATGTTCCTGTGAACTCCTAAATCATTCTTGTTGAAACCCTAGATGATCCCAACCGTTTTAGGAGTGACTCACTGCCTAGAACCTTAAGATGACTCTTTTGTAACCTTGGGAACTCACTTAAAATTTCGGGATGACTTAAATAAGCCTTGGGGAACCTTGGGGAGGACTTTGGGGAATCCTTTAAAATCTTGTGAACTCACTTTTTAAATCCTTAGACCATCTGTAAAACATTTTGGGCCAAGCTAGGGAATTAGGGACCATTTGGGGAATCCTTTGGGATGCCTTTGTGAAATCTTGTGACTGGGAGGATTCTTTGGGATAGATCTTTGGCACTGCATCCATTCTAATGATCTGCAACCCATCTTTGGGAGGAATACTGTTTGAGGGAATCTGGGAACCATCTTTAGGAATCCTTGGGATGTCTTTGGGACCATTTGAGCAATCTTTCATACTCAAATTACTGAGCCTGGGCCAGTCAAGCCTCTTAGGATAAACCTGGACCATTTTTGGATGATTTTGAGGGCTGTTTTGGGGGAATTTCGGGGCTGTTTTGGGGGAATTTTGGGACCATTTTGGAGGATTTTTGGGGGCTGTTTTGGGGGAATCTCCTTTGGGGACCATCTTTTAGGGGATTCCCTTTAGGACCATTTTGGGGGCTGTAGGAAATTTTTGGGAGGCTTTTTGGGAGGGATTTTGGGGGCTGTTTGGGACCATTTTGGGAGAAATTTTGGGAGGATTTTTAGGGAGGGGATTATGGGAGGGATTTTGGGAGGATTTTTGGGGGAATTTTGGGACCATTTTGGGGAGGGATTTTTGGGAGGATTTTTGGGAATTTTAGGGACCATTTTGGGGCTGTTCGGAGGATTTTGGGGCCGTTTTGGGATAAATTTTGGAGAATTTTGGGGGCCGTGTGACTCACCTGGGGTGCAGAGTGGTGGTGGGGGTGGGGGTGGGGGCGGGGGGCCCGGGCCCCCGACGCAGGGGAGCTGCTGGGTAGGGGCAGCCTCATGCTGGGGGGCCAGGCCCCAGCCTCACCCACTGGGCTGCAGCACCTGGGGGAAAACACACCTGAGACACCTGGGACACACCTGGGACAGGTAAAACACACCTGAGACACCTGGGATACACCTGGGATACACCTGAGATAGCTGGGATACACCTGAGACAGTGCAAAACACACCTGAGACACCTGGGACACCTGGGATACCTGGGATACACCTGAACTGCCCCAGCCTCACCTGGGCTGCAGCACCTGGGGGGGAAACACACCTGAGACACCTGGGACACACCTGGGACACACCTGAGACAGGTGGGACACACCTGAGACACACCTGGGGTACACCTGAGATACACCTGAGATACCTGGGACACACCTGGGACAGGTAAAACACACCTGGGACAGGTGGGACACACCTGGGATACACCTGGGACACACCTGGGATACAACTGGGACAGCTGGGATACACCTGAGACACCTGGGATACACCTGGGATACACCTGGGATACACCTGAGATACACCTGGGACACACCTGGGACACACCTGAGACACACCTGGGATACACCTGGGATAGCTGGGATACACCTGAGACAGGTAGAAACACACCTCAGACAGGTAAAACACACCTGGGAATACACTTGAACTGCCCCAGCCTCACCTGGGCTGCAGCACCTGGGGAGAAAACACACCTGAGACAGGTGGGACACACCTGGGATACACCTGAGACAGGTGGGACACACCTGAGACACACCTGGGATACACCTGAGATACCTGGGACACACCTGGGATACACCTGGGATACACCTGAGATACACCTGAGATACCTGGGACACACCTGGGACAGGTGCAAAACACACCTGGGACAGGTGGGACACACCTGGGATACACCTGGGACACACCTGGGATACAACTGGGATAGCTGGGATACACCTGAGACACCTGGGATACACCTGGGATACACCTGGGATACACCTGGGATACACCTGAGATAGGTGAGACACACCTGGGACACACCTGGGATACACCTGAGATACCTGGGACACAGCTGGGATACACCTGAGATACACCTGAGATAGCTGGGATACACCTGAGACAGGTAAAACACACCTGGGATACACCTGAGACAGGTAAAACACACCTGGGGTACACCTGGGATACACCTGAACCCCCCCAGCCTCACCTGGGCTGCAGCACCTGGGGGGAGGCAGGAGAAAACACACCTGAGACAGGTAAAACACACCTGAGACACACCTGAGATAGCTGGGATACACCTGAGATACACCTGGGACACACCTGGGACACACCTGGGATACACCTGAGATAGCTGGGACACACCTGAGACAGGTAAAAACACACCTGGGACACACCTGAGATACACCTGGGACACACCTGGGACACACCTGAGATACACCTGGGACACACCTGAACTGCCCCAGCCTCACCTGAGCTGCAGCACCTGGGGAGAGCAGGGGAAAACACACCTGAGACACCTGGGACACACCTGAGATACCTGGGACACACCTGGGACAGGTGGGACACACCTGGGACACACCTGGGATACACCTGGGATACACCTGGGATACACCTGGGACACACCTGGGATACACCTGAGATAGCTGGGATACACCTGAGATACACCTGGGATACACCTGGGACACACCTGGGATACACCTGGGACACACCTGGGACAGGTAAAACACACCTGAGACACACCTGGGATACACCTGAGATCTCACTTGAGGCCCACCTGAGCCCCTCCCCCAGCCCCCACCTGAGGCCCCTCCCCTCACCTGGGCCCTCCCCACCAGAGGCCCTCCATCTCACCTGGGCCTCCCCCAGCCTCACCTGAGGCCTCCCTCCCCCACCTGGGCCCTCTCCCCACACCTGTGTGCTGGGGGCCCTCCTCCTCCTCCTCCCTCACACTCCACTTCCCACGTTGTGGTGATGAGGGAGAGCGTGATCCTGGGACAGGGGCACACCTGGGACAGGTGAGAGAGCGACAGGGACAGGTGAGAAACAGGGACAGGTGAGACAGGGACAGGTGAGACAGGGACAGGTGAGACAGGGACAGGTGAGACAGGGACAGGTAGAGACACCTGGGACAGGTGAGAGAGACAGGGACAGGTGAGACACACCTGGGACAGGGGCACACCTGGGACAGGTGAGAGGGACAGGTGAGACAGGGACAGGGTGAGAGAGAGACAGGTGAGACAGGGACAGGTGAGACACCTGGGACAGGTGAGAGAGAGACAGGGACAGGTGAGACACCTGGGACAGGGGGACACACCTGGACAGGTGAGACAGGGACAGGTGAGAGTGACACAGGGACAGGGGCACTGGGACAGGTGAGAGAGAAAGACAGGGACAGGTGAGACACCTGGGACAGGGGACACACCTGGGACAGGTGAGAGGGACAGGTGAGACAGGGACAGGTGAGAGAGAGAGACAGGTGGAGACAGGGACAGGGGACACACCTGGGACAGGTGAGACAGGGACAGGTGAGACACCTGGGACAGGTGAGAGAGAGACAGGGACAGGTGAGACACCTGGGACAGAGAGACACACCTGGACAGGTGAGACAGGGACAGGTGAGAGTGACACAGGGACAGGGGGCACACCTGGGACAGGTGAGAGAGAGAGACAGGGACAGGTGAGACACCTGGGACAGGGGACACACCTGGGCAGGTGAGAGAGACAGGGACAGGTGACACACCTGGACAGGTGAGACTGAGGACAGGTGAGAGTGACACAGGGACAGGTGACACACCTGGGACAGGGGAGCACACCTGGGCAGGTGAGAGAGAGACAGGGACAGGTGACACACCCTGGACAGGTGAGAAGAGAGACAGGTGAGACACCTGGGACAGGAGACACACCTGGGACAGGTGAGAGAGAGACAGGGACAGGTGAGAAACAGGGACAGGTGAGACAGGGGACAGGTGGAGACACCTGGGACAGGTGAGAGGGACAGGTGACACACCTGGACAGGGTGAGACAGGGACAGGTGAGACAGGGACAGGGTGAGACAGGGACAGGTGAGACACCTGGGCAGGTGAGACAGGGACAGGTGAGACAGGGACAGGTGAGAGGGACAGGGACAGGGGACACACCTGGGACAGGTGAGAGAGAGACAGGGACAGGTGACACACACCTGGGACAGGTGAGACAGGAGACAGGTGAGACAGGGACAGGGACACAAAACCCCAAAATCCCAAACTGGGACCCCAAATTCCCAAACTGGGACCCCCAAATCCCAAACTGGGACCCCAAACTGGGACCCCAAAATCCCAAACTGGGAACTACAAAATCCCAAACTGGGAACCCAAATTTCAAACTGGGACCCCCAAGAATTCTAAACTGGGATCCCAAATCCCAAACTGGGACCTCAAAATCCCAAACTGGGACCCCAAACTGGGACCCCAAAATCTCCAAACTGGGACCCCAAATCCCAAACTGGAAATCCAAATCCCAAACTGGAACCCAAATCCCAAACTGGGACCCCAAATCCCAAACTGGGACCCCAAAATTCTAAACTGGGATCCCAAATCCCAAACTGGGACCTCAAAATCCCAAACTGGGATCCATAATCCCAAACTGGGACCCCCAAATCCCAAACTGGGACCCCAAAATCCAAACTGGGACCCCCAAACTGGGACCCCAAATCCCAAACTGGGACCCCAGACTGGGGAACCCAAAACCCCAAACTGGGACCTCAAATCCCAAACTGGGACCCCAGACCCCAAACTGGGAACCCAAAATCCCAAACTGGGACCTGAAATCTCAGAGTGGGACCCCAAACCCCAAACTGGGACTCCCAAACTGGGAACCCAAATCCCAAACTGGGGTTTGGTGTCACTTTGGGGTGTCACTCGGGGTTTGGGGGTCACTTTGGGTCCCAGTTTGGGGTCCTAGCTTGGGGTTTGAAAGTCCCAGTTTGAGATTTGAGGTCCCAGTCTGGGATTTTGAGTCCCAGTTTGAGATTTGGGGGTCCCCAGTTTGGGATTTGAGATCCCAGTTTGAGTCCCAGTTTGGGATTTGGGAGTCCCCAGTTTGAGATTTGAGTCCCAGTTTGAGATTTTAAGGATTCCAGTTTGGATTTTAGAGTCCCAGTTTGGGATTTCTGAGGTCCCAGTTTAATTTTAAGGGTCCCAGTTTGAGGTTTGAGTCCCAGTTTGGGATTTTTGGGGTCCCAGTTTAGATTTTAGTCCCCAAATCCCAGAGTGGAACCCTCAGATCCCAAAGTGACCCCAAACCAACAGTGACACCCCAACAGTGACACCCCAACAGTGACACCCCAACAGTGACACCAAACTCACACTGGGACCCCCAACAACCCCTCACCCTAAATCAGAGACCGTCCCAAACTGGGACCCCAAATCCCAAACTGGGAACCCAAATCCCAAACTGGGACTAAATCCCAAACTGGGATCCCAAATCCCACACTGGGACTCCCAAAATCCCAAACTGGGACCCTGAAACTGGGAACCCAAATCCCAAGCTGGGGTTTGGTGTCACTTTTGGGGTGTCACTCTGTGTTTGGGGTCACTTTTGGAGTTCCCAGTTTGGGATTTGGGATTCCAGTTTGGGATTTGGGATCCCAGTTGGGATTTAGGGGTCCCAGTTTGGGGTCCCAGATTGGAATTTGGGGTCCCAGTTTGGGATTTTGGGGTCCCAGTTTAGGGGTCCCAGTTTGAATTTGGGGTCCCAGTTTGGGAGTCCCAGTTTGGGAGTCCCAGTTTGAGATTTTGGGGTCCCAGTTTGGGGTTTGGGGTCCCAGTTTGAGATTTTAGGGTCCCAGTTTGGATTTTGGGGTCCCAGTTTGGATTTTGGGGTCCCAGTTTGGGATTTGGGGTCCCCAAATCCCAGAGTGGAACCCCTCAGATCCCAAAGTGACCCCAAAGCCACAGCGACACCCCAACAGTGACACCCCAAAGTGACACCCCAAAAGTGACCCCAAACCCCAACAGTGACACCCCAAACCCAACAGTGACACCCCAAAAGTGACCCCAAACCCCAACAGTGACACCCTCAAACCCAACAGGGACACCCCAACAGTGACACCCCAAAGTGACACCAAACCCACAGTGACACCCCAAACCAACAGTGACACCCCAACAGTGACACCCCAACAGTGACACCCCCAAACCCCAAAAGTGACCCCAAAGTGACCCCCAAACCCAGAGTGACACCCCAAACTGACACCAAACCCAGAGTGACACCCCAAAGTGACCCCCAAACCCACAGTGACACCCCAAACTGACCCCCAAACCCACAGTGACACCCCAAACTGACCCCAAACGCTTAGAGTGACACCCCAAACCTACAGTGACACCCTCTAAAGTTGCCCAAAACCCAGAGTGACACCCCAAAGTGACACCCCAACAGTGACACCCCCAAACCCAACAGTGACACCCCAAAAGTGACACCCCAAACCAACAGTGACACCCCAAACCCAGAGTGACACCCCAAAACTGACCCCAAACCCCAAAAGTGACCCCAAAACAACAGTGACACCCCAAAAGTGACATCCCAAAGTGACACCCCAAACCCACAGTGACACCCCAACAGTGACACCAAACCCAGAGTGACACCCCAAACCTGCAGCGACAACCCAAAACTGACACCCCAACAGTGACACCCCAACAGTGACACCCCAACAGTGACACCAAACCCACAGTGACACCCCAAACTGACCCCCAAACCCACAGTGACACCCCAAACCCACAGTGACACCCCAAACCTGACCCCAAACCCACAGTGACACCCCAAACCTGACCCCAAGCCCCTCAGGGGTCTTTGAGATTCACGGGGGTCTCACCTCATATGGGGACCCCCAAATATCAAACTGGGACCCCCAAATCATCCAAACTGGGACCCCAAATATCAAACTGGGACCCCAAACCCCTCACCCTAAATCAGAGACCCCCAAACCCCTCACCCTAAATCAGAGACCCCCAAATATCAACCTGGGACCCCCTAATCCCCTCCCCCCACACTGAGGGGGCCCTAAACCCTCACCCTAAATCAGAGACCCTCAAACATCAAACTGGGACCCCCAAAGCTCCTCACCCCTAATCAGGGACCCCCCAATCCCTCCCCCACACTGAGGGGTCTCAAACCCCTCACCCCAAATCAGGGACCCTAAACTCCACACTGGGACCCCCAAACCCCTCCCCCCCAAAATCTGGGACCCCCAATCCCTCCCCCACACTGAGGGGTTCCCAAGCCCTCACCCCAAATCAGAGACCCCCAAACCCCTCACCCCAAATCCCATGGATCCCCAAACCCCTCACCCTAAATCAGGGACCCTCACAGCCCCCTCACCCCAAATGAGGGACCCCAAACTTCACACTGGGACCCCCCAAACATCAAACTGGGACCCCAAACCCCTCACCCCAAATCAGGGACCCCCAAACTTCCAAACTGGGACCCCAAACCCCTCACAGCCCCTCACCGTAAATCAGGGACCCCCAAACCCCTCACCCCCAAATCAGAGACCCTAAAAGCCCCTCCCCCACACTGAGGGGGGTCTCAAACCCCTCACCCCCAAATCAGGGACCCCCAAACTCCACACTGGGACCCCCAAACCCCTCACCCCAAAAATCAGGGACCCCCAAACACTTACACTGAGGGGTCCCAAACCCCTCACCCCAAATCAGGGACCCCCAAATATCACACAGGGACCCCCCAAACCCCTCACCCCACACTGAGGGGTCCCCAAACTCCACACTGGGACCCCCAAACCCCTCACCCCAAATCTGGGACCCCAAACCCCTCACAGCCCCTCACCCCAAATCCCAGGGACCCCCAAATATCAAACTGGGACCCCCAAATATCAAACTGGGACCCCTAAACCCTCCCCCACACTGAGGGGGTCCCAAACCCCTCACCCCAAATCTGGGACCCCAAATGTCAAACTGGGACCCCCAAACCCTCCCCCCACACTGAGGGGGTCTCAAACCCTCACCCTAAATCAGGGACCCCCAACAACCCCTCACCCCAAATCTGGGACCCCCAAACCCCACACTGGGACTCCCAATCCCTCCCCCCCCACACTGAGGGACCCCCAAACCCCTCACCCTAAAATCAGGGACCCCCCAAACATCAAACTGGGACCCCCAAATATCAAACTGGGACCCCCAAACCCCTCCCCCAAATCATCAGGGACCCCCAAACCCCTCACCATAAATCAGAGACCCCCAAACATCGTAAACTGGGACCCCCAAATATCAAACTGGGACCCCAAACCCCTCAGGGCTCCACACTGGGACCCCCAAATATCAAACTGGGACCCCCAAACCCCTCACCCCAAATCAGAGACCCCCACCCCCCTCACAGCACCGCCCCCTCCCCTCCCCACCGCCCCGTTACCGGCGGCCGCTCCCGCAGCAGGAGGCGGAGGAGGCGGAAGGAGACGAGGCGGAGAATGAGGATGAGGAGGGAGGAAACTTCAGAGAGGCGCCTCCGCCTCCCGAGCGGCAAATGGCGGCCGGTTCTGCCCCTTCCCCCCCTCAGGCAGCGCCCCCCGGGACACCGGCCGGGCCCATCCCCCCTCCCCCGGTCCCTCCGGGGCTCACGGGAAATGGAGTCCGCGCCGCTGAGGGGGGGAGACGCCGGCAAATGGCGGCGGAGGCCGCGCGCGCGCTCTCTGCGCCGAGTCTCGCGAGATCTCCCATTGAAAGGCATTGAGGTCTCGCGAGATTTGGCGCCGCCGTCCCCTTATCTCCGCCCGCCCCATCAGATCTCGCGAGATCTCAATGCGTTTCAATGGGAGATCTCGCGAGATTTGGCGCCGCTTTCCCCCTCAGGGCCTCCCGGCACAGAAAATCTCGCGAGATCACAATGCGTTTCAATGGGAAGTCTCGCGAGATATCGCCCCGGTTTACCCTTAGCACCTCCCACCCCATCAAATCTCGCGAGATCTAAATGCGTTTCAGTGGGAGGTCTCGCGAGATTTGGCGCCGCTTTTCCCTTCAGCGCCTCCCGCCCTTCCCGCCCCATCAGATCTCGCGAGATCTCCCATTGAAAGGCATCGAGGTCTCGCGAAGATCTCGCTCCGCCTTCCCCATAGCTCCACCCGACCCATCAAATCTCGCGAGATCTCAATGCGTTTCAATGGGAGGTCTCGCGAGATTTGGCGCCGCTGTCCCCCCTCAGTGTCTCCCGCCCCAGCAGATCTCGCGAGATCTCCCATTGAAACGCATTGAGGTCTGGCGAGATTTGGCGCCGCCGTCCCCTTATCTCCACCCGCCGCATTAGATCTCGCGAGATCTCAATGCGTTTCAATGGGAGGTCTCGCGAGATTTGGCGCCGCTTTCCCCCTCAGTGTCTCCCGCCCCAGAAAATCTCGCGAGATCTCCCATTGAAACGCATTGAGGTCTCGCGAGATTTGGCGCCGCCGTCCCCTTATCTCCGCCCGCCCCATCAGATCTCGCGAGATCTCAATGCCTTTCAATGGGAGGTCTCGCGAGATTTGGCGCCGCTGTCCCCCCTCAGTGTCTCCCGCCCCAGCAGATCTCGCGAGATCTCCCATTGAAACGCATTGAGGTCTCGCGAGATTTCGCGCCGCCGGCCCCTTATCTCCGCCCGCCGCATCAGATCTCGCGATATCTCAATGCGTTTCAATGGGAGATCTCGCGAGATTTGGAGCCGCCTTCCTCAGAGACTCCAGCCCCAGAAAATCTCGCGAGATCTCCCACAAAAAGGCATTGAGGTCTCGCGAGATCTCGCTCCGCCTTCCCCATAGCTCCACCCGACCCATCAAATCTCGCGAGATCTCAATGCGTTTCAATGGGAGGTCTCGCGAGATTTGGCGCCGCCGTCCCCTTATCTCCGCCCCTTCCCCCTCAGATCCTCCCGCCCTTCCCGCCCCTTCAAATCTCGCGAGATCTCCCATTAAAAGGCATTGAGGTCTCGCGAGATTTCGCCTCGGCTTCCCCTCTCAGTGCTCCCGCCTCATAAGATCTCGCGAGATCTAAATGGGTTTCAATGGGAGTTCTCGCGAGATTTCGCCTCGCTTTACCCTTAGCACCTCCCGCCCCATCAAATCTCGCGAGATCTCAATGCCTTTCAATGGGAGATCTCGCGAGATTTCGAGCTGCCGTACCCTTAGCGCCTCCCGCCCTTTTATATCTCGCGAGATCTCCCATTAAAAGGCACTGACGTCTCGCGAGATTTGGCGCCGCCTTCCCCTCAGCGCTCCCGCTCCATCAGATCTCGCGAGATCTAAATGGGTTTTAATGGGAGATCTCGCGAGATTTCGTCCCGCTTTACCATTAGCACCTCCCGCCCCATCAGATCTCGCGAGATCTCAATGCGTTTCAATGCGAGGTCTCGCGAGATTTGGCGCCGTCGTCCCCCTCAGCGCCTCCCGCCCCATCAGATTTCGCGAGATCTCAATGGGTTTCAATGGGAGTTCTCGCGAGATTTCGCGCCGCTTTCCCCCGCAGCTCCCCCCGCCCTTCCCGCCCCATCCAATCTCGCGAGATCTCCCGTTGAAAGGCATTGAGGTCTCGCGAGATCTCGCACCGCCCCCTCCGCTCCTCCCGCCTTTCCTGCCCTCATGACCCGCCCCCTCAAATCTCGCGAGATCTCGGTGCGTTTCAATGGGAGATCCCGCGAGATCTCGCACCTCCCTCCTCTCCCAATCTCAAATCTCGCGAGATCTACCATTGAAACACACTGAAATATCGGGAGATCTCCCATGGAGATACATTGAAATATCGCGAGATCTCCCACTGAAACACCGAAATCTCGCGTGATCTGACCGCCCCCGTTCGATTTCTAAGTCCTGCGAGATCTTTGCCGTTTCTGCACAGGAACTCTCACGAGATTTCGCTCCTTTCCTCCCGCCACCCTTTTCTCGCGAGATTTGAGGTGAAGCGAACCGGAACTTCCGCCGTGGCGGCCGCCATCTTGGATCAACGGCCGCCATCTTGGACTAACGACCGCCATCTTGGACCATCGGCCGCCATCTTGGATTAACGGCCGCCATCTTGGATTAACGGCTGCCATCTTGGACCATCGGCCGCCATCTTGGATTAACGGCCGCCATCTTGGATTAACGACCGCCATCTTGGCCCGTGGGCGCCGCCATCTTGGTTCTCCCTCAGACCACGACGGGATTCTCCTCCCGCCCCTCCCCCTCCCTCCCCAAAAATTCCCGACACGTTTTTTGGGATTTTTTTCATCCATTTTTTTATCCAAACAGGAGCCAAAAACGGAGCCGAACGGAAACACAAAAAATTTTTCCCCAGTTTTCAAACGCTCAAAAGCGCTGGGGGGAGGGAAGGAGAGGGTCCCCAAAAATCACCTGGGGGAGGGAGGGGGGGGAGGGCACCCCGAAGGTCACGGGGGTCATCAGGCCCCTCCCCCAGGTCCCGGTGACCCCAGGTGAGCTCAGGTGAGGCACCAGGTGGGCTTTGCATGAGCCCGGGTGTGTCCCAGGTGTGACCTCGGGTGACCTTGGATGTCCCCAGGTACCCCCAGGTGTGTCCCAGGTACCCCCAGGTGTCCCCAGGTACTCCCAGGTGCCCCCCAGGTGTGTCCCAGGTGCCCCCAGGTGTGTCCAGGTACCCCCAGGTGTCCCCAGGTACTCCCAGGTGCCCCCAGGTGTGCCCAGGTACCCCAGGTGTGTCCCATGTCACTCCAGGTGTGACCTCGGGTGACCTTGGATGTCCCCCAGGTGCCCCCAGGTACCCCCAGGTGTGGCCCAGGTACCCCCAGAGTGGCCTCAGGTGACCTTGGACATATCCAGGTGTGCCCAGGTGTGTCCCAGGTACCCCCAGGTGTGTCCCAGATACCCCCAGATGTGACATAGGTACCCCCCAGGTGTATCTCACGTCACTCCAGGTGTGACCTCAGGTGACCTGGGATGCATCCAGGTGTGTCCAGGTACCCCCAGGTGTGCCTCAGGGTACCCCCAGGTGTGTCCCAGGTACCCCCCAGGTGTGTCCCAGGTGCCCCCAGGTGTGTCCCAGGTATCCCCAGAGTGGCCTCAGGTGACCCTTGGATGCATCCAGGTGTGCCCAGGTGTATCCCAGACGTACCCCATGGTGACCTCAGGTGACCTTTGGATATATCCAGGTGCCCCCAGGTGTATCCCAGGCACCCCCCAGGTGTGTCCCAGGTGCCCCCAGGTGTGTCCAGGTACCCCCAGATGTGACACAGGTACCCCCCAGGTGTATCTCATGTCACTCCAGGTGTGACCTCAGGTAACCTTGGATATATCCAGGTGCCCCCAGGTGTGTCCCAGGTACTCCCAGATGCCCCCAGGTATATCCCAGGTGCCCCAGGTGCCCCCAGGTGTATCCCAGGTACCCCCAAAGTACCCCCCAGGTGTATCCCAGGTACCCCCACATGCACCCAAGTATATCCCAGGTACCCCCAGGTGTATCCCAGGTACCCCCCAGGTGTATCCCAGGTACCCCCAGGTGTATCCCAGGTGTGCCCAGGTGCCCCAGGTGTGTCTCATGTCACTCCAGGTATGACCTCAGGTGACCTTGGATACATCCAGATGCCCCCAGGTGTGCCCAGGTGTGTCCCAGGTGTCCCCAGGCACCCCCTAGGTACCCCCAGGTGTATCCCAGGTGCCCCCAGGTGTCCCCAGGTACCCCCCAGGTGCCCCCAGGTGCCCCCAGGTACCCCCAGGTACCCCAGGTGCCCCCAGGTACCCCTAGGTGTGCCCAGGTGTATCCCAGGTACCCCCCAGGTACCCCAGGTGCCCCCAGGTGTGCCCAGGTGTGCCCAGGTGTGCCCAGGTACCCCAGGTGCTCCCCAGGTACCCCCAGGTGTATCCCAGGTGCCCCCAGGTACCCCCAGGTGCCCCAGGTGTATCCCAGGTTTGCCCAGGTGCCCCCAAGGCATTATCTCAGGTACTCCCCAGGTGTGCCCAGGTGTATCCCAGGTGGCCCAGGTGCCCCCAGGTACCCCCCAGGTGTGCCCAGGTGTATCCCAGGTGCCCCAGGTGTGCCCAGGTGTATCCCAGGTACCCCAGGTGTATCCCAGGTACCCCCAGGTGTGCCCAGGTGCCCCAGGTGTGCCCAGGTGTATCCCAGGTGCCCCCAGGTACCCCCAGGTGCCCCCAGGTGTATCCCAGGTGCCCCCAGGTACCCCCCAGGTACCGCCAGGTACCCCCAGGTGTCCCCAGGTACCCCCAGGTGCCCCCAGGTACCCCCAGGTGTGCCCAGGTGCGTCACAGGAAATAATCTGCCACGGGTTTCTTGGCGGGGATGCCGCGCGTCTCCTGCGGCGCCGCCTCGAAGATGATGAACTCCTTCTGCAGGTGCTCGTCCAGCTCCAGGATGGCGGCCACGTTCCCGCACCTGCCGGGGCACCCGGGCTCGTTTCCCATCTCATTTTGCATATCATTAGCATATCATCCTTTTTTTTCCCTTTTTTTTTTTGTTGTTGCTTTTTTTTTGTGGGGTTTTTAGCGAAGTTCTCACCTGTCCCGACTCACCTGGAACCCCCAGCTCAGCTCCCTGTTCGTGTCCCACCTCTCATTTCCATCTCATTTGAATCTATTTTTGCATCTCATTTGCATCTCTTTTTTTTCATTTTTCTTTTTTTTGGGGGGAGGGTTTTAGCAAGTTCTCACCTGTCCAACTCACCTGGAGCCCCCAGCTCAGCCCTCTTCGTGTCCCACCTCTCATTTCCATCTCATTTGAATCTAATTTGCATCTCATTTGCATTTCTTGGTTTTTGGTGGGGTTTTTTTTGTTTTGTTTTTTTTCCTGTGGGGTTTTTAGTGAATTCTCACCTGTCCAACTCACCTGCTGCCCCCAGCCCCGCCCCCTTCCTGTCCCACCCCTCATTTGCATCTCATTTTACGTCTCATTTGAATCTAATTTTGTCTCATTTGCATCTAATTTGCATATCATTACCTGGTTTGATCAGGTTATTTTTTAGCAAGTTCTCACCTGTCTGACTCATCTGCAGCCCCCCAGACCCACCTGAGCCCCCAGCCCCGCCCCTTCCTGTCCCACCCCTCGTTTGCATCTCATTTGCATCTAGTTTTTATCTAATTAGCACCTCATTTGCATATCATTAACTAGTTTATTCAGGTTATTTTTCTACAAGTTCTCACCTGTCCGACTCACCTGGTCTCACCTGTGCCCCCAGCCCCGCCCCCTTCCTGTCCCACCCCAAATTTGCATCTCATTTACATCTCATTTGCACCTAATTTTTGTCTCATTTGCATCTCATTAACTAGTTTATTCAGGTTATTTTTCTACAAGTTCTCACCTGTCCGACTCACCTGGAGCTGCACCTGTCCCAGGTAACCCCCAGGTAACCTCCATTCCATCACCCCAAACCCACAGCTAATTTAAATATTAATTAACAGCTAATTAGCAGCTCATTAGCATACCGGTAGCACTAATTAGACTCCATTCTCATCCTCCCATCCATCTCCAGGATCTCATTATTTCCTGCACAGCTGTGCCCAAACCTCACCTGTACCCCATAGACTCACCTTTGAATTATCACCTAATTAGCACCTAATTAGTAATTAATTAGCATCTCATTAGCATACCACTAGCACTAATTAGGCTCCACTCCCACCCTCCCATCCATCTCCAGGACCTCATTATTTCCTGCACAGGTGTGCCCAAACTTCACCTGTACCCCATAAACTCACCTTTGAATTATCACATAATTAACAATTAATTAGCAATTAATTAGCAGCTCATTAGCATACCGGTAGCAGTAATTAGACTCAATTCTCATTCTCCCATCCATCTCCAGGACCTCATTATTTCGTGCACAGGTGTGCCCAAACCTCACCTGTACCCCATAAATTCACCATTGAATAATCTCTTGAATAGCAATTAATTAACAATTAATTAGCAGCTCATTAGCATAACAGCAACAGTAATCAGACTCCACTCTCATCCTCCCATCCATCTCCACGACCTCATTATTTCCTGTACAGGTGTGACCAAACCTCACCTGCACCCCACAAATTCACCATTGAATTATCACATAATTAGGAATTAATTAACAATTAATTAGCATCTCATTAGCATAACAGCAACAGTAATCAGACTCCATTCTCAGCCTCCCATCCATCTCCAGGACCTCATTATTTCCTGCACAGGTGTGCCCAAATCTCAAATGTGCCCCATAAACTCCCTATTAAATTATCACCTAGTTAGCACATAATTAGTAGCTAATTAGCACCTCATTAGCATACCAGTAGCACTAATTAGGCTCCATTCTCATCCTCCCATCCATCTCCACGACCTCATTATTTCCTGTACATGTATTTTCATACCTCTCCTGTACCCCATAAATTCACCATTAAATTACCACTTAATTAACAAATAATTAACAGCTAATTAGCATCTCGTTAGCATACCGGTAGCACTAATTAGACTCCATTCTCACCCCCCATCCATCTCCAGGACCTCATTATTTCCTGTACACGTATTTCCAAATCTCACCTGTACCCCATAAATTCTCCATTGAATAATGTTAATTAGCAATTAATTAATAATTAATTAGCACCTCATTAGCATAACAGTAGCAGTAATTAGGCTCCATTCTCATCCTCCCATCCATCTCCACGACCTCATTATTTCCTGTACACGTATTTCCAAATCTCACCTGTACCCCATAAATTCACCATTAAATTACCACATAATTAGCAATTAATTAACAATTAATTAGCATCTCATTAGCATATCGGTAGCAGTAATTAGACTCAATTCTAATCATTCCATCCATCTCCACGACCTCATTATTTCGTGCACAGGTGTGCCCAAACCTCACCTGTACCCCATAAATTCCCCATTAAATTCCCACTTAATCAGCAATTAATTACCAGCTAATTAGCATCTCATTAGCATACCGGTAGCAGTAATTAGACTCAATTCTAATCATTCCATCCATCTCCACGACCTCATTATTTCCTGCACAGGTGTGCCCAACCCTCACCTGTACCCCCTAAATTCCCCATTAAATTCCCACTTAATCAGCCATTAATTAACAGCTAATTAGCATCTCATTAGCATACCGGTAGCAGTAATTAGACTCAACTCCCACCCTCCCATCCATCTCCAGAGCCCCATCATATCCTGTACAGGTGTGCCCAAACCTCACCTGTACCCCGTAAATTCCCCATTAAATTCCCACTTAATCAGCAATTAATTACCAGCTAATTAGCATCTCATTAGCATACCGGTAGCAGTAATTAGACTCAACTCCCACCCTCCCATCCATCTCCAGAGCCCCATCATATCCTGTACAGGTGTGCCCAACCCTCACCTGTACCCCGTAAATTCCCCATTAAATTCCCACTTAATCAGCAATTAATTACCAGCTAATTAGCCCCTCATTAGCATACCGGTAGCAGTAATTAGACTCAACTCCCACCCTCCCATCCATCTCCAGAGCCCCATCATATCCTGTACAGGTGTGCCCAACCCTCACCTGTACCCCCTAAATTCCCCATTAAATTCCCACTTAATCAGCAATTAATTACCAGCTAATTAGCCCCTCATTAGCATACCGGTAGCAGTAATTAGGCGCCGACCAGACGGTGAGCACGGTCTCCCCGAAGTGCCACTTGTAGCCCTCCATGACCAGCTGGTGGGCGCGGCAGATCATGGACACCTCGTTGGCGGCGTTGAACTGCGCCACGACGTCGGAGCCGAACAGGTAACCGGCGCCTCGGGGGGACACGCCCCAGCCCGTGGTGTCTGACAGGTGAGATACAGGTGAGACAGGTGAGATACAGGTGAGATACAGGTGAGAGACAGGTGAGATACAGGTGAGATACAGGTGAGATACAGAACAGGTAACCTAGCCTCGGGGGACACAGCCCCAGCCCGTGGTGTCTGACAGGTGAGACAGGTGAGAGACAGGTGAGACAGGTGAGACAGGTGAGATACAGGTGAGATACAGGTGAGATACAGGTGAGATACAGGTGAGATACAGGTGAGATACAGAACAGGTAACCGGCGCCTCGGGGGGACACGCCCCAGCCCGTGGTGTCTGACAGGTGAGACAGGTGAGAGACAGGTGAGATACAGGTGAGATACAGGTGAGATACAGGTGAGATACAGGTGAGATACAGGTGAGATACAGGTGAGATACAGGTGAGATACAGACAGGTGAGATACAGGTGAGAGACAGGTGAGAGACAGGTGAGATACAGGTGAGAGACAGGTGAGATACAGGTGAGATACAGGTGAGATACAGGTGAGACAAGTGAGACAGGTGAGATACAGGTGAGATACAGGTGAGAGACAGGTGAGATACAGAACAGGTAACCCATGCTCGGGGGGGACACGCCCCAGCCCGTGGTGTCTGACAGGTGAGATACAGGTGAGAGACAGGTGAGATACAGGTGAGAGACAGACAGGTGAGATACAGAACAGGAATTTTTTGGGGATTTTATAGTGGATTTTTTGTGGATTTTTGGGGGCATTATTTGGGGATTTTTTGGAGGGTTTTTTTGGGGAGTTTTTTTCGGGGATTTTTCGAGGATTTTTTTCCGGATTTTTTGGGATTTTTTTTGTGGATTTTTTTGGGGGGATTTTGTTGGGATTTTTTTGTGGATTTTTCAGAGATTTTTTGGCGATTTTTTTTTTCCATTTTGGGTCCAATTTGGTGAATTTTGGGGTAAAACCTTCGGGATTTTTGCGATTTTTGGGAGAATTTTTGGGGGATTTTTTTGTGGATTTTTTCGTGGATATTTTTTGGTGGATTTTTGGTGGATTCTTTGGGAGGATTTTTTGGGGGAATTTTTTTGGGGATTTTTTGGAGATTTTTTGGAGATTTTTTTGTGGATTTTTTAGGAATTTTTTGCAGGATTTTTGTAGGGGGATACTTTTACCGTGGATTTTGGGGGTTTTGGGGCACTCACCCTCGGGGTCAGACCAGAGCAGGTCGCACATGGGGCCAGGTTGGTGAATTTTGGGGTAAAACCGGCGATTTTTTGCGATTTTTGGGGGGATTTATTTGGGGATTTTTTGGAGTATTTTTGAGGGAGTTTTTTTTATTTTTTGGGGGGATTTTTGGGGGGATTTTTTGTGGATTTTTTGCGGGGATTTTTCTTGGATTTTTTGGGGAATTTTTTGGGAATTTTTTCGGGATTTTTCTGAGGATTTTTTGTGGATTTTTTGGGAGATTTTTTGTGGATTTTGGGGTATTTTTTTGGGGATTTTATTGGGGATTTTTCGGGGGATTTTTTGGGGGATTTTTTGAGGGTTTTTTTGTAGATTTTTTTGGTAATTTCTTTGAGAATTTTTTTGGGGATTTTTTTAAGAATTTTTTGAAAATTTTTTGGGGATTTTTTTGTGGATTTTTTGGGATTTTTTTTGTGGATTTTTTTGTGGATTTTTTTGTGGATTTTGGGGGGATTTTTTCGGGGATTTTTTGTGGATTTTTTTGGGGAATTATTTGGGGATTTTTTGTGGATTTTTTCGTGGAATTTTTTTGGATTTTTTGGGGGATTTTTTGTGGATTTTTTGTGGATTTTTTGTGGATTTTTTGTGGATTTTTTGGGGGATTTTTTGGGGGTTTTTTGTGGATGTTTTCGGGGATTTTTTGGGGGATTTTTTCGGGGATTTTTGTTGTGGACTTTTTGTGAATTTTTTGGGGCTTTTTTTGAGGATTTTTTGGGGGATTTTTTGGTGGATTTTTTTTGTGATTTTTTCGGGGATTTTTTAAAGAATTGTTTTTCTTTGGGTGGATTTTTTTGGGAATTTTTTCGCGGATTTTTTTTTGGGATTTTTTGTGAATTTTTTTGTGGATTTTTCAGAGATTTTTTGGCGATTTTTTTTTCCATTTTGGGTCCAATTTGTTGAATTTTGGGGTAAAACCTTCGGGATTTCTGCGATTTTTGGGGGGATTTTTTTGTGGATTTTTTGAGATTTTTTGTGGATTTTTTCAGGGATTTTTTTGTGGATTTTGGCGTTTTTGGAGCTCACCCTCGGGGGTCAGACCAGAGCAGGTCATACATGGGGCCAGGTTGGTGAATTTTGGGGTAAAACCTTCGCGATTTTTGCGATTTTTGGGGGGATTTTTTTGTGGATTTTTTCGGGAATTTTTTTATGGATTTTTCTGGGGATTTTTTTGTGGATTTTGGGGTTTTTGGGGCGCTCACCCTCGGGGTCAGACCAGAGCAGGTCGCATGGGGCGTCATTGGGGCACCTCCTGCTTATGGCGGTCGATGGTTCGGATCTGGTCCAGGGTCTGGATGGACGGCGAGAGCCCCCGATGCCATAGAGAAAATCTGCAGGGGGAAATCAGTAGGGGGAGTTTGGGGGAAAATTTGGGGGATTTTTGGGAAAATTTGGGGGATTTTGGGGGAAAATTTGGGGGATTTTGGACATTTTGGGGGATTTTGGGGAAATCTGGGGAAAATTTGGGGAAATTTTAGGGAAAATTTGGGGGGATTTTGGGGGAAAATTTAGGGGTTTTTGGAAAAATTTGGGGGATTTGGGGGGAAAATTTGGGGGATTTTTGGGGCAAAATTTGGGGGATTTTGGGGAAAATTTGGGGGAATTTGGGGAAAATTTGGGGAAATTTGGGGAAATTTGGGGAAAATTGAGGAGATTTGGGGGAAAATTTGGGGATTTTTGGGGGAAAATTTGGGGGTTTTGGGAAAAACTCGGCGCATTTTTGGGAAAAATTTGAGGGATTTTTGGACATTTTTGGGGGAAATTTGGGGGGATTTTTGGGGAAAATTTGGGGGATTTTGAGGGGAAAATTTGGGGAAAATTTGGGGGATTTGGGGGGAAAAATTTGGGGATTTTTGGACATTTTGGAGAAAATTTGGGGGATTTTGGGGAAAAATTTGGGTAAGTGGGAATTTTGAAGAAAATTTGGGGAAGTTTGGGACATTTTGGGGAAAATTTGGGGGATTTTGGGGGGAAAATTCGGGGGGATTTTGGGGGAAAATTTGGGGGATTTTGGGAAAAAATTTGGGGGAAATTTGGGGGGATTTTGGAAAAAATTTGGGGGAAATTTGGAGGATTTCGAGGGCATTTTTGGGGGATTTTAGGGGAAATTTGGAGGATTTTTGGACATTTTGGGGGAAATCTGGGGAATTTTTTGGGAAAATTTGGGGGATTTTAGGAAAAATTTGTGGAAAATTTGGGGGATTTTGGAGGAAAATTTGGGGGATTTTTGGACATTTTGGGGGAAATTTGGGGGATTTTGGGGAAAAATTGGGGGATTTGGGGAAAAATTTGGGGGATTTTGGGGAAAATTTTGGGATCTTCTGGGATGTTTTTAGGATTTGGGGCTTTTTTGGGATTTTGGGGGATTTTGGGGATTTGGGGGATTTGGGATTTTGGGGATTTTTGGGATTTGGGGAATTTTGGTAGAATTTTGGTAAATTTTGGAGGAATTTAAAAACATTTTGGGATATTTTGGGGAAATTTGGGGGATTTTGGGACCTTTGGACATTTGGGGACATCGGGGACTATTGGGCTCCCACCCCCTCCACCTGCCCCAGGTGTGCCCAGGGTGTGCCCCAGGTGTGCCCAGGTGTATCCCAGGTGTGCCCAGGTGTATCCCAGGTGTGCCCAGGTGTGCCCAGGTGTGCTCAGGTGCCCCCAGGTATCCCCAGGTGTGCCCAGGTGTGCCCAGGTGTGCCCAGGTGTGCCCAGGTGTGCTCAGGTGCCCCCAGGTGCCCCCCAGGTGTATCCCAGGTGTGCCCAGGTGTGCCCAGGTGTGCCCAGGTGTGCCCAGGTGTATCCCAGGTGTGCCCAGGTGTGCCCAGCTGTGCCCAGGTGTGCCCCAGGTGTGCCCAGGTGTTCCCAGGTGTGCCCCAGGTGTGTGCCCCAGGTGTGCCCCAGGTGTGCCCAGGTGTATCCCAGGTGTGCCCAGGTGTGCCCAGCTGTGCCCAGGTGTGCCCCAGGTGTGCCCAGGTGTATCCCAGGGTGTGCCCAGGTGTGCCCAGCTGTGCCCAGGTGTGCCCCAGGTGTGCCCAGGTGTTCCCAGCTGTGCCCAGGTGTGCCCCAGGTGTGCCCAGGTGTGCCCAGGTGTGCTCAGGTGCCCCAGGTGCCCCCAGGTGTATCCCCAGGTGTGCCCAGGTGTGCCCAGGTGTGCCCAGCTGTGCCCTAGGTGTATCCCAGGTGCTCCCAGGTGTGCCCCCAGGTGTGCCCAGGTGTGCCCAGGTGCCCCCAGGTGTGCCCCAGGTGTATCCCAGGTGTGCCCAGGTGTGCCCAGGTGTGCCCCAGGTGTGCCCAGGTGCCCCCAGGTGTGCCCCAGGTGTGCCCAGGTGTGCCCAGGTGTGCCCCAGGTGTGCCCCAGGTGTGCCCCAGGTGTGCCCAGGTGTGCCCAGGTGTATCCCAGGTGTGCCCAGGTGTGCCCAGGTGTATCCCAGGTGTGCCCAGGTGTGCCCAGGTGTGCCCAGGTGTGCCCCAGGTGTATCCCAGGTGTATCCCAGGTGTGCCCAGGTGTGCCCAGGTGTGTATCCCAGGTGTGCCCAGCTGTCCCCAGGTGTATCCCAGGTGCCCCCAGGTATCCCCAGGTGTGCCCAGGTGAGCTCACCTTGCCGTCGATGATGACCGACAGGCTCAGGTAGTCGAAGATCCCATTGCCCCACCTGCCCCAGGTGCCCCCAGGTGTATCCAGGTGTATCTCAGCCCCCAGGTGAGCTCACCTTGCCGTCGATGATGGCCGACAGGCTCAGGTAGTCGAAGATCTCGGTGCAGTAGCGCCACACGGTGACCGAGCCCGATTGCTAGCGCAGGCACTCGTCGTGAGAACCCGTGACACCTCTGCGTGATCTGCCGGGGACTGCGTGGTTACCCCCTGATCAGCGTGATCCGGTCTGGGTACCGCACCTGGGACAGGTAACACACCTGGAGTCACACCTGAGTCACACCTGAGTCACACCTGAGACACACCTGGCACAGGTAACACACCTGAGTCACACCTGAGTCACACCTGAGACAGGTAACACACCTGAGTCACACCTGAGTCACACCTGAGTCACACCTGGGACAGGTACAGCACACCTGAGTCACACCTGAGTCACACCTGAGTCACACCTGGCACAGGTACAGCACACCTGTGCCACACCTAAGTGATCTGCCGGGACTCGTGGTTACCCCCTGATCAGCGTGATCCGGGTCTGGGTACCGCACCTGGCACAGGTAACACACCTGAGTCACACCTGAGTCACACCTGAGTCACACCTGGCACAGGTACAGCACACCTGAGTCACACCTGAGTCACACCTGAGTCACACCTGGCACAGGTAACACACCTGGAGTCACACCTGAGTCACACCTGAGTCACACCTGAGTCACACCTGAGACACACCTGGCACAGGTACAGCACACCTGTGTCACACCTGGCACAGGTACAGCACACCTGAGTCACACCTGAGTCACACCTGGCACAGGTACAGCACACCTGAGTCACACCTGAGTCACACCCTGAGTCACACCTGGGCACAGGTAACACACCTGAGTCACACCCGGAGCCACACCTGAGTCACACCTGAGACACACCTGGAGTCACACCTGGGCACAGGTAACACACCTGAGTCACACCTGGCACAGGTACAGCATACCTGTGCCACACCTGAGCCAGGTACAGCACACCTGAGTCACACCTGAGTCACACCTGGCACAGGTAACACACCTGAGTCACATCTGAGACAGGTACAGCACACCTGAGACAGGTAATCACTGATCCATACAGGTACAGCACACCTGTGCCACACCTGGGCCCAGGTAACACACCTGAGTCACACCTGATTCAGGTACAGCACACCTGTGCCACACCCGAGTCACACCTGGGCACAGGTAACCATTCATAGATACAGGTACAGCATCACCTGTGACAGGTGTGCCCCACACCTGTGTGATCTGAACAGGTAACACACCTGGGACAGGTACAGCACACCTGGGACAGGTACAGCACACCTGGGCACACCTGGCACAGGTACAGCACACCTGGGCACACCTGTGCCACACCTGAGTCACACCTGGGCACAGGTAACCATTCATAGATACAGGTACAGCACACCTGGGGCACACCTGAGCCAGGTACAGCACACCTGGCCCAGGTAACACATCTGGGGCACACCTGGGCAGGTGAGCCGGGCCCAGGGACACGCCCCAGGTGCACAGGTGAGGGGTGTGGTCACACCTGGGCACACCTGGGCAGGTGAGCCGGGCCCAGGGACACGCCCCAGGTGCACAGGTGAGGGGTGTGGTCACACCTGGGCACACCTGGGCAGGTGAGCCGGGCCCAGGGACACGCCCCAGGTGCACAGGTGAGGGGTGTGGTCACACCTGGGCACACCTGGGCAGGTGAGCCGGGCCCAGGGACACGCCCCAGGTGCACAGGTGAGGGGTGTGGTCACACCTGGCCCTCACCTGCTCTGCTCTCTGCATCTCACCTGCCTCACCTGTCCAAAGAGCCCCTCACCTGCCCCAGGTGCCCCTCACCTGCCTCACCTGCCCAGGTGAGCTCACCTGTAGCACCACCAGCCAAAGGAAGGTCTCTACACGGCCACACCTGTCACACCTGCTCACCTGAGCACACCTGTGTCCCACCTGAGCACACCTGTCACACCTGTCCCTCACCTGTCTCACCTGTCTCACCTGTCCCTCACCTGTCACACCTGCCCAGGTGAGCTCACCTTCAGTGCCAGCAGCAGCAGGAAGGTCTCCACGCTGTCTCACCTGTCCCAGGTGTGTCACACCTGTCTCACCTGTCCCTCACCTGTCTCAGGTGTGTCTCACCTGTCTCACCTGTTTCACCTGTCACACCTGTCCCAGGTGTGTCACACCTGTCACACCTGTCTCACCTTCAGCGCCAGCAGCAGCAGGAAGGGCTCCACGCTGTCACACCTGTCCCAGGTGTCTCACACCTGTCACACCTGCCCAGGTGAGCTCACCTTCAGTGCCAGCAGCAGCAGGAAGGTCTCCACGCTGTCTCACCTGTCACACCTGTCTCAGGTGTGTCACACCTGTCTCACCTGTCTCAGGTGTGTCACACCTGTCACACCTGTCTCACCTTCAGTGCCAGCAGCAGCAGGAAGGTCTCCACGCTGTAGAAGCCGCGATCCACGAAGTCGCCCATGAACAGGTAATTGGTCTCAGGCACGTCCCCGCCCACCTGCGCAGGTGAGACACGGACATGGCGCAGCTGGGCACACCTGGGGACACCTGGGGGGGTCACTCAGGGTCACTGAGGGGTCACTGAGAGGTCACCTGGGGACACCTGGGGACACCTGGGGACACCTGGGCACACCTGGGGGCACCTGGGGGCACCTGGGGCAATGAGGGGTCACCTGGGGGCAGCTGGGGACAGCTGGGGACAGCTGGGGGGTCACTCAGGGTCACTGAGGGGTCACTGAGAGGTCACTGAGAGGTCACCTGTGGGCACCTGCGGGCACCTGGGGACACCTGGGGACACTGAGGGGTCACTCAGGGGTCACCTCGGGGCAGCTGGGGTCACTCAGGGGTCACCTGGGTAAGTCAGGGGTCACTCAGGGGTCACTCAGGGTCACTCAGGGGGTCACTCCACGGTCACTCAGGGGTCACCTGGGGTGAAAGTCACGGGTCACTCAATGGTCATTCATTGGTCACTCAGGGGTCACTGAGAGGTCACTGAGGGTCACTCAGGGGTCACTCAGGGTCACCTGGGTAAGTCAGGGGTCACTCAAGGGTCATTCAGGGTAACTCAGGGTCACTGACGGGTCACCTGGGGGCACCTGGGGTAAGTCAGGGGGTCACTCAGGGTCACTCAGGGTCACTCAGGGTCACTCAGGGTCACCCAGGGGTCACTCAGGGTCACTCAGGGGTCACTCAGGGGTCACCTCGGGGGCAGCTGGGGGTCACTCAGGGGTCACCTGGGGGTAAGTCACGGGTCACTCAATGGTCATTCATTGGTCACTCAGGGGTCACTGAGAGGTCACTGAGGGTCACTCAGGGGTCACTCAGGGTCACCTGGGTAAGTCAGGGGTAACTCAAGGGTCACTCAGGGGTCACTCAGAGTCACTCAGGGTCACCTGGGTAAGTCAGGGGGTAACTCAAGGGTCACTCAGGGGTCACTCAGAGTCACTCAGGGTCACCTGGGTAAGTCAGGGGTCACTCAATGGTCATTCAGGGTCACTCAGGGTCACTGACGGGTCACCTGGGGGCACCTGGGGTAAGTCAGGGGTCACTCAGGGTCACTCAGGGTCACTCATGGGTCACTCAGGGTCACTCAGGGGTCACTCAGGGTCACTCAGGGTCACTCAGGGGGTCACTCAGGGTCACTCAGGGGTCACTCAGGGGTCACCTCGGGGCAGCTGGGGTCACTCAGGGGTCACCTGGGGTAAGTCACGGGTCACTCAATGGTCATTCATTGGTCACTCAGGGGGTCACTGAGGGGTCACTGAGGGTCACTCAGGGTCACCTGGGTAAGTCAGGGGTCACTCAATGGTCACTCACTGGTCACTCAGGGTCACTCAGGGGTCACTCAGGGTCACTCAGGGGTCAGGGGTCATTCAGGGATCACCTGGGGGTCACTAAGGGGTCACTCAAAGGTCACTCAGGGGTCACTCAAAGGTCACTCAGGGTCACTCATTGGTCACTCAGTGGCCAGCTGGTCACTCAGGGGTCACTCGGGGTCACTGAGGGTCACCTGGGGGCACTTGGGGTCACTGAGGGGTCACCTGGGGTAAGTCAAGAGTCACTCAATGGTCACTCAGGGGTCAGTTGGTCACTCGGGGGTCACTGAGGGGTCACTCAGGGTCATTCAGTGATCAGTGGTCAGTGGTCACTCAGTGGTCACTCAGTGGTCACTGGTCAGTGGTCAGTGGTCACTCAGTGGTCACTCACTGGTCACTCAGTGGTCAGTTGGTCACTCAGTGGTCACTCAGTGGTAACTCATTGGTCCCTGGTCAGTGGTCAGTGGTCAGTTGGTCAGTGGTCACTCATGGGTCACTCAGGGTCACTCAGTGGTCAGTTGGTCACTCTCTGGTCACTCAGTGGTCACTCATGGGTCACTCAGGGTCACTCAGTGGTCAGTTGGTCACTCTCTGGTCACTCAGTGGTCACTCAGTGGTCACTCATTGGTCACTCAGGGTCACTCAGTGGTCAGTTGGTCACTCTCTGGTCACTCAGTGGTCACTCATTGGTCACTCATTGGTCACTCTCAGGTCACTCAGTGGTCACTCATTGGTCACTCAGTGGTCACTCATTGGTCACTCTCAGGTCACTCATTGGTCACTCAGCGGTCACTCAGGGTCACTCAGTGGTCAGTTGGTCACTCATTGGTCACTCAGCGGTCACTCATTGGTCACTCAGTGGTCACTCATTGGTCACTCAGCGGTCACTCAGGGTCACTCAGTGGTCAGTTGGTCACTCATTGGTCACTCTCTGGTCACTCAGTGGTCACTCATTGGTCACTCAGTGGTCACTCATTGGTCACTCAGTGGTCACTCAGTGGTCACTCATTGGTCAGTGGTCAGTGGTCAGTTGGTCACTCAGTGGTCAGTGGTCACTCATTGGTCACTCAGCGGTCACTCAGCGGTCAGTTGGTCACTCACTGGTCAGTGGTCAGTGGTCACTCAGTGGTCAGTGGTCACTCAGTGGTCACTCAGTGGTCACTCAGTGGTCACTCATTGGTCATTCAGCGGTCACTCATTGGTCACTCAGTGGTCACTCAGTGGTCACTGTGGTCAGTGGTCACTCAGTGGTCACTCAGTGGTCAGTGGTCACTCAGTGGTCACTCAGGGCCACTCAGTGGTCACTCAGTGGTCACTCAGTGGTCAGTTGGTCACTCATTGGTCACTCAGGGTCACTCAGTGATCACTCAGGGTCACTCAGGGTCACTCAGTGGTCACTCAGTGGTCACTCACCCTGAACAGCTCCTTCAGGTCGTAGAACTGCCCGTGGATGTCCCCGCACACCTGGGGGGGAAGGACCCAAAATGTCACAAAATGTCCCAAAAATATCCAAAAATATCCCAAAATAATCCTAAAAACATCCAAAAATATCCCCCAAAAAAAATCACCCAAAATGTCCCAAAAAATGTCCCAAAATATCCAAAAATAATCCCAAAAATATCCCAAAAAATGTCCCAAAATGTCCCAAAAAATATCTCAAAATAATATCCCAAAATTATCCCAAAAATATCCCAAAATGTCCCAAAAATATCCAAAATATCCCAAAATAATATCCAAAAATCACCCCAAAATATCCAAAACGTCCAAAAAAAATCCCAAAAAATATCCCAAAATATCCCAAAAATATCCTAAAATGTCCCAAAAATATCCCAAAAATATCCAAAATATCCAAAAATGTCCCAAAAAATATCCCAAAATATCCCAAATGTCCCAAAATGCCCCAAAATAAAATCCAAAAATATCCCAAAAATATCCCAAAATAATCCCAAAAATATCCCAAAAATGTCCCAAAATGTCCCAAAAAAAATCCCAAAATATCCCAAAATATCCAAACATGTCCCCAAAAATATCCAAAAATGTCCCAAAATAATATCCCAAAAATATCCAAAAATGTCCCAAAAAAATATCCAAAAATGTCCCAAAATAATCCCAAAACTATCCAAAAATGTTCCAAAATGTGCCAAAATATCCCAAAAATAATCCCAAAAATATCCCAAAATAATCCCAAAATGTCCCAAAAATAATATCCAAAAATATCCCAAAATGTCCCAAAAAATATCCCAAAATAATCCCAAAAAATATCCCAAAAATAATCCCAAAATGTCCCAAAATAAAATCCAAAAATATCCCAAAAATATCCCAAAAATATCCCAAAAATATCCCAAAATAATCCCAAAAATATCCCAAAAATATCCCAAAATGTCCCAAAAAAAATCCCAAAATATCCAAAAATATCCAAACATGTCCCCAAAAATATCCAAAAATGTCCCAAAATAATATCCCAAAAAATATCCAAAATGTCCCAAAAAAATATCCAAAAATGTCCCAAAATAATCCCAAAATGTCCCAAAATATAAAAAAAAAAAAATCCCAAAAATATCCCAAAATATTCCAAAAATACCCCAAAAATATCCCAAAATATCAAAAAAAAATCCAAAAATATCCCAAAATGATCCCCAAAATAATCCAAAAATATCCCAAAAATGTCCAAAAATATCCCAAAAATGTCCAAAAATATCCCAAAATGTCCCAAAATGTCCCAAAAAAAAATCCAAAAATATCCCAAAATAATCCCAAAAATATCCCAAAATATCCCAAAAATATCACCAAAATATACCCAAATTTCCCCAAATTTCCCCAAAATTTCCCCAAATTTCCCCAAATTGTCCCAAAATTTCCCCAAAAAACCCCAAGAATCCCCCAAAAATCCGCAAAAGAAATCCAAAAAATTTGCAAAATATTCCCCAAAATCTCCCCAAAATCTCCCAAAAATCCCCAAAAATTTCCCCAAATTTCCCCAAAAATTTTCCAAAATTCCCCAAAATTTCCCAAAATTTTCCCAATTTCCCAAATTTTCCCCAAAATTTCCCCAAAATTTCCAAAATTTCCCCAAATTTCCCCAAAAAACCCCAAAAATCCGCAAAAAAAATCCAAAAAATTTGCAAAATCTCCCAAAAATCCCCAAATTTCCCAAAAATCTCCCAAATCTCCCCAAAATTTCCCCAAATTTCCCAAAAATTTCCCAAAATTTCCCTCAAATTTCCCAAATTTCCCAAAATTTCCCAAAATTTTCCCCAAATTTTCCCAAAATTTCCCCAAAAAACCCCCAAAATCCCCCAAAAATCCGCAAAAAGAATAAAAAAAATTTCCAAAATATTCCCAAAAATCCGCCAAAAATCTTCCAAATTTCCCGAAACTTCCCAAAATTTCCCCAAATTTCCCCAAAATTTCCCAAATCTCCCCAAAATTTCCCCAAAATTTCCCAAAATTTCCCCAAAATTTCCCAAAATTTCCCAAAATTTCCCCAAAATTTCCCAAAATTTCCCCAAAATTTCCCAAAATTTCCCAAAATTTCCCCAAAATTTCCCCAAATAATCCTGAAATTCCCCCAAAAAACCCCAAAAATTCCAAAATATTCCGAAAAATCTCCCAAAATTTCCCAAATTCTCCCCAAATTTCCTCCAAAATCCCCCCAAATTCTCCCAAAATTTCCCCAAAAAAACCCAAAAATCCCCCAAAAAATTTTCCAAAAATTTCAAAATTCTCCCAAAAATCCCCCCAAAATCCCCAAATTTCCCCAAAATTTCCCCAAATTTCCCAAATTGTCCCCAAATTTCCCAAAATTTCCCCAAAACTCCCTAAAAAAAAATCTCCAAAAATTTCAAAATATTCCCAAAAATCTCCCAAAAATCCCCCAAAAATTCCTCCAAAATCCCCCCAAAAAACCCAAAATTCCCCAAATTTCCCCAAAATCTCCCAAATTTCCCAAAATTTCCCCAAAATTCCCAAAATTTCCCCAAATTTCCCAAATTCCCCCGACCGTGACGGGCGAATCGACTCTCTGCACGTTGCTCTCCTCCACCAGAATCTCCCTGGGGAAAAAAATTAATTAATTAATTAATTAATTAATTAGCGCCAATTAATTAATTAATTCTGATTGGCAGTAATTAGGGTTAATGAGGGTTAATTAGAGTTAATTAAGGTTAATTAATCGCTGCTCTTCTGGATGGAAAATTAAAAAAAAAACCCAATTAACACTAATTATAATTAACTATCATTAATGAGAATTAATTAGGGTTAATTAGTGCTAATTAATCGCTGCTCTTCTGGACAAAAAATCCCCCCAAAAATTAATTAACACTAATTACAATTAATTAAAATTAATTATCATTAATGAGCATTAATTAGGGTTAATTAGTGTTAATTAATCGCTGCTCTTCTGGATGAAAAATAAAAAAAAAACCCAATTAACACTAATTAAAATTAATTAAGATTAATAATCACTAATTAGTGTTAATTAGAGTTAATTAATCGCTGCTCTTCTGGATGGAAAATTAAAAAAAAAACCCCAATTAACACTAATTATAATTAATTATCATTAATGAGTATTAATTTGTGGCAATTCGGGTTAATTAATGTTAATTAATCAATGCTCTTCTTGATTAAACCCCCCCCAAAAAAAAGCCAATTAACATTAATTACAATTAATTATCATTAATGAGCATTAATTTGGGTTAATTAGTGTTAATTAATCTCTGTTCTCCTGGATGAAAAATCCCAAAAATTAATTAACACTAATTACAATTAATTAAAATTAACTATCATTAATTAGGGTTAATTAGTGCTAATTAATCGCTGCTCTTCTGGATGGAAATTTTAAAAAAAAACCCAATTAACAGTAATTATAATTAATTATCATTAATGAGTATTAATTAGTGGTAATTAGGGTCAATTAGTGTTAATTAATCAATGCTCTTCTGTGATTAAACCCCCCCAAAAATGCCCAATTAATATTAATTATCATTAATGAGCACTAGTTGCTGTTAATTATTGTTAATTAATGCTAATTAATTAATGCTTTCCTTAATGGGAGATCCCCCCCAAAAACCCCAATTAACACTAATTATCATTAATGAGAATTAATTAGGGTTAATTAGCGCTAATTAATCACTGATTTCCTGGATGAAAATCCCCAATTAACATTAATCACAATTAATTCTCATTAATTACTGCTAATTACTGCTAATTAATCCCTGCTCTAATTAATGAAAACCCCCAGGACCCTAATGAGCCCTAATTCTGGGTAATTAATTAATTAGCGCTAATTAATCCCCAGAACTGCCCAGACCAGCCCTGATCACCATTAATAACCACTAATAACCACAAATAAGAATTAATGACCATCAAGAATTAATTAATTAGCGTTAATTAGCGTTAATTACCGGGCCTTGGCGCAGAGAGCCTTGACCTCGCTCTCCTTGATTAACAACCCCAATTAACAGCCCTGATCACCATTAATAACCACTAATAACCACTAATGACCATCAATAATTAATTAATTAGCGTTAATTACCGGGCCTTGGCACACAGAGCCTTGATCTCGCTCTCCTTGATTGGAAACCCCAATTAACAGCAATTAACAGCAGCACCCAGCCCTGATCACCACTAATAACCACTAATACCCACTAATGACCATCAATAATTAATTAATTAGCGTTAATTAGCGCTAATTACCGGGCCTTGGCGCAGAGGGCCCTGACCTCGCTCTCCTTGATTGGAAACCCCAATTAACAGCCCTGATCACCATTAATAACCATTAATAACCACAAATAAGAATTAATGACCATCAAGAATTAATTAATTAGCATTAATAATTAATTAATTACCGTTAATTACCGGGTTTTGCCACACAGAGCCCTGACCTCGCTCTCCTTGATTAGAACTCCCAATTAACAGCAATTAACACCAAAACCCGCCCCAATGACCACTAATAACCACAAATAAGAATTAATGACCATCAATAATTAGTTAATAATTAATTAATTAGGTTAATTACCGGGCCTTGGCGCAGAGGGCCTTGACCTCGCTCTCCTTGATTAACAACCCCAATTAACAGCCCTGATCACCATTAATAACCACTAATAACCACAAATAATAATTAATGACCACTAATAATTAGTTAATTAGCGTTAATTAGCGTTAATTA